>JAUCMU010000097.1:4341308-4459108 GCA_032275025.1 Enteromius treurensis | reverse complement strand
CAGTACTGACACACAGATATCTCAAATATAATAGGTAGCACACAAATTCTGAATGCCTTTGACAGATCTCAAATGAGTCATTTAAAAAAAAAAAAATAATCTATGCCCACCCCTAATAAATATATATATATATATATATATATATAGTAACTACTACTTTTGTTTTCACTGAAAAAGTAATATCAACAATGCTATTGGTATAAATGATTTAACAATACCATTCTATATTCTTGATTTCTTTTTATTTATTCAAAAATTAACCCTCTAAAAGTAGCGTTCTCTGTTTGTTTTCTATTCTAACCACTTGTTTTCTTTATATATATATTATAATATATATTATTACAAAAAACCTTGCTACGTTACCTGGGATTGTCACATCACTAAATGTTCTCTTTTGTTGGTTTGTTTTCTTCTTTTCTCCTCACTCGTACGTTGCTTTGGATAAAACTGCAAATGTAAAATTCAATATGTATTCCTTGCTGACCCCAGACTTTTGAACGGTGCATATCTGCAGATACAAGTGAGGATTTGTACCCTATTCATGAAAAGTGCCTGTTTCTTCAAATCACCTGTTTGATTCAGTTCCTCCGTTCATAGCTTCTCCATTTTCTATCTACTCTCAATTGTCCGTGTTCATCATTTGGGGTCTGTCGTGTCGGGGGCCACGCTCTTTTTGGGTCCCGATCTGTCTGTTTCCCCACCAGTGCACCATGTGAGCAGAGGGAGAGTGTCCGCAGACTTAGACACAGTCTGGGATGTTTCAGCACACTGGTGCCTTGGGCAGACAAGCCCCCGTCTCCCATGCAGTCCCTCGGCCTCCCAGCAAACCCCAACAACCCTGCCTCCTGGTACTCTGGCCTCTGTCCCTGCCTCACAGGCACAGTGTCTACCTCTACCTCTCTCTTCATAACCTTATAACCCACTAATCTGAATATGAATGGGATACGCATGATTACTACTTGTGTCAGTTTGCGTTGTCTTCTACACCTCACCTCTATCTGTAGGAACTCAAGTTGGTGCACTTGGTTTCTCTTTTATAGGAAAAGGCTTTGCACTGACATCCATCTAACGTTTGGCCTTTCTGCTTTGCATTTCATTACAAAATATGCTGTTATTTTTAAAAGCATTGAAGTTATTTTACAAGGTGTTTTTCTCTATTAAAATGTGTTAGCACTGAAGATGCATCATGTCTGCTGCACAACTAATGTTTCAAACAAATCTGCATGTTTTTGGGGTATTTCAAACGTTTTCTTAATATATCAGTAATTTTTCTGTGAAGTGTGATGTGTCGGAGTGCAATAAAAATCACTACTTTTTGCCAGAAGGTATTTTTTAAAGACGCAAAACTGTATACAGTATAATATTATGGACAAATTGTATTTTCCATGATAGTTTAAATGTTTGGCTTTAAGGCCCATTCACACCAAGAACAATAACTATAGCGAAAACTATATTAGTGTGTGCTGTAGTTTTGTTTGGCTGTCAGTAGTTTTATCATTCATCAGCTCGAAAAAAATAGGTATTTAAAGTAACGTCCCCTGTTTTGGTAAGGTTATAATAACTTAAGTAAGAAGAAATATAGTCATTCTAGTTGTCTTAGTGTTAATAGGCCTTTTAAAGCTTTGCCCTCTGATTGCAGTGTCTTTTCACTCTTCAAAGGTTCACTTTTTAGTTTTTTAATACAGTATGTATTGTTTTTTTTTCTCCAATAGCTTTACACCCTGCTCAGAAAGAATACATGTGGCTGTGAATGAAATGGCTGCCCTGTTCCCCAAGGTGTGCACTTTCTCTTCACACTTCACAAATCCAATAAAAAAAATCAGTATAATAAACAATAATAAAAAAAAAATGCTTATTTGAATTTTATGTTTCTCACAAAAATATTTCTATCCATTTAGTTATGGCTTAAAGCGTTTGTTCACCCAGAAATGAAAATTCTGTCATCATTTACTCACCCTCGAGCAATTTCAAATCTGTATGAATTTCTTTGTTCTGCCGAACACAAAGGAAGATATTTTAAAGAAAGTTTGTAACCAGGCTGTTTTGAGTCACCATTGACCTCCATAGTATTTTTGTCCTAAATTTTGTGACATATGCTGAATAAATAAGCTTTCCGTTGATGATTTGCTAGTATAGGACAACAGTTGGCTGAGATACAACTATCTGAAAATCTGAGGGTGCAAAAAATGTAAATACTGAGAAAACCACCTTTAAAGTTGTCCAAATGAAGTTCTTAGCAATGCATATTGCTCATTAAAAATGTAAAAAGTTTAATATATGCACGGTAGGAAATTCACATAATATTCTTTAGATTTTATGGTGCAAAAAAAAAAAAAAAGACCCGTATTTTAGGCTGTTGCTACAAATATACCCCACCGACTTACGTTTTGTGATCACAAATAGTCTTTCTTTGTATTTTCACCTTTCCCAGAGACCACGCTCTGAGACTGTGAGGAGCTCTTTGCGCTTGTTAACGTCCAGCGCAAACCGGCTGCAAAGTGAGTGTAAGAAAGCGTCTCCTCTGGAGAGCAGCCCTGCAGCAGACGTGCAGCTGGTCACTCAACAGGTCATCCAGTGCGCTTACGACATCGCCAAAGCTGCGAAGCAACTCGTTACCATAACCACCAAAGAGAACAGCAACTGACCCGTTTCCACCTGTAATGCAACCCTGGTGTTATTTTATCAGTATTATTAGGTATGTCACATTAGTTTTTTTACATTTAGTATTTTTTATTTTATTTTCTAAGCTGTGTTTGCATGTGTTTACTTTTAATTTAAAATATGTCTGTTGTTAGTGTTGTTTGGCTTAAAGCTGTAAGATAAAACCTGAGATGCTCTCAAGGGTCATGTACGGATGTTTATATGTGTGGACCTGTGAAAGTGTATTTGACTAGATGGCAGTCGAGATGTTGTGGAGTGAGAAATTGAGAAGGATCTGAGCAGAAATGAATCGCCAATAGAGCAGTCAATCATGTACTCGTTGTTCAGTAAATGCCTGACTCTTTGCACTATTCTGAAAACTTGGACTGCTTTTACCTCTTTATATTCAAACATTTAGTTGATTTTTTGTTGTTGTCTGTGAATTGTTCAAATCAAGCTTTTTTCCAATAATGTTTGTTAAATATATAATGTATTTAAAAACACAAACTATTGTACAAAACATTGTTAATGTGGTCAAGTAGGCCTAGTTAAGGTACCGATACAATAAACTTGTAATTATAAAGATGTCAACTATTAATTAACAAAAGATATTTCATTTATGCCCAAAGTAAATGCCTTTCTCTTTCCGTTGGATAAATCAGGTGGCTATAATTCAGATTTACAGTGTGCAATAGGGGTCGCCACTGATATTAAGCATTTTTATGGTTATCGGTATCGTTTCCAAACCGATTTTCCTATAACATCATTTGAAAGCATTTAAAGATTTGTCAGAGCTCTTATTATTCTTAATTTCAACGATTTCATTTTTACACCAGACATGTATATTGGTTAAAAAATATTGGTTATCGGTCTAGTTGATCTGTAGTAATAGATATCGGCACCAGCCCTGAAAAAGACACGTTGCCTGACCCTAGTGTGCAATAGAAAAAATACAAATAAAGTGAGAAAATGTTCATTTAATTTAAGCTCATATTTCCTCAGTTATTTGGAGGTCAAAGTACAACACACTACAGATGAACACCTGCAGATACTGTATGTGTGATGGTTCAGATGTGTTTTTCTTTTTCTTTTTGTTCCTTAAATTGTACGTTCAGTTCAGTGTTTTGGGCAGCTCTTAACTTCACAGATCTTTTTATTTCCTCTCCAAGTATTTTAATCTAGCCTTATCAGGTTAGTGCAGTGGACCGGTAGCTCAGTGTTAAAAAAAACAAACCCTTGTGTGTGTGAATGTTTGTAGTTGTTTAGATGAACTGACCTTCCACTCAATTAATATTATTGCTATGCCTGTGGTTAAAAAGAAAATGTATGTGTTTTTTATTTTTTAAATAAATATAATTTATAATTTTGAGCTTCAACTGTTGCTCCAGGGCCAATGAAACCGAGCCATATGAATGAAGTGAAAAATAAAATGCATAAATCTCGATCCAAATGATTTATCAAAACTCCTGCCGTGTTCTGCTCGTTCTTATTCTGTTCATATTTTTAACGTTTGTAAGATGTGTGCGTGTGTGTGGTGTCAAAATACATTCTGTTAACACAGTTTATTATTCATTGAGTTCTAGAAGTGTGCCAAGCCTGGGTTTATTGAATCTAGATGACGTCTTGTCATCAAAAAATTAAGAGTGAAATCTCTAAAATGTTATTATGCTTATTCTCACATGCAAAAAGATTATTTTTGACTGCTTGCACACACTGTTATCCAGTTAAAATTCTATATTATATATCTATGAAGGCAGTAAACAACAGATAACATTTTCTTTATTGAAAACTTAATCTATTCAAAACAATCAACATATAAAAACAGGCCTACATGCCCAGCACAGGTGCAATAGAAATGTAAAACTGAGCCATAAATCATTTTTTATATAAAAAGCATTTGTGAGGGGGTACCTGGTTCTCATTTGAGCACAAAGTGGCCGAGATCAACATGGACATGGATATCCCCGATTCTGAATGAAAAACAGTGCTAGAAAATACTCCTAGCATCCTAAAAGGGATGTGGCGCAAAGACACTTCCTGTGAAGCGCTCTCAAGTCCATGCTGACCGGGGTCTGCTGTGAATCTGCCACAATGAAAAATAGATCAGTTATTACATTACAAAGCACCTACAATCATACAAAACACTGTCTTTATTAACACGTTAATCTTCACTCACTCTCTCCTTGTAGCCCTGTCGAATCATTCTCTCTGTCTCCAGATGAAGCTCCTCCTCCTGCTGTCTAAGCTCCTCCCTCTCTTGTAGTTCTTCTTGCTCTTGTAGTTGCTGCTCCTCCCACTGTTCCCTGCGCCTCTGCTCCACCTGTTGGTCGAATACATCAATTGAAGACATATATATAATAACCTAGGTAAATCAGCTAGGTAGTGTTTCTCTACCACAGACCTGTGCGTTGATCTCCAGCATGCGAGCGGAGCGTGCTCCCTCCTGCTGCTCCTTCTCCTGTCGTCGGGTGAGTCTCTCCTGCTCCAGCTGCTGGATCAGCGCTTCTCTCCTCTGCAGAGACTCCTCCCTTGCCAGTCTGTTCTCCTTCATTCGGTCCTCCAGCTGCTGCTGACGTCCTGTCAGGACCTACCGAAAACATTGATTCAAATATATACGCGCTCTTAACTGTCAGCTATTTAACTACATTTCTTAAAAATGCGCAGAGTAATAATTACACGATGATTACGTAAGTGTATCATTCTATTTCAAAATCAAATTAAAAGATTGATTTCTCATTGATCAAAAGATTGATCATTTTATATACATTAACAAAACACTATCAAAGGTTTGTGGTTGGTACAGTTAAGAAAGTAAAAGAAATTCCGCATTAAATTGATCAAAATATTAAGATTTAAAATAAATGCTTTCTATTTATCACAATTCTTAAAAAAATAAATAAATAAAAAATCACAGGAATACATCGCATTTTAAAAATGTATTTTAAATTACAATAATATTTCACAATATTACTGTTTTTATTGTAAATAAATGCAGCTTTACTGAACATAGGAGACTTCATACGGACTTTAGTGTATTTTACAAGTGTTTTTTTTTTGTCGTCTTCCTCAGACTTTTAAATTAAACAAGCTATGTTATGCTGATGTGACCTTCATGCGTATGATATTATATTTAGCACTTACTTTCAAGCTGAGGTTTTGAAAGTCATATATTAATGTATCCGTCTGACTCAGCAGAACTAGTCTGGAAAATTCCTCATTATATAAACCCTTTTAAAAAAAATGCGAAACTTCATGAAAGGATTCACTTGAAGTATCCGCTGGCCATCATCCACAGTGTCTCACCTCCCGCATGAGTCTCTCTCTGGCTCTCCTCTCCTTCTCCCACTCTGCCTCTCTCTTCTCCCAAACACGCTGAGCTTCCTCCCTGCAGGCGACAAGAGTGTGAAACTAACGTCCGAAAGCATTTTAAATCCTTCACAAACACGCTGACTGTACTCACCGATATAAAATATCAAACTCTGCCTCCCTCTCCCTCTCCAGCTGGAGCTGCTCCTCGATGACTCTCTTCATCCAGGCGGCGTCAGCGACAGCTCTCTGTCTCCTGGCTTTCTCCAGTCTCTGCTCCTCCACTTCTCCCTCCAGCAGCGAGGCCAGAATCTTGCGGTCTGCCTCCTGGTGCACAGGAAAAGCTATTGCAGTCACTCAGTCGGGACAAATTCTATTCAGCTTTAGGGCAAAACCCACCAGTTCCTCCTGCACCTGCTGTGCTCTCCTTTTCAGCTGAGCGCGGTATTGACGCGTCAGGAAATGCCTGCAAAGGCATAGAACAGCGGTTTCAGGCTGCTGCAGAAATTTTGTGTAATTCATAGACTTTTGTAATTTTGTTTATATTTTAAATGAACTTTTATACTTTTTTTTTTTTTTTTTACCTTTTTAGTCATTTTTATTCTTTAAATAGTTTTTACTTCAGTTAATAATTTTTGTACTTCAATTTCTATTTCAGCTAGGGGCCAAGGTGACACCTAATTTTTATCCATTATTTATATTGTATTTCAGATTCATTTAAATGAACACACATTTTTAATAGTTATAGTTAACATTTTCCCCCTAAATATTTTACCCAAATTCAGTTTTCCTCCTGCTTTCCTCCATCCTCTTCCTCTCGTCCTCAAGCTTCTCAAGCTCCCAGCGTTGAGACATAAGAGCTTCCTGTTCCTGCTTAAGACGCTCAGCCTGGAAAAAGAAGCAAGTGTAATGTAAGCCTTATATTTGTGGTACCTGTAGATCTTGAAAAGGTTCATTTTCTTGAAAAAAGACAATATACACATTAACAAACTGACTGAAAGTTGAATTGACTTGATCTGCATTTGTTTTTTTGTCCCATGGTTTGTGCATTACAAGTATTGGTCTATTTTACAGTAAGTCCATACTTCCTGTTCCCGTAGACTGAGCTCCTCCATCTGTTTACGGAGGTCTTCAGCTCGCTTCCTTTCCTCTTGTCTTCGCTTCTCCTCTTCTTCTTTCATTCTCTCCAGAGCCTCTCGTCTTGTCCTCTCATACTCATTCTCAAAACGCCGTTTCTCCTCCTGAGTTCTCTCATCAGCCTGAATGTAACAGATCAGAGTCACATTTCAATGCGATTATATTAAAGTCAGTCCCTTCAAAAAGTAAGGACGCAGCTACTATTATTCTCAAGATGTTAATGTTAAATCGTCTGGCCAGCGCTCATGCATGAGCCAACATGGCAGCTCTGGCATTTAACTCCTCCTCTGAACGTCTCACCTGTTTTCTCTCCTGCTGTTGAGCCTGCCACTGGCTCACAACGTGATCTTGGTGCAACCCTGTCTCCACCTGGACGCACAAACATTTGAGACACTGAGATGTCCGATTAAACAACGCTCCAGAAGTGCTTGCGTGTGTTCGGAACCAAATCCTGAGCTCAGAGTTACAGATCAGTCACGGAAGAAACATCACATGCCCTATTAACTTAAAGTCATGTCTGGTTCTTGATTTAAAAAACAAAAACATCTTGGTGAATGTTCAAGCACAATTGATCAGCACAAAAAATTCTGACTCATCTCAGTTTTTTTTTTTTTTTAAGAAAAAATCTGAGAAACTGTAAGTCGCCTTCAGTTAAGGTAAACAAAACAAATATGTCATTTAAGGGGTTTTAAAGCAGAAATGTGGAGCTCTTTTCTGTAAGCTTCACATTTCCTAAGCTCATCTAGGCTGAGATGATGAGAAATAAAAAAAACACAGTAATGTTGTGAAATATTATTAAAACAATTTAAAGTATTAATTTGCAATGTTTTAAAATGGATTTTTTTTTAAATTAAATTAAATTGACTATTTAATATGCTGTTTGGTTAATATTTTAATGAAAATATACCAAGATAAAAATATCTCTCATAACATTATGACACAAGTCTTTACTTTAAGTATTTAATTCCTTTAAAAAAAACGCTTGCTGACCCCAAGCCTACATACAAACTTACATATTTAATAATTCTCTTAACTAACATACATTCCTTTTACTGATGAATGACTGACCTTCCTCAGTTCTGGGTTGTTCTGCTTCCAGTGTTCCTTCAGCAGCTCCTGTGCAAGCTAAAAAACATCAAAATAAATCAGAAACTTTCAAATGTGTACCATAACATCATTTTACGACAGGAGTTCATACTGTACATTTTTCCTCCTCTCTTCTCTGGCAGACTGCAGAGCATCTGTTTTTTCCACCAGCTGTCTGGTCAGTGTGGCTCTGTCTGGACGAACATTTCTGAGCTCGGCCTCCAACTGGTCTCTCTCTTCCTGGAGCATTATTCTCAGACGCTCCCTGCGTTCCTGCAGTTTCCGCTGCTTCTCCTCCTTCATTCGCTCCCGCTGAAATGCTGACATACTAAAACGCCATGAAACTAATTTGTAACTTTGTTATAGATATATTATCTTCTGCATCACATTGGATACAAAAGCCAGTATACATAGAACTCATGCGTCTGAGAAACACAGCCATCTATAGAATTTTGTTGTTAGACTTTTTTTGCGCAGGAAAAGTGGGGTTTTGGACAATATTGGCATGAATCCTTTTAAATTTGTGATAATTGGTGTTCAATGATAGTGTCAATTTGCTTTAATGTACAGCATTGTATTGCAAAAAAAAAAAATGATAAGGATTTATTCTTATATCATCCAAAACCACACTTTGCCAGGAGTGTTTCCAAACCTGTGGACGGCCGTGTATACAATACAAAAGTTTTTTAATGCTTTTTAAGAGTTCTGCTCACCAAGCCTGAATTTATTCGATTCAAAATACAGCAAAGACTGTGCAATATTTGTATTTAAATTATATTTATTTAAAATCTAGTATTCTATTTGAATAATTCACCTTCAAAAATCATTCTAATATTCAGATTTCCCGCTCTAAATAAATATTATTATTATGCTGAAAACAGCCGAGTAGATTTTTTTCAGGTTTCTTTGATGAATGGGAAATTTAGAAGAACAGCATTGATCTTAAATAAAACCTTGTCTTCATAAATCACTGTTGATTAATTTAAAGCGTCCTTACTAAACAAAAGTATTCATTCGTATATACTGACTCCAAACTTTTGAATGGCAGTGTTTATTGTTACAAAAAAAAAAATTTTCCCAGTTAAATGCTGATCTTTGGATCTTTCTATTTCTCCAAGAATCTACTAAAACTGTTTTTTAAATAGTGATAATAGTCCTAATAAAATATTCCTTGAACAGCAAATCAGCATATTAGAAGAATTTCGGTGGGATTATGTAATTCTGAAAATTTAGTTTTGATCACAGAAATGAATTGCATTTCAAAATGCATTCAAATAGAATATTACTGTTTTTGGTGTATTTTGGATCAAATAAATGCAGGCTTGGTGAGTAGAAGAGAATTCTTTTAAAAACAAGGTAGTGTACATATAAGTATATGCATATATATTTTCTGTCTTAATCTTTGAAAACTTGATTGATTCCAGGTTATAATGTGGGGAGGAGTGTGTTCTCAGTTATAAACTCAAACAGATTGAGCATCAGTACCTGCGCTGAAAGGACTGCCGTGAGCTCCACTGCGCCTGTTTGCTGCTGCGGACCTCCTGCTCTCTGAAGTATTGGGAGTGCAGCTCCCATTGCTGCCTCCAGCGAGACTCCTGCTCCCGCTGCCGCACCAGCTGCCTCTCCAGATCCCGCACTCGACCCGGCCAGCGCGCCGAGAGCGTCGGCAAAGCCATGGATCAGTTTAACTCCGTCTAACCTGACCTCTATGATAAACACTGACCTTCGGTCATTGGAGCAGTCGATATGAGTATACAAAATGCTGTAGTAATCGACAAAATACTATTGCATATGACAGGCGCTAATGCTACGGTTGAAGCAAAAATAAAGTAAATTAAGCTCTGCTTGCTAACTTCAACTTTACGTTGAAAGCTGTGGATCTAGCGCATTGAGGTTTTTTACTTCTGGTGCTCTGCTGATTGAAATTATTAATATGAAAACAAAAGTGTTGTAAAGAGGAAAGCCGTTAACAACAGCAGACGCTAAACAAATAACCAAAAGAGAAGCGTTACACTTGGTTACAGCGCTACTTCCTGGTTACCTACGGCGAGCAGAGAGGTACAAACAGAGCGAAGCGATTGGTTAATTGTGGATTTCCACAGTAGCCTACTTTAATTTGTAGCTAACGAGTAGAAATATTATGTCAGAGCTTACAGTAGTAGATGTTTAAACAAAATGTGGGAAATCAAAGGATTATTTTATAAACCAGTTCATCTTAAAACAAGAGCAGGCCTAGGCTATAGCCTAAATTTGTGCTTTCTTGATGAATCAGAAAAATAAACGTAAAAAAGGCAATGCAAGTATGTCAGTGTCAGAGTCATTCCTTTACAAAGCTTAATAGTAGTAAAGCTGCATAAATAGCTGCCAAAACCCAAGTCAGCATCAGATAATTCAATAGGTCAAATAGGCTACACTTACAATTTTATAAAGGTATAAATCTGATTTAATCTAAATTGAATGATGCTATGTGTGCATCCACATTTTCCGCTGGATAGTGTTGAAGTTTCAAAAAGCACCAAAAGTTATAATTCAGACATGCCGGCCCTTCAGTAATATTCAGAAGGATTATTCTGAACGTGATCAAGATCTTCACTGAAGGTGACAGCAGTGTCTAACACTCTGCTTTAAAGGTTTAAATACTGATTAAAAATGTGCAGTCAGCCGAGGTGTGAGATAAAGAAGGGAATCTGATGGCAGCAGTATTAATAAAGAGAGAATGAAATGACTTCCTGGGTCGTTGTGGGTTAAGCCTACTGCTGGATGAATTAAACATTGCATGTGAATGTTTAATGGTGACCAGATAATCGTGTCTAATCGTCGTCAGAAAGACTCCCCGCTTAAACCTCTAATGTCAGTAAAAGGGTAAAGGACATTTTAATTATTAACTAAATGAGTGCCCTAAAGTTTCAGCAAATACTCCTAGCAGCAGTTTGATTATTTTATTCCCTTAAAGATTGTGAAATGAAGCAACAGGTTCACATTACTTTTAATTCTTAACTTCCTGTGAAGAGAAACACTTTTACATTTTCACTATGGATCAGTTGTGTGTTTAAAGGTCAGCCTATTAATCTGCCTCAATAAGAGGAGTAAGAGAGCTTGTTGTTCAATATTTTACTTGGTTAATAATCAGCATTTTGCACAAACCGGAAATAAATGGAACCTTTTTACAGATTGTCTGTATTTTACAGATACAGACGCATTTCAATTGTCATCTGCTTCATAATTTTTTTTCTGATTTATTTATTTTATTACCCCAAACACTGCATAGTTCCTTTGCATCAGATGAAAAAAAAATAGTTAAGGAAGTTATGGTTAATTTGTTTATTGTTCCCTTTTCTACCGGCCATTATGAGTCTGAATTTTGCTATTTGTGGAAATGGGAACACAAAAATATGATGTAATTTCCTGTTCATCAAGTTTATCCAACTACTGCTTTTGAGAAACTCAGAAATATAAAAAGGATACAACTCGGTGGATGTGTTTTATGAGATAACTATTTTTTTTACTTACATTTTAATGGTGGGAGTAATAAAAAAAAAAAAGGCTTCTTTCAGCTCGTAAACCATATTTTGTTTAATAAAGCATATATTTGGTAAAGTTAAAATGTTTAAAAGCTGTTTTGGGTCACCGTTGACTTCCACCGTATTTTTATCATCAATGGAAAGCTTATTTATTCAGCATATGTCTCAATTCTGTATACTGAATTTGTGGTAAAAAAAAAAAAAAGTTTATTTTGGGATCACCATTGACTCCCATGGTAGGAAAATAAATACTATGGAGGTCAATGGGGACCCAAAACAGCTTGGCTACAAACTTTCTTCAAAATATGTAAAAAGTGTTCGGCAGAGCAAAGAAATTCATACAGGTTTAGAACTACACATGAACTATTACTTTAATTTAACTTTAATATTTTATTTGATTAATCTGATTTAATAGTGGAGGAAAAACATTCCTTCAGAATACAGAAAAATGGCAGATTTAAGTTTATATGATTTAATTACGTTTTTTTCTGTAACAGAGAAATTAATTAATTAGGCTAGTTATTGTGTAGTAACATTGTAATACATTGTACATTACTTGTGCACTTGAATGGGTTCAATGCAGTGCACAAATTCCGAATATAGGTTACTTTTTGTGAAGTGTGGGGACTAAAAAATAAATTACTGTAAGCTTTGGCCCCGCCTCGTGGGACATGATTGGCTTCTCCTGTTAAGTCTGCATGAATTTGCATAAAGGGGGCGGGGCAGAGGGCAGTCCAGCTGTGTGTAGCGCAGCGCGAGAAGAAGAAGTGATTCTGTGCTGTCTGTCTGGCCCGCGGTAGTTCCGGGTTCTGTCTTCACTGCTGCTGTGTTGTCTTCGTCTTATGTTGTAGGCAAAAAAAGTCACTTTCGCCCAATTTAGGCAATCATGGCTCTTCTAATGGAGCACCAGTTCCGGCAACTTCCAGCAGACAAACAAGTGGAAACCCGGCCCTTTCTCGAAGCGGTGTCTCACCTTCCTCCTTTCTTCGGTAGGTTCTTCCGTCATCTCTCATAGTTTGAGCTCAGATTTGAGCGTCACCTCTGTGCTGTCATGAAACGGCTGGACTTTCAGAAGATCTTTAAGATAATATTTATTTTCTAACTTTGAAGTACTCATTGTAAATTCTTCAAGTCGTCAAAAGTTATTTTATTATCTATTTCAGTATGCAAATGATAAAATATCTAGTGTTTGCTAGTCCCTCCCTCATGGATCACTTCAGAATGTCATTTTCAAAATGAATGAACTCGTGAACAAAGTGAAACAAAGTAACAGTGCATGCATGTTTAAAGAACTCATTCAGTTACATATTTATAAGCATGTTGTTACAGAAATCAGTAGTAGTCTGATGTCATCTGATTTTCTGGGATATTCTAGCTCTATGATCAGGGGTGAGATTTTCCACTCCTGATCAAGATCTTCAGTGTTCTCCAGAAGTTGTTAGTAAAGTCTGACAAAGCCTATCTGTCAAGCAGAAGCCATTGTTTGCTTTTGAGGACTAATCTTTTTTTGGCTCAAATTTCTTTTCACAAAGAAGGCCACAAACCTATTGCATGCATAATTTAATCTGCTGCCCTCGATTTTGGAAGTTGAGAAAATTGATTAGCATGGTGTTCAGTTGCCCTGCTCTATTCATTGGTGAAATGGAACATCAGGACATCTTTGTGTGAAGCCTCATTTGGTATTAATATGAAAAATGCATTTAAAATGAATTGGCCACTTGAAACGCCAAGCCTGAGGTGTTCACAGTAGCTCTTGATGTACTCTGTATTTTTTTTGCCAGCCGCCAGTAAAAGGCTAGTTTTTTTTTGCAATGGTTGTAAAACAAACTGGATTTGATGGAGGGAGAATAAACTAAATATTTTAGTGACAATACAGAACTACAGCGGTAGTCGACAAGTCTGAGATGCATTAAAAAGTCAAGAATTAAAATCTAATAACAATAATAATTAAAAAAAAACTGTATTAGGATTTTAATGGATTTGAAATATTTTGTTGAGCAAAAGACAAACGTGTGTCCATTGATGATATGTTATTTAATTCTTTTTTACTCAAATGATTATATTCTCCAATGTAATAAACATTTTCATTAGAAATAAAAGGAAAAATTAAGCATTTTCACTCATGATCTCAAACGTTTGACTTTTGGACCCAACTGTTTGCTCTACAAGAATCTCCAGGTGGAACCCATTGATACAATTGATCTGTGCATGATATGAATAAACGATCCAGGTGCACTGTAAAAAATAACCCTGATTTTAACAGGAACCTGTTTTCCCAGAATTCCCTGCTTTTTTTAAACTTTAAAATAACTATGTTTCTTCTTAGTTTTTTCAATCAGTTATGTTTATTAGGGTTGTATGTTACATGTAATGTTGTTAAATAATTTTTTTTATTTTTTAAATGTTTAATAATGATGGTGATGGTGTTTAGTGTGAATGAGCACCTTCTGTATAAGTTTCTACAGAAATGTTACTAGTGATGAGTTTTGGTTCATTATGTGACTTTATCATCACCATCTGTATTTGGTGCTTATCGGTGTAATTTAAAGGCACTTAATAGAAATCACTGCTTAAATAGATTGGTATATTTAACATTATATCAGTTATAATGGTTTATTATTAGAAATTACGGTATTTAACTGTAAATTAAACATAAACCCTGGCAACCACAGCTGCCAAATTTTACAGATTTTTTTTTCTTTTACAGTGTGCTTCACCTCTGTAGATGAACTTTGTATGGCAGGCTGTGTTGTGAGAAGTATTTATGGTTGTGTGTGATGTCATAAGGTGATCGGGGACAGTGGTTGTTGTGGATGTCGCTAACTCCCACAGAAAGACAATTAAGCTTCCATGCTCTTGTTTAGTGTTCACACTTTAACACAAAAAGCCCTGTGTGGAGTACCAACACCAGAAAGAACAGGAGGGGGGGCTGGCATTGTGAGTGGATGTGTGTGTTTTCTGTAATTATAAGGCATTTGTTCACAGTGGAAAAGCTGGAGTGTAAGCAGACTGTGCTTGTTCAGAATCATCTGTAACCAGAGATGCTCCTTTTGCTAATAGTACAAAATGCTGATGACCCAGATCTTTCCTGTGGGCTGTGGTGGTTTGAACTCATCAACTTTTATGTTGGGAAATTCTACTCAGCTGCTACTCCCACTTGAGGAACACATATTGTGTATCACTTTCTAAAGCTCTTCTCGTTCAGGCATTTTGATTGCATCAGGCCTGTATAAATTGTTGATATACAAAGATGTCATGCATTTCTTTTATGAGGCACACCAGTGACAGTTGTGGCTTTCTTCTTACCATTTGAATAAAAACAAACTTTGGTGCAATTGCTCTGTTTGGACGGTTCATCCAAGTAACCAAACAAGTGGAGGTTGCAAGGATGGAAACATCAGTGATTCAGTGCGTTTCCATTTCCACAGGTGTTTATTTCAATATAAGACGCGCAATACATTTGGTCTCAGTGTGATAATGGGTGGTACTGAAACTTTAATGAACCGCATGGGTGCTTTCAGAAATCTGTCATGCTCTCTAAGCACAGTTAATTATTCAGGGCTCTTTTTTTTTAGTTGCTTATGTCAGAGTTCACTCTAAGTTCTAAGAGATCAGAAGTGGCAATACTTTTATCGTGTATCTGCTACATTCCTGCAGATATTCTAGTATGTAAAAAAAGCGGATTACCTCACAGCTCTGTGAAAGAATGTTGCATTCTCACATGTGTATAACATAATCTGCTTCTCATGTGTACAGTAGGTTGGCAGTCAAGTTTTTTTCAAATAGTTAATAAAGAGTTTAAAGCAAAAAATATTCACATCTATCCAGGTATTACTTATCTGTTCATTTTAATCTCCTCTTAGATTGCCTCGGCTCTGCTGTTTTTTCTCCCATCAAAGCTGATATCACAGGTAACATCACTGTAAGTTCACCACGTGACATACACGCATGATAAGCACTGAACAGTATAACATTTACATAACTCGTAACACCACCCACCTCTGCCTTTCCTTACAGAAAATCAAGGCCGTGTATGACACCAACCCTACCAGGTTTAAAACCCTGCAGCACATTTTGGAAGCAGAGAAGGAGATGCATGGAGCCGAGTGGCCAAAAGTTGGAGCAACACTTGCCCTCATGTGGCTGAAAAGGCAAGCAGAGATGGGAGAATAAAAAAACAGCTGCTTTTAAAATGTGAAGTTTCATAAGGAAAACATGGACTTCCTGTAAGTGTCTTTGTTAAAGAAATAGGTCAAGAAAAAGTATAATCTAAGATTTGGAGGAATGTAGCATTACATCACTTGCTCACCAAGGGTTCCTCTGCAGTCGTCAGAATAAGAGGTGAATAAACAAACAAAACAAAAAAGTCATTAACAGTCTAAAACGGTTGTAAACAAATATGCTGGTGGATCTTCATTTGAGAGAACAACAGGGGAGGAAGTATCATTATGGATTTTGGCCAGAAGCAGCTGCTTGCTTGATAATGAGTGGATTTTTCTTGCAAACACACAACTTCATTTCATTTGATGGACTGAAGTCATGTGCATAATTGTGATGTTTTTATCAGCTGTTTGGACTCCATTCGCTGTACATTATCCACTGGTGAGTCATGTAGTGCTCAATTTCTCCAAATCTGTTCTGATGAAGAGATAAACGCATCTACATCTTGGATGGCTTGAGGGAGAGTACATTTTCAGCAATTTTTTATTATTTTATTGAACTTTTCCTTTAAGAAACAGTACATTTGGTTATAGTTTACTTGCCCTTTAGTATGAAGCTACATTTATGAACTTGACATCTGTCCTCATTGAGTTTCATTCTGTACAAACAAAAGTAAAACCCGTTTTCTGTTAGGGGGCTCCGCTTTATCCAGGTTCTTCTCCAGAGTCTAGTGGATGGGGATAAAGATGAAAACAACCCTAATCTCATCCGAGTCAATGTCACCAAAGCGTATGAAATGGCACTGAAGAAGTATCATGGCTGGTTTGTCCAGAAGCTCTTTAAAGTAAGTTACTTAAAAAAAGCATGCAAATGTTTATGTGTGCAGAACTTTTTTTTACGTCACTTAAAAATAGTTTCTCGTCATCTGAGCGTGAAATGAGTGAAATGTATGACTGCAAAAGCTTGGAAAAAAGGTTGCCCTGTCTTTATGTTTTCAGGCAGCGCTATATGCCGCTCCATACAGATCAGATTTTCTCAAAGCGCTTTCTAAAGGTCGAGAGGTCAAGGATGAAGAATGCTTGGACAAAGTGCGGCAGTTCCTAGTAAACTTCACAGCTACTATTGACGCCATATATGAAATGTACACCAAGATGAATGCAGAGCTGGACTACACTGTGTGATCTCACATTCACAAGCGAGCAAACTTCAGACCTCATCTACTGATGTCCCACTGGATCTCTGTTGCCTCCCTGTAGACATCTCCTTAGTCTCCGCATCGGACCGCTCTTCTCTCCTACTGGATCCTGCATCTCCAGCAGTATACTGTTGTGTTTTCTCTTGGGGGACAATTAAGGTCCAAGCTGCTGAAGACTTTAGTGGTTTTGGAAGGAAGGATGTCTGTTATTGTTTGTTCTGCTCGTGTTGAATGTTTGAATGCTTTGGCTTTTCTTTAGAAAAGTAGTGTTCTTATCAAAGACGGTTTGTGAGTGTTTTATAACTTTAACTGCTCATCTTTTGTGTTTGATGCTTGATACCTGCACTTTAAGTATGTGTATGGAACGGTTCTGTATGTGTGCCTTTAATGATGTACTGTAAATGAGGGTTTTCATTTTACTTTTTTAATTATACCAAAACAAAAGTCTGAAGACTGTCTAACCAAATATCTGACATTGACCGTACTGCTGTTAGATTTTACTTCCGATTCTATTTTATGAGGAAAAAATACTTGAATATGACATGAAATATAAAAGAAACCACCTCCTAAGAAGTGATAATGAAGCCACTGTATTGAGTGGTGAAACAGTAAAAAGAAATACGTCGATAATACTAATCAATCATTTATTTCTACAATACTTCTCAAGACTGTAATGGAAAACTGTGAATCTTCATAGACGTAATTAGTCTGATGTTTTGTTTATGTAATGTGGTGGACGAGTTTTGTTGGTTTTTAATTTGTCATTCCCGAAGGTTCATTTCATTCAAACTGCTTTTTAGAAATAAATGTTAATTTATGGAAATGATTTGTTTATTGTGCTTTGTTTTATGACATTTTCAGTCATGTAGGCAAATACTGATGAACCTCATCTCAGTTCTGTCCTGGGTTACGCACATCCTGATTTTGCCGAGTTCGATGTGTCCCTAGGTCAACATATTCTGTCTTGACCATATCTCTACACCTAAACCTAACCTTACCCATGGGTAATGCCTGTAAACTGTCTCGTCACATCTGATTGGTTAATCACAATGTTGTCCCACAAAGATGTTGACCAACGTGACCCAGGGACATGTTGCACTTGGTAAAAGTGCAGGTTAGCGGTCACACCTCTACACAACAACACTAATGAATTTGACAGGACAGAATGAAGATGTTATTTTAACCAGTGGAGCTGACATTAATAAAAGCTAATTACTTTTTGGACAAAACTAAAGCAGTACATCATATAGACCCTGTGACTGATGCCTTCAGGTGCTGTTTGGCTCTCCCACTGTATTATTATTATTATTATGATCTCAATGTGTTTTACATTGATCACAGTTATGTGTAGTCTCTTTAAAATATCATTAAAATCACAACCTAGAGTAAGTTGTTTCCTTTCCTTTTGGCTGCTTCTACGTATGTTTCATTCAGTTTTATTCCTCTAGTATAACCATACTTTTTCTCTATATGTAAATGCATATTAATCCATTATATCGAGATTTTCATAGTTAGACATAATAAGAGCTACTCATGAATAAATAACAGTCAAGACATTTATTAAAGGCATGTTCTACATTTAACAATACACATATAAATCTGAACTAAATTCAAAGAAGCAGGAAGACAAAAGATACCTACAACGTGCAAAGCATTTATTTATTCATGGTTTTTGGAAGGTTACTTTGGAAATGTAATAGGATACAGATTACAAGTGACTCTATTACGTAGCATCACTAAAGTAATGTAACTGATTATTTGGCCCAGTTTTGATTAGCTTCCTAAATTTGTAAAAAATGTTTTCAACTGTTAATCATTTTGAAACATTTAAAGCAGTCAGGGTTAACCTTACAGTAATATTTAACACTGATTACTGTCAGGCTTTCACCATCACTTATAATAATTTAATTTAAAAGCACAGCCGCCACAAAACAAGACTTCAGCACCATTTTTTTTTTACTGCGAGATTGTTAAATGCAGCTTTAGAATCATAAAATATAGTTATGATTCTGTTTTTTTAAGTCACATCTTTGCATTTGACAGAAAACACTGACTCTAACAATGCTTAAACATTATTTTTAGACTAGATTTCAAATAAACATGTGTCCTGTTCTGTGTCCTAAATTCCTGAAACATATTTTAAAGCAGCCAATGCAATTTGGGGGGAAAAATCTGTCAAATATGTGAGTGAAACCCCTTTTGTAATTGTTAACATTTTTAAAAGTAGCTGTAATTTAACTACACGTTGTCCTAATAGATTACAGTTGCATTTATTTTGTATGGTTGCCACTTCACAACACAGATTATGAGTTAGTCAATATTATTAAAAAACGGCTAACGTTAAGTTTCTTTAGCTGCTCCTTCAGAACACCAGAGGGCGCCGTTACCAACAGTTTACAAACAGACGCTCAACAACAAAGCTTAGCAAACCGGTCATACCTGTTATAGAAGACCTAATTCTTCGCAGTACGAAGTAAAACCTGAAGCTCTGTATGTAGTATGTATATATTATAAATTGTAATATAACGGTATAATATGTCGTATGTTCTCAAGGCTTTAAAATAAAAAAGAAAGAGAGAAAAAGAAAGAAAACGTATTTTTTGCTAACATTAGAGTTAGAATGTGAATAGTTTGCGAAGTAGACCTAGCCTTGTGAGTAAAAATGTCTCAAGTTTGATTTTGTTTGGTTGTGCTTGAGGCGTGCTAAAACGATTATTTTCTCTTACGTCTACGTCTCTGAATGAAGATGTCCACACCCAACGCTCATTCATCTTCGGTGGGCGGTGGGAAATCTGCTTCTGCGGTCTTTCTGTCCCAGGTTTGGCGTGAAACACACAGGAGCAACGATGAAGCCGTTTCCAAAGTTTACCTAGCGAGCTACACGAATCCTACATGAGGAATAAATGGACGAATCTCATCTCATAAACGGAATAAATACAGATTCTACGTCTGGCAGTACTTTTGTTTTAACCGGTGAGCAACTTTTCCATTCCATTCCACTGTTAGAACGTTTGGAGATTTAAAATAGTCACACAACCGTTTAGAACGATTTTAAAAGAGTTTAGAACCAAAAGTAACAACTTCTTCCTCTTGCCGCTATACGTTACCTGATTATTTCCTACTCACATTGTTGTCTGTATCAACACAGAACCTGTTTGACATGCACAGATCTGTTAATCAAGCTTTTTGAAGTTTAAAGTTTTACACTCATGAGCTCAGAGCTATGGCTGAACTGTCAGAAGAACCAGCAATGAATTCTCGTTGACTTGAGTACATGTTTCCCACAACCTCATTTTTAGTTAAATCCCAGCTGTTTTTGCTCTTTGGAGACCTTATGACATGGAAAAGGAAGCATAGATTATCTTCTGGGAGCATGGAGATGTCCAGCTGTTATCTAATGCTATTCTAAATACAATAGATAGGCATTTTCCACATCTGTTGCATTTCTCACTGGGGGTTACGTGGTCTGATGCACCACAATCACATCCTCCAGTTCTCAAAACACAATAAGACGACTTAGTGCATCGCACTTCCATGTTACCGCAGCTTATCAAAACGTCCACTGTTCTGCTTTCTCTCTCTAGGGTGATAATGGACTGTATTGGAGTCGGGTCAAAGCAGTATAGCCAGTATTTGGATAGCGCTTGCCAAGCCAGGGGCAGTGACTGTGGGGGCTTGTGCTAGATTTTCCACCATTCGCTTAAGCAAACATTAGGGGCAGATGTAAACTTTCATACTGAACCACCTTCTTTAGTATCAGTGGTGTAGTCTTAAAGTTGGAATGCAATACATTACTTTTGAAATGCCTCTAGTATAGGCATCATGTTTGCCTGTTTTGTGGTTACAGAGAAAAACTCTAAACAACTCTAAACACACTAAACAATTGATAATCAATTAGTCTTCCTAAACACAAAGATTGTCCATACATCTAAATAAGCTATATGTCAAGGAGTGTCAGTTTATCTATCCAGAAATTGTTGATTTTTACAAAATTGCATTTTACGTAAGTAAAACTCACAAAGCAGCATGCACCTTGCTAGGAGATGCATGAGAAGTGAGAACAATATGTGTTCTAGAAGTGCCTCAAAATATCAGGCATGTTTGATGTGATTCTGTGCCCATTATACACTAGAGAGTTATCTTTGAAATCGGCCAACTCCAGCTTCTCAAAATCTGCTCTGTCTTGTCAGGACTGTAAATCAGGGCCAAAGTCATGTAGTGTATTCTACGGTTTCAAAGGGGAGGAAAAATGTGCAAAGGTTTACAAAAACCCCAGAAGTTATTTTTTTGCAGCCCTCCTATATTCCAGCCTAAATTTAGAGAATTTGTCATGCTACGGCATTCATTTTTAAATAAGTAAACATTGCTGGGGATTACTCCTCTTAAACGTTATCTCAGATGAGTTGTGGAGCATTTCAGACATGCCTGAACAGGACCAGTGACCAGTACAAAAAAAACCTGTCCCATATTTCCAAATTATGAGACCTGATCCTCATGTCATATGACATGACTAACCAGGTCATCGTGATTTTGCCAGTACATGGATTAACAGTATTGTCCAAAAATATAGACCTATCTCAATTCCTACCCCTAAACCTAACCCCACCCAAAACGTATTCCTAAAATCAGTGGGAAATGATAGCAACAAGGGTGTAGAAGCACCTAACCTTGATCAAAAGCCTAAAATCAAATTATCCCTCAAATCTGATTTGTTGATTGAAATCTTGTGAAATCACGCTCACTGTTAATACAAAAGTATATAGTATCCACAAAAAAGCATAAAAAGTATCACAAAGATAGTCCATACCTACAAATATGATATTGCTGGTTGATTTTAAATTTTTCACATTTCCAGTTTTTTAACATTCTTGTTATTTAAAAAAAAAAAAAAGGTCATTTTTGTCATTTTGGGTGGTTGTCCACCCTTTTGTCACTGTATACTTCGGCTGTATGGAAAAGAGCAGCTTGAACATTCCACACAAGCGAAAACTCTGTTTCAGAATTAAATTATAACTTTTGAATGCAGTGTTTAAGGCAGCACTGTAATTAAATGCAACATCCACAATAGTGGTCCTTTGATGTCGTCATCCATCGTATCAGAAATTCAGACTCAACTATACTTTGATGCAATGAAGGAAGTTCCCCTTCAAACTGAGAAGAGTATAGGACAGGGAGAGTGAGTCATGCCTGTTCTGGGAAATGAGTGAATCAGTTTAGGACCGAAATGAATCCCACGATGGATTGTGACATGTGGACAAAGGGACCGGAGTGGGATGTGTGGAGGGGATATATGAGGTGAATAGAGGGGTTTTCTTTTAGCTTTGACGTAGTGTGTTGTTTCAAAACATTACATGCATGGGTACTAACGTATTTGTTGAGGGAAAGAAATCTTTTTTTTCCAGTGATTTATGATTCTTAATTTCTTTTCTTTAAATTGCTGGCCTTACGTTCAAACATTTTAGATTTGTTCACCTGTCTGGTGTGGTTCTACTTATCATATGGTGTTGAATTACATTACGTATGTTTACATCAGTTTATTCAGATACTTTAATTTATACACATAATTAAAAACAAACCGATTCATGACAACAGTACCAGTTCAGAACACATGTAACAAATTAAACTCCAAACCAAGACTATAAGTGGGTGGGGCAGGAAACAACTAGGATAGACAGATCCAGAGTACGCAAATGAACTCTGTGGGCTGACAGGATTCCACAATGTGCTTACTCGTTTACATAAACAACAAATATGAACCAGGTGGAAATGAATGCATGGTTTCAGAAGCCTTTGGAATATTGTGGGGACATGGGTTGCAGACATACATCTTACAACATGTTTCTTGCTGAATGCCAGTTTGACAGTTGTCTTTTGTAAACACTGGTATTGTGTTTCCCCCCCCTTCAGGTCTGTTTGTGTCCCTGCAGACTTCCTGACACTTTCCAGCTCCCCGCAGGAGTAATTGGGCATTGAGGCAGTGTACATAGAAATGACTGAAGTAAGTAGCCTATGTATTAATTATGTCCAAGCCTGACTTCAAATTTTCCTCAAGCCGTCATTGCAGTGCAAAAGTGTCTTGCAAAATTGTTTAAGGCTTTCAGAAGGTCAGAAATGCTTTTCATTAGCAGACCAAAGTTACAGCAGATGTTTCCTAAGAGTCCTCATTGGAGATGCCAAAACTTGCGTACGTACAACGTAAGAAGGAAGAAAAAGCCGTTAGTCTGATTGCCACATTGCCTACAGTGTCTTGAAAATGTCTTTAAGTTGTTACATCCAACTCATTGTTGACTGCGATTTAAAGGTGATCAATCACAAAATGTATTAATGAAGCAGAACATTTTATTAAAATGATTCCATCAGGCTACTTTGAAAAAAGCAGAGATGTGTAGTGGTTAACTAGCAAACAAAGTTATACAGAACTGCTAATAAGAGTCAGGACACAAGCACATATGCTTGATACTGCCGGATGAAGAACGTACCTGGGAAAGATCCCGGTAAAAAACAAAAGCAGCTTATTTGAGAGACTGTCTAGTAGTACCAGCAGTATAAAATGACCCCAGGAACATTATTTCTGGTATGTATCTTCATTTTTCTCATTTTGTTTCCTTAGTTTCACAGTCAAGTACAGATTCAGGGATGTTTTTTTCTCTGGAATGCATCTCTCCTGCAGAGTTTTCAGTGTTTAGTTCTGTTCTTGCTCAAGTGGCTTGAAAAGTTCAGTTCAGTTCAGCCATAAGTAGTTCTAACAAGGTCATGATTATTCAGCTTGAGGCAGCTCAGTGTTTACTCGAGTCAGTGCTGACATTGCACAGCTGTGAAGCCACTCTAAAGAAATTATAGTGCCGGTCAGTGTGGTCATATCAATACATTTTTGAATGTTAATTGTCTTTCAGACCCCAACTGAGCAAGCCAGAAAGGAATCCGTGGCAAGGCAATACTGTATCCCATCTCATTAAGTTTGGCCATTTTAAGCGTTTGTTAAAAACATTTAAAGGAACTATCACAGAACTAACACATCCTGGAAGAAGCAATGCCTTTTGCAATTATACCTGCTCCTGCTGTATAATTTATATAATCAGACCAGAAGAGCAAATTATAAAGTTTCAAGAATACTAATTAATTAGCCTACAGTTGGGGAAACGAACTTTGACCACTGTATATTTTTAGATTGTTTCCAAAGCCCTGTTCAAGTTCCATTTAGCAAGCGTCAAATGAAGTCTTACATCATATTGGTTGGGATAGTTTTAATTGCTTTCTATTTAAATGATTAACTTTTGGAGGCTAGAGCACATTCCAGAGTTTTAATTGTTTTTTTGGTTTTTTATTCATTTTTGACTTTCCAGCAGGGATTCTCCGCTTCCACGCTACTAAAGCGCTATCGTCTGGCCATGACAGAGTCACACTCAGTCTCTTCACCCTCCGGGACTGCTGCTGAGGACCTGTCAGAGGGCAAGGATATTTCAGCAGAAGGGGATCCCAACTTCCCTATGTCATCCCTGGCCGAAATTCTGGAGAATGATGATGGACCACAACCAGCCCAGGATTCAGCTCGACCTGGACATCAGAATGATAGCAAGCAGAACTCACGGATAAGGTTCCCAGGGGCCTTTAAAAAGGCAGTTCCTAACCCTATGGACCTTCTCGAGTCCACCATGTCTGAGTATCCAGTGGCCCCTGGGCCGAAGAAAGCACCTATGGACTCCCTGTTTGACTACGGCACATGTAGGGAGATCAACAACCAGAAAAAACGCCGGAAGAAACTTCCACGAGGGTGAGAGACATAGCTTCTTGTGATTTGTTCTACTTTTATTGATCCAGTAGTGAAAAGGGTACAGAAATGAAGGTGGACGTGAGGTGAGGAAGAGTCAGAATCAAACTTGCATTGCCCAAACACATGCACTAACTGCTAAACCACAGCCAAAATGCTTTTTTTAGATGTACCCTCGACCTTCTTCTGGCCATTTATATGATTTATGCTCTTTGAACTTTTTAAAAGTTGCTGTTTTTCACACAATACATGATGTTGATTGCTGGCTCAAGTTGAGTTTAGTGTATTGAAATATAAATAATTATAATAATTTTGGTATATTTCTTATATTTATTGGTTTATTTTTAATACACCAAATGACTATAATGTAATATAATATAATATGTCTGTATGTATGTGTGCTGCGTTTTTTTATGTATATATAAATAAACATATATATATATATATATAGGATATATTTTGAAAATATTTACATGTGGATTATTATTAATATTATTATTATGTATAAATAAACACACATGCAGTATATAGTTTAAAAATATACATCTGTATTCATATAATTTATATAAATAATAATAAATATATTAATATTTAATCATAACAGTTTTCTGAAATATATACACATGGATGTGTCTATTTTTATATATACAAAATAAACATACACAGCACACAAGTAAACAAAAACTTATTTTGGATGTGATAAATAACAATAAATCATTTGACAGCACTAAATATAATATATATTTTTCATGTAACATTTTTTATGCCATCTCTCTTTTCAAAGTTGTTAAGAATGGTTATTCTTTGGGCATGTGTTTCATTACATAGGACTGTAAGTGAGCCAGGACTGCCACTGCCCAAACCAATCATTCAAGTGTATACAGTCACCTTCAGGAATCTTAAAACAGAGAGGGACACGTTGTTTACTGGATGATAGAGTGCAGACTGGGGTTTTGAGAACTGCTTATTAAGAAATAACCGATAGCACTTTACAAAAAAGTTCATTAGTTAACGTTACCGTATTTATTCATCTTTGTTAACGTTCATTATTAGTTCAGGATAATTCACGGTGCATTAACTAATGTTAAAAAGCATACCTTGTGATTTTAATCATTCAGAAGTAAATGCTGAAATTAACATTAACTAAGATTAATAAATGCTTAGTATTGTTCATTCTTAGTCATTGTTATGTACTCTTGTTAACTAATGAACCTTATTGTAAAGTGTTACAAAATGTGGTGAGACTGTTCTCTGAATGCTTTAAAGATAATGAAGCGTCACTTTCGCATGTATTATGCTACATCATGGTTTCGCAGGCTTGATCATGTACAGTAAGGAAAATTAATGTCTGTTGTCGTTTCCATGAATGCCTTTGGAGTAATGTTTATGTTGAGCTCATGATTTTCCTCAGTACATAGACTTATCCAGGTAGGGTGGGTTCCATTACATCTCAGCCGCTACACCGCAACATTTTCATGAATGCCCTGTACTATTTTATATTTGTTAAATGTTTAGAGGTGCCACAAATAAGGTTTCTTCGAAAAAGAGGTGCCTTTTAGGCTGTAAATGATCATACTCATATGAGATGAAGACTCCTGTAAGTTAAGATACGTCAATTCCCTCATTAAGGGGACAAAAGAGCAGAGTGATTTACATCACTACCAGCCATGTCTAGCAATTCAATCAATATCGGTTTGGGACAGTAAAACATAAAGATAGTTGGTGCACTTTAATCTTTAAAGTTCCTCTTAAAGTGTATGTTTGCCCCTGCAGGAAGGCAGAGATTGAGATGTCATGTGACGAGGGGTCCCCGGAGCCCCCTGTTCTTAAAGTCTTCAACCGCTGGCTGTTGTTTGAAGCCGTATCTCGAGCAGATAGAAGAGCTCTGGATGGTCTCCTGCAGTACCTTCAGTCGAATGAAAAGAGGCTGACAGACGAGGAGTTCAAAGGTGCATTCTGGGAATGGTTTAGTCTCTGTGACAATGAAAAGACAATGATTGAACTACTGTATGTTCTGGACCATTTACTAGACTATTATTAGGATATTACGCTTTCCCGCTTTTTTTTATTAAAAAGTCAAAGCCCTCCTATATTACTCATGAGGAATCAACAGGGTTGTGTCCCGATGTTATCGCAACCCTAGGCCTTTGTTTTTGTGCCTTTTTCTCTTAGCAAAGGAAATTCTGTTATATCAGCTGATGCGATCCTGCAAGGTGGGGTCGTATTTCTGCTTCCCGCCTCAAAGGGTCAAGCAAACATTTTTTTAACAGAGAGCGGTAAGAAATCACAGCAAACTGTCACAAATGGAATGAAGGATTCTATTTGAGGGGATCAAACAGAAAACTCTGGCTAAATATAATGAATCTCAAAAAAAAAATAGAAATCACTTGATCCATGAGGATCAAATCAGGATTTAGAGCAACATTTGATACCTTTATGAAAGAAAGGCAGCAAACATTGCTATTACTTTCATACTTCAGACTAATTATCAAACTTTGCTTTACTAAGTAATCTGCACTTGCTGGGTGATAAAGCCAAACTAAATTCCATAACAGTACATTGAAAGAGGGACACAAGGCATATATCTAGGAGCTAGACTATCATACAGACTTGGGACAGACTCAATTGTTCTTCATAAAATGTGAAACTACTTGATAACATGTTATTTCCTGTACGTTCTCTAGAACCTTCTACTGGGAAGACTTGCCTACCAAAAGCACTTCTGAACCTGCACAGTGGTCACAACGACACCATCCCTGTGTTGGTGGACATTGCTGAACAGACCGGACACCTCAGAGAGTTCATCAACACGCCCTTCAGAGATGTTTATTATAGAGGTGAGTCTTCCAGCCGCTCGAGAGCGACCAGATTCAACACACTCCAAAACCAGTTTTCAAGCATCATTTGTCTAAAATGTTTCTAAAATCTGTGGAGGGAGCTAACATTTACTCTGAGCAGCTTCCAGGGCCGCCCTGAGCAGGTTCGAGAAATATGAGCAGGAAGGTGGAGTTTCGTGTGTGCTTCTGACTGAGCTCAATGTTAAAGAAGTTACCCTAGAGTGAGCGTTGGGTTTCCTGCTGTCCCCACCCTGTTCAGTACAAAGAGTCCTCACAAGCACTGCTGAATTTAACGCTGTTCCTCTGTGGACAGTTTAGGGTATTTGAGTTTGCCAGTGCCACACCCGATAAGCTATGAATATTTTACATCACAGTTTTCAGTGCTGAAGACACACTGGTGCTTCTGAGGGTGACAAATTCAAGTAATGCCTCATTTTTTTATTTGTTTTCTTCCATGTCAGTGGTAAATGGATAAAATATTGAAAAGATCATCAAATATATTAAACTATTTATAAAAACTGGTTTTCAGAAGTTTAAATTAATGCTTTTCTTTAGTAAGTACACATGAAGTTGATTAAGTGTTTTACATTGCTTCTATATATAATATATATAAAAAAAAAATATATTTTTTTGTTTCTTATTATTATATTTATGTTCACATCTGCATAATTAAAAAAAAAAAGTTTTTTTACAATTACAATTTAAAATATATTAAAATAGAAAACAGTCATTTTAAATTGTAAAAATATTTCACAATATTACTGTAGTTTTGATCAGATAAATGTGGCCTTGGTGAGCATAGGAGACTTCTTACAGACTCCACACCTTTGCATGCAGCATATTAGAAATATATTACATTAATTAATTATTTTTTTTATTTATATGTTCTGGCAGTAGACACATATTTAAAGCTAATTCTTTATATTTTTTCATTGTAAACTTTGACTCTGTTGTACATGCCAGGTTTGTAATAGCAGCATTATTAATACCGGGAAGTTAATAGTTCTCCAAATACATCATAATGCACTTGCGGCAGACTTTGTGTAGTCTGCCTCTCATTTCCCGAGGAAACAATCACTCAAACATTGGTTCAGTTTGTTTACTAGTGCTGGTTCCGGGCCTTTAGGCAGTAAAGTATATACATGTCAGATAGGCTAATTCTGTAAGTCAGCAGATTTCCTCTTTTAGACCAACTGCCAAGAAGCAAACAAATACACCAGACGTCATTTAATATGATTCTTTTCTTCTTAGGTCAGCCAAGTATATGATAAAAAAAAAAAAATTCTTAAACTTAATCTCAGACATCCTTTATTATTCCTTTAAATCTGTGGGCAATAAAAAAGTAATATATGAGTTTTAGTTACTAGCACAGATGTTACTAATGTGCACACATTAAGATATGAAACCTAATTGATTTGTAAATATGGACACAAGGTGGAGGTCTGTTCAAACCGATGACACATGGGTCACTGCTAAACATGGATGTTAATAGTTAAAGCAAATCAGGAGCTGAACAAGAAAACAGGTTTTCGTTAATTAGGTTGCAGACAACATTAGCAGAGAGAGAACAAAACGTGTTTATGTCCTGTAGAGCTCTCACACAAACGACAGGCTCTAGTAACAATGTGAGCCGGTTTGCCTAATTTTCATATTTTAATACTTCCTCTTAGATAATTTGTGTCTAATAATATCATGCCGGTTCCCTACTTTTCTGTCTGATAATATGCATCATGGATATCAGTTTTCCTGTAAAGTTACAGATCGCTTTGCTTTGGATGTTAAGGTCAATTCATTATCACGTGATGAACTGCTTCTAACTGATTCGCTTCACTGGCATCTTCATTTATAATATAAATGTGGTGTGTCCACAGGTCAAACTGCGCTGCATATTGCCATAGAACGACGATGCAAACAATACGTGGAGCTTCTGGTGGAGAAGGGGGCTGATGTTCATGCTCAGGCCAGGGGTCGATTCTTTCAGCCCAGGGAGGAGGGTGGATACTTCTACTTCGGTGAGTTTGTTGATGCTAGTTTGGTAAAGGTTTAATCCAAACAAGTTATGTTTAATGTATTGAGAATATGAGTGTGTTTTCAGTGTGTTTCTGTCATAAATCATCATTCATGGATTGAACGCTTTAATGCTTTTAAAGGGTTAGTTCACCCAATAATCAAAATTCTGTCATTAATTACCGTGTCGTTCCAAACACCTAAGACCTACGTTCAATTTTAGAACACAAATTCAGATATTTTTGATGATATCAGAAAGCCATCCGACCCTCCATAACAGCAATACAACCGAAATGATCCAGATACAGAGACGCGCTAAAAACACAGGTATAATAGCCCATGTGACATCAGTGGATCAACTTCAGTTTTGCCGGGCTACTAAAATACATTTTTTGCCCAAGGAAAACAAAAATGACTTAATCTAACTCTACTGTTCTTCTCCCCCGACTTTTGGGTGAACTAACCCTTTAACCACATCACATGCTGGAGCATTTAACTCCCAAAGTTATGTGTGGGAAGCTCCATTTCCTGTTTTATCAGTCACTTTGGAGTCAGTAAGATTTTATTTTAAAGAAATGAATAAAATACTGTTATTTAGCAAGCATTAAATTGACGTAAAAAAAAAAAAAATTAAATAAAAATAAATAAATAAATATATATATATATATATATATATATAAATATAAATATATGTAAATATAAATGAAAATATATGTAAATGTATAAAATGTGTGTGTACAGTATATATATTTTCATTTATATTTATTTCTTTTATAAATATATATATATTTAAAGCTGGTGCAAAACATTTTTTTACAATATTCTGATTTGACCTTAAGATTAGCATATTTGACCACTTGTTATAATTTCTGCCAGGAATTCTAAATGCATTTGGGTTTTAATGATATTTGTATAAGAATACTGAGACACTACATATTCAATGGCGTTTCCATGCTTCGCTACACAACAATTTTACACCAAAAGTGCGCACATCATGTATTAAAACATTTACCTTATATTCTTTAAATATGATATCGGTATTGACAAAATTCACTTGCACTACAAAGGTACTACTCATTTAATAACTTCCTTTTGAGATTCATGTTTTACTTGTAACATTAAATCTGCCATTAGGTGGCAGTAAGTTAGTGATTTTACTGAAGTCTCTAGGTCCCAGTGTGCATACTACCCACCCATTCTGCCCTAAATAGTTCTTAAAATTACTAATATCACATAAAATTTAGGATGAGTAATATGTACATTGGGACTCAGGCAGTGATCTGTCTTAATGAATGGGTGATTGAATTGATTCAATAGATTTGTTTAAAAAAACCGCAGATGCGTTCATAAATGGAACAAGCTGTGTTAATGAAGACGTGTATAGCTGCTCAGTTGTGAGTTTGTTTTAAAACAATGTTAGTTGACGAAATAGATCAAAATTAGAAGTGTATGTAGCCTAATATACACGCAATATTAACCTTTTGTTTATAGAACTCCCTTACTGTTGTGTCTTACAAGCCTAAAATCCCCTGCTGTTTCGGTTGTCTGTGTATGACAATATCAGGCTTGTCTGGCTTATTTTCTGTAGTTTGTGCAATGTTAACGTTCCTGTCAACTCTTTCACCCAAAGCAGCAGCAGCTTCAGAGGCAGGCTTACTAAAACACTGAAAGTGACTAGTTAATTTCAAGCTTACACAACCGCAATACTCGTCAAAAGAAACCGCATGATTATCAAAAAGTCAGTGCTTTGCAATACAGACAGGGTGAATTTATGAATGAACGAAAGGTCTTTGACAGTTGATACGCTTCTGCCTTACTTTTAAGTGGGCATACGCAAATCCTTCACCTTTCCTAGAGGGTATATGACGTATACCTGCGTATCACGTAGACTACACCACTGGTTATAATAAATCAGGTGGTGTGCTAAAGATGTAGGCTAGTATTTGTGAGTGCAGGTGGGACGTAAATTAAGATTCATATTTCAAGGGTAGGTTACAGAAGTTATTATGACTCGGTACGATTTGCGTTAAGCCATTCATTAATATGGCTGTATTATGAAGAGAAAAATATCAAATGTAGTAAATAAACCTGTAGAGGCGGAGACTCTTATTGTTTGGCTGACCAATCAGCGGAGAGGGGCTTTTCACTCCGCCCACCTGTAGAGATGGAACATTCTAGTGGTTTACTCCTTTTCTGTACCTGAACGTAAAAACAAAAAATGGAGCTGAATTATAGTTTTTACGTTCTGTTGAAACAAATGAAAAATGATAAACGTAACATTTTTTATTTTATTTTTCATTTTTCAATATATATTAAAAAACGAATTATCCGAAGGTACACGGACCGTTACCATAGTAACGTCAGGTGATTTTATTTCCCTCTTTAGTTGGCAATTGTGAGGAGCATTACACAGTTTACATTCATTAAATGTTTAGCTGTGACTAAAAAGCTCTCTGTATAGTTAGAGGAAAACCAACAAGACGTTATGTCACAAATAAAACAAGCGTTGGATGGAAAAGAGTGAATGAAGCCTCTGTGTTTGCAACGGAAAATACAGTACATGATTCTTAAATTTGGAGGCCTGATGATGGTCTGAAGTATACTAGAAAAGTTTCCTATTCATCTGCCTAAACACATTCCGCCCCCTGTTGACCTGAGTGTGTTACTACAGCTTGCGACAGTCCACATTGAAATTGCTCACACTCATGTTGTTGTTAACTCATATGCATTTCATTCTTCTGTGGAACACAAAAATAGATATTCTGAAGAAATGTGCAATCTGGGGTTTCGTTTCCCTATTGACTTCTGTTGTATTTATATATACACATGTTATATATATGTTTTTGGATGCAATTAATTGTTGACCAGCACTATGAAAAATGCAATATAATGACACGGTTTTCTTCTTTTAAGTGGACTATACCATATTATCTATACCTATTCTATAGATAGAAGCTTCTAAATTCTATTGTGCATTGTTCGTTGCAAGTTATTCCAAAGAAAAGTATGTTTGTTTTAGTGATTTTTCATCAAAATGTAAGCTCTGCTTTACTTCTTAAGTGTCATCTTTGGATAATATGTGTAAGTCCTGCCCCTACGTTTCTTTTGTCATGTCAGATATTCTCATTAGTTTATCTCTACAGGACTTACAAAGCCATGATTTTAAAGTCGAGCTTAGAATTTCAATTCCCTTATTCATGAGCCTCATTTACATCTCACAAATATTAAACCTCAAAACAAGACATCTGCTCTGGAGCTGATTGAAAGATGCAAAACTATTTTAAAATAATCCAAGGATGACAGAATAGGATTATCTTTTCTGGTGCCCTGCCAGGAGTCTCCATCTCTCTTTTATTCACCTGTAAATAATTTTCATTTGTATTAGACACGGCTGTCAGTGTTTAATCCCTCCTGATCTGAGCACGAAGGGAGTCATTCGCCGCGGAGCTTCCCGGTGACGTGAGTGTGAACCTGGGAGCACTGACAGCTAATGTGATTTAGCAGTCACGCTAACCGCTCTCTGAGCGCGTGCAAATCAATGAGAGCGAAGCGTTTCTATAAGAAGTGACATGAAAATAATCTATCACCCCTGGCAACAGCTCACTCTCAAGGCTCTCTGTTTGCTCTTCCTGTTTGAGATGGTTCTCGTGAGACGAGCGCTAATTGAGTACTGGATACAAATAGTGACATTCAGATCAAAGCGCATTTGTCATGAGAGCTCTGCAAAGGACTTTTAGTGGCTAATTGTGTTTCTTCATCGTTCTGTTTAGTAAAGGAAAATGATAGATAAATGGGACATCTGGAGCTTGGAGTCTAATGATTGGGCAGAAATCCTGGAGATTGCGTTTTTGTGTTTTGGAAACTGGTCCTCAACTAGCTTAACCAGCAAGACTTCCTTTTGCAACCAAAACCAGCTCAAAACCATAATAGCCATAATGATGGTCTAGATGTTTTGATGAAGTCACATGTTCACCAAGGCTGCCTTTTTTATCAAAATGCATTAAAATTGCAATTTTAAGGCAAAATAGCTGATGCAATGTAATTTCTTCCTGTGTTGGCAGTGCTGACTTTACTCCCGTCCTCAGTGTCACATGAGCCTTTAGAAATTATTCTGATATGTCCATTTAATGTTCAAGAAACATGTCTTATTGGTATCAATGTTGAATATTTTAATGGAATCGTGATCGCATTATTTTTCAGGATTACTTGATGAATAAAATGTTCAAAAGAAATGGCTTTAGTGAAATTCTAAATGCATTTTAGATCAATTTACTGGATCCTTGCTGAATATAATGATCACTATTTATATAAGGTGGCCTTAATTAAAATGTACTTGCGTCAAAAAGAAGTACAATGTACTTTTATTATGGTCATATTGTATTGCAAAATACTTTTGCTGCTGTAAAGGTGGGATACGGAAAAAGTTACGGACAGGTTTGGTGGTACTATGGGTAGGTTTAGGGGAAGGTTATGGTGTAAGGGATGGGTCAACAGTGTAAGTATAAATGTAATTACAGAAATTAATAACATATGTAATTACATTAGGTATTTAAAAACATGATTTTACATTGAACTTACATATATGTACACAGTAAGTGCATTGTATCAAATTATTCATTTAAATGCAAGTACATAGTAATATAAAGTGGGACCACAACATTTAAACAGTAGTGTAGATATAAAGAAAATGTTGGGTAACATTTTATTTTAATGTGGCTTTGTTATTTGTTTGTATTATAATAACACTAAAGTATGCATAATTACATGCAAGTAACTCGAAGTCCAACCCTACTGTATAGTGAGTACATGTCGTTAATGATATTACTCAGTACGTAAATGTATAAATACACTGTATCAAGGACATCTGAAAATAAAGTCTAACCAAATATTGTTATAATGTTTTTGTTTGTTTGTGCAATTTAAACAAATTGATTGCTGAAATTCATAGTCTCTTTCTCATTGGACAGGTGAGTTGCCTCTCTCTCTCGCAGCTTGTACCAACCAACCAGACATGGTGCATTACCTGACCGAGAACAGCCACAAGGCGGCAGATCTGCGGAGGCAGGACTCGAGGGGAAACACAGTCCTGCATGCCCTGGTCCGTATCGCTGACAACACGAAGGACAACACGCGTTTCGTCACTAAGATGTACGACTTGCTGCTCATTAAAAGCGCCAAACTCTACCCAGACTGCGACTTGGAGAATGTTCTCAACAACGATAGCATGTCCCCTCTCATGATGGCCGCCAAGCTGGGCAAAATTGGGGTAGGAGATTGCCTCACACCAGCTTTAAGAACGTGCATTGGGTGAGTGATAAGAAATGGCGAAGCAAACTAAAATGAAATGGTTTTTTTTCCTCCACAGGTGTTCCAGCACATCATCCGGAGAGAGATAAAAGATGAGGAGGCTCGACATCTTTCCCGGAAATTTAAGGACTGGGCTTACGGACCCGTATACTCCAGCCTGTATGATCTGTCTTCACTGGATACCTGCGGAGAGGAAGTCTCAGTTCTGGAGATACTCGTCTACAACAGCAGGATTGAGGTGAACTTGTGGATAGAGAAAGATAAGTGAGGGAGATAGACTGTGTATGAGATTAAAGGCCTTGCAGACCTGAAGAGCACAAGGTGAATGATTGAAGGAATAAGCTATATGGATAGGGTGAAACAATACTGCCATATAAGAATCACCAACTATCTCTTTTCATTATGTTAATGGCAGTTTCAGTGATTCTGACATGTTTCATCATTTGTGCCCTTAGAATCGCCATGAGATGTTGGCGGTGGAACCCATAAACGAGCTGCTGAGAGCCAAGTGGCAGAAGTTTGCTGCTGTGACCTTCTACATCAGTGTCTTTTCCTACCTTGCCACCATGATCATCTTCACTCTTGTGGCCTACTATCGGCCATCCACGGGTGAAGTGAGTACAGTCTAAAATCTTCTTGGGCTTGCCTCTTATCTGCTTGAGTGGGGAGAGACTGAACTCTGCAAAACCGTTGGTGAAGGTTACATTTGGCAGTATATCTCAATTCACCAATCAAATGACAAAAACAATGGTATTAGAATTAAATCCAGCTTCTTCAGCTCAAATCAGGCTGAAACACACTACATACTTGTCCAATGAGTGTATTGAGCTTCTATTTGTGTGAATATTTATGAATATTTCATGTTCCTCCAAACATTGTTTCTGTTTAAAGGTTTTGGGTCTGTAAGATTTGTAACACTTTATTTTGATAATATTTTGTCCACTTTATACATTCTATTCACTGTAACTTGGCAACTACGTCAACTAACAGTCATAAGAGTATTAGTAGACTGTCTGCTTAATATCTGCCAACACTTTATTTTGATGGGCCCACAAAATACTACATACTGACTAGTATATGCCCCGAACAGTCCACTCTGTTAGCAGACATGTACAAATTAGTTGACATGTAGTTTCAAAGTTACTTATAGATAATAAAACGTCTAAAACTGACAAGTGTAACCAGGATATTTTATACTAATTCAAAAAAGAATTATGTTTGGACAAGCAACACAATTGATTTAAATATTCTTATTATCAATGTTTCTTGACATCCACAAGCAAATCCGCATATTATAATGATTTCTGAAGGATCATGTGACTCTAAAGACTGGAGAATTGGTCTTTGCACACGATTTTTATTCGATATTCGTCATGCTTTCCTATCAACATGCTTGTTACGGATGCAGAAAAGCATGTGGTAGAGATTGAACAGGTCTGTAGTTGATTCCTAAATCTTATACCTTCACAGCCCCCTTACGCCTACAACTCTACAGAAGACAAGGTGCGCTTGGCAGGCGAGATCATAACCGTGGCTTCTGGAGTCTTCTTCTTTGCAACAAACGTAAGCTTTATATACACAATAACCAATCATTTTTAATACTTTTTTTAAATTAGGGTCACACTTCCATCTCAGCTTGCTGAAATATTGTATGTTTTAGTCTGCAAAATCCATGCCTTTCCTCCTTCGCTATGACTAAAGGCCTTTAGCAGCATTTTTCTTGGTTTTCTCCCCTGATTTAGATTAAGGACCTTTTCCTGAAGAAGTGCCCGGGGGTGAATTCTTTATTTATTGATGGATCCTTTCAACTTCTCTAGTAAGACAGTCGGTCCCATTCTTTGTGTCTTCCTTTACTCTCCATGTCTTTCCCTAAGGCGATCTTCTCCCTCTTTTTTAATTGAGCCGTCTAATTAAATCCAGAACCCTTTCTTGGCATGTTTTAATAGTTAATCTCCATGCATAAAAAAAAGCACGATCTAAGCAAAGATGACTGCGGTTCACTGGTATGTTTATGTTAATTATAATTAATATATGGCATTGCTAAACCAGTGAGGCATTTTGCATTTGAAAAGCAAATCTTACACACGGAAACTCAGCAAATAAGAACCGAAAGATGTTCTGTAACCTTCACAAGTATATAATGCGAAAATAGCCAGAGGCCACAGCATGTTAAGTTATCAATTTTGAGCTGACAATGAGTCACTGGTAACCTGGAGCGAATGGTAACCTTAATAGTTGAAGTATGTTGATGACGAGTACATTACCTGTTGACCAATCCCTTGTATTTCCATAGCTTCATCTACTCAGTGTTGGTGCTGGTGAGTGCTGCGCTGTATCTGTCAGGGATCGAGGCCTACGTGTGTGTGATGGTGTTCGCTCTAACATTAGGTTGGATGAACACCCTCTATTTCACCAGAGGCCTTAAACTCACTGGAACTTACAGCATCATGATCCAGAAGGTATGAATAGAGCAGGTTGAGGACCACGTATAGTACATTTCATTTAAAGTGATAATATTTGAATAAAAACAGTCCCATAAAAACAAAATGGGACTATGCATGGTTTTCTTTTTCTGATACAGTATGGTGAAAGGGAGAGACCGTGTAATACATCGATAAATACATTTGCATGTTTTTGTATATATTTTACACACCCTCAAGTAGTTCCAAACCAGGCTGTTTTGGGTCACCATTGACTTCTCATTTCTGAGTGAATTATTCCTTTAATGCTATATTATCCCCAAACCCCATCAATATTTTAAAAAGAGATGTTATTTGTAGATCCTGTTCTCCTGATTGTTAAACAGCAGGTCTTCATAGTCAAGCTGCTGTTTCCAGTAATGATTACAATCCGAACAGCGTACACTGCTGCTAGAAACTACATAAAACCCTTAAAATAATTAGCATCCTTGCCGGTCTGCTTTCCTCTTGTGTCATCAACTTAATTAAGAGACCATTCTGTTTAACCGTTGTGTCTTCAATTTGGATAATTTGTTCAGATCCTCATCAAAGATTTGTTCCGGTTCCTGCTGGTCTATGTGCTCTTCATGATAGGCTATGCATCAGGTATCCTAGTAATAATAGCTCAATTATTGGTATTTTATGGAAACATTTGGCGGAATGAATGATTGACTATTTTGTTTTGTTCTCTGCATCAGCTTTAGTGTCACTGCTAAAAATCTGCCCTGAAGAGAGTAAATGTAATGGGACCTGCCCCGTGTACCCAGAATGCCGAGACACGAACACCTTCAGCGAATTCCTCCTGGACCTGTTTAAGCTGACCATAGGCATCGGAGAGCTGGACGACATGTTAAAAGGCGCTCAGTATCCCGTCGTCTTCCTCATTCTCCTAGTCACCTACATTATTCTCACCTTCGTCCTGTTACTCAACATGTTAATTGCTTTGATGGGGGAGACAGTGGGACAGGTGTCCAAAGAGAGCAAGCAGATCTGGAAACTGCAGGTGAGGGCTTTGCAAAAGGTCAAATGTGGCAGTCTGTTATATAGATAGTATAAAGGTTAAGGTCGTTCGACCAAAAAATTAAAAAAAAATTCCCCATGTCATTTCAACCCCATGTGTTTTAATTGCTTCTGTGAAGTGACAATGCAGAATGTCAGAGATTTTATTTTCCGGGGAGCAACAGAAAAATTAATATGGACATAAAAATGTTGGCAGTATGAATTATCATCAGTGTTGGGGAGTAACTAGTTACATGTAACATGTAAATTATTTACAAAATAAGCATAACCGTAATGTGCGGTAACACTTTATTTTAAGGTGCCCTTGTTACGTTACATGCACTTACTGGTATAAAAACTATTAATTATGTACTAACTTGCAGGTAATTTTAAGACAAATCCTAACCCTGACCATTTATTAAGTACATGTAGTTTATTAATATTACTCAGCACTTAAATGCATAGTTACACTGTAACAAGGACATCTGTGATCAAATGTGAAATCAAATTATTAGTTACTTATAAAAATGTTAATGCTTGCAAAGGGGGTTGCATCGGAATATTTCCACATGCATACAGATTCGATTGACTTCTTCCCCGATTTACATTGGCTGGTCTAAAATTTTAAGACACCTATGTTTCAGTAGTTTAGGACACATTATTATTCATGTTTTGTTTTCTATTTGGATTCATGCTTTATTTTTTTAAAGATTAACTGTTTTTTTAATGCAAAGACTTGATTTCAAAAACAGGACCATTGCTATTAAACTGTATCTTATGATTTTAAATCTGTATTTAAGCTCAGAACAAGTACAAAGAGGTGTTAAAGTCTGATTTAAATGCAATTCTTTATAACCTTAATTCAAGTGATGAATGATTTTAAAATGTCTGGCAGTAATCAGTGTTGAGTTAAACCTGATTGCTTTAAACGTGTTGAAATTATTTGTTAGAAATTTAGAAAAGTGCTTAAAAAAAGTAATCGGATGTAGTCAGTTAAAGTAATTGAAAGTCACGCTACTTATTGCATTTTAAATAGGATGACTTGTAATCTGTAACACATTACATTTGAAAAGTACACTTATTTTTATACACATTAGTTATGGAAGAATCCCCTTTTGTGTTTTCTTGAGAGAGAGAAAAGAAAATACTGGGCTGGATTGGCATGAGTGTGAGAAAGTGAAGAATGACAGTTTTTGGGTGAACTATTTTGTTTCAGTGGTTTATTTTGGTGCCCTTCTGTCTAAAGCTTTTACCTCAGTATTCACAGGTTATGAAATGGCTTTCCTCTCTAACATGTCATTTTCCTTTTGTTTGCATCAGTGGGCAACTACTATCCTGGACATCGAGCGGTCCTTCCCCGTGTGTCTGAGGAAATCTTTCCGCGTTGGAGAGATGGTAACTGTGGGCAAGGGCTTGGATGGGACGCCAGACAAACGCTGGTGCTTCAGGTAAAACTACACTACTCATTTATTCAATTACAGCCTAACCCTTCAAATCATTTACAACACGTTTGGGCTTTCATTTTCTATGCTATAGAGTGGACGAGGTCAAGTGGTCCCACTGGAATCAAAATCTGGGGATCATAAACGAGGATCCAGGCCAGAAAGACCATTACGAGCAGACACAGGGCGGACGAGGTCTTCGAAGAGGTCGGTAAACAGTCAGACATGATTTTTCCCAGCTGCTGCGCTGCATAGATAAACCCCCTGCAATCTGAGGTTGCAATGCACGAGGGTGCAAGTTTTTAACAATGCATGATACTAATAAAAAATTAGGTTTTGATATATTTAGCCTATACATTTTTCAAAATATCTCCATAGAACATGATCTTTACTTCTTATACTAAGGGTTTTTGGAAAAAAATGAGAATTTTGACTCATACAATGTATTTTTGTCTGACCGGTTTTGTGGTCTGGGGTCTTGGAAAATAGTCTTGGAATCTACTTTGCACAAAAATACATACACATTAGGGATGCTAATATTTACAGACTTGCATCTGTGCATCTGCATAAAAGGTAACGATGTGACGCAAAAAAATGTCCAACGGGTACAAGTTGGCGTTTGTATCGCAATGCATCATTTCTTAGATATATGCATTGGTAAAAAGCATTAGTCACAGATGCATTTGCTATGCATTGAGATGCACATAGCATCAGCCACAGTTCTGGAGATGTACATTCTCTAATACACAAGAAATATATGTGTGAAAAATCAACTAACGAATACAATTTCTCACCTCTACTCCAACAGATCGCTGGTCCACTGTCGTCCCAAGAGTGGTTGAGCTGAACAGGGGCTCCAGAGACCATACTGTAGAGATGGAGCCTCTCACAGGCCGACACAGACACAAGTCTGAAAGCTAAAGCTGAACGCCAAGGATGTATAGAGTATCTCTTGTATCTTGATTGTGTTTTACATGTATATTAGGACCCATGTGACACTCAGGAACATATTCGATGTGTATTATTGTAGCGCTTTTTCATGGAGTGTGCAATATATTTTATAAACAGTGATTTTCTTTATTATTATTATTATTATTTTTTATCAAAAAGCAACACTCCACAAGGACTTGGATCTGAGTATCAGCGTCTGTCTGCTGTCTATTGATTCCTGCTGAAGTTTTTTTGTGGATCATGTGGAAAAGGTTATATTTTAATCAATAATCATGTCAGATTACCTCAGTGTTAAATGTGCCTTGTGATAAAGTACAGACTCCTTTTTTTTTTTAATGAAAAATCATATTGTTATTCTTTTGTTATATTGCCATGCCATAATGAAAAGACAAAAAAAAAATGCTGCTCTGATTTGGCCTTTGGCTTTGTTTTGTAATAAAGGTCATGTAGAAAACAGATGTGGCACCCACACCAGGAGTGTGCACGACGCCAGACAGCAGCAGTTTGCTATTTTCACCTCAGTGTGCTAGCAATAGTGTGACACTGAACTTAATTGGTGTGATAGTCGTAATGATTTAAAGCGACCCATTTCTTATTTCACTGATAAGCCCATGCCAATATATTGTATATTGTAGGGGGACTATTTTATGCATTTGTAATATATTTTATATTTTTTTAACAGAGTACAAAAAGCATTGTCTGAATGCGCTGTAGTACATGATTTTTTTAATTCAGGTATTTTTTATTATATTATATCTGAAATTGTAATTTGGAGGACTGAACCAGGGAGCTGTGTTTTTGTTTACAGGCCTGATTTCCACACTCTAGTCATTTCAAATATGCTTTATATTATATTAGACACTACGTATATTTTAGGTATAAGAGGAATGTACAGAAATAGATAGTAATATATTCTTGGAAGCAGATATTATCCTGCCAGTATGATAGATGTTTGATGCTGCTGTCAATACGCATTTTTTAATGTGCTGAATTGGATGACTGTTCAAACAAAGAGATTTGTTCCATCAGCAATAAAGGGATTCTGGATCGCCCACTCTTAACCATATAGAGCAGCTTCGTTTTATTTTCAGAGTATTTTTAAATTTGTATGCTACTTATTGTACTTTGTTTCTTAATCACTGATCTGATTGCCTTAAGCTTGTGAAAGAAAAGAACTGAAACTGAATACTTTTCTAAAGGAATCTTCAGCAGTGCTTGCCATTAGAAACAAAAAAAAAATAATAATAAAATAGTCTCAGCAATTCTTTCACATCGTGGTGGAGTAGATATAAGATTGTAACTTCATGCGTCTCATTTCAGATAATAAAAAATTAAAATTTAGTCCTAGATATAATTGGCATTTATAGTGCTGAAATTCACGTACAAATGTTGTCTGAAGACGTTTGTGCACTAATAAATAGCAATTTTAAATGTTTTGTAAAACTGCCCATATAACAAAGTCACAAACGTTTCCAGTTCGTGCTTTATTGACATTCCTGCTGTTCCGCTTTTCGCTCTCGGTTCAGCGAGTCAAAGATCCGTTCGAACCGAGTTCACTGAACAGATTCAAAGACTCGTTCACCAATTTCAGAATATTAAACAATGAACGCTTTTTAAATCGTGATTTAACAAAAACTGTAAGATTTAATAGCCAACCTTCTATAAAATGAGACCATTTAAAACTATTTTTAGAAAAAACAAATACCATTTAAAGTCATATTGTTGTATTAAACAAACAAACAAACAAACAAAAAATATATATATACATTTTATCCTCGAGCGTCTTTACCTCAAGTCTAGCTGACTGCTTCAAGACGTTTTTTAGCGTTTGTTTTTCTGTTGACCACTAGATGGCCATAAAGTGCCGTATCTTACCGAATGTACCGGTGTACATACACACAGATAATCAATATTGTATTTTTAGATTTTATTTTCACGTGTATTTATGATATGAATTGGTCACGTTTTAATAAAACTGTAAAGAAAAGTTGGAAAATATGTATGTACGCCAAAAGCACCATGCTGTAAAAACTGGAAGCACCACAGTAAGCCTAGTTTTTACACCGTTAGTATATGTAACATAATATATAATATGTAATATATAACAGAATAAAACAACACAGAATACGCACAAATATTCACTCGAGACCAGACTACTAAAGATGGTTCAGTGCACCGTCCACTGAAAATCAAATCACTGCCTGGTCAGGATTGCGAGAACACCTGCTACATCGCCCTCGTCTTTGCCGTCATTTTCCACCACCTTGGTGACAGGCGACATTTTGACCTTGTGTCAACCTGCAAGATGTGATGGTTTTTTGCATGCTCAGTAGCAATCTAGGAGCTCCCCCTCTCTCTCCCCCTTCATCCTCCTCCACCGCTGAAGGACATGCTGGATCTATTGCCACCTCTCCGAGGAGGCTAATCCTCTTTAGCTCCAACTTTAACTAGGCCATTAATCCCACAGGAGTTTATCTAAGCACTGAGCACCTCGCACTGCTGACACTTTAGCCTACCCACCCTTCTTCTCTCTCTCACTCTCTGTAAGTAGGGCACGGTCTGGGCCGGCAAGTGTCACCGTCAGCACCTCTCTAACCGCAGCAGAACCTAAGCGGCTCAGCACCAACCACACACTCCTCAGAGAGAACGACAGACCACAGGTGAGAGCTGCAGGAAGGAGAAAAACAAGATAGAGAGACGCAGGAAGGAAATGAATAAGAAAAGAGATGGATGACACGAAGAAGAAAGACGAATGTTTGGCCTCAGAATCGTGAGACAATAGCTCGGCGTTGTTTGCCAACGCTGGACTAACGTTGATTTAACGCTGCCCTCCAGGCCCGAACAGATGGCTTATTTGCCAGAGCACTGATACCGTGAACACGAGTGTGAGTTTGTGCTCAGAAACCACAAAAAAGGCCCTTTTTTAATCTGTGTGGGATAAGGAACACTGCAAAAAAACATAAGCATCCATTGGTTTATTATTAATTTCACATTCATCTTGTTTTAACCATCATGTTGTGCTGACATTTGCTCCTACTTTATATGAAATGGTCTACTCTATACAGTACTTCTTTTTAAATGAATCATTTGGTACTATATTGTGTACATACAATATTTTAAAAATACCTGCATGTAATTACATCTGTACTTAATATCTGTAATGCTCGTGTTCTGTAATTCTGTAATTGACTCATTCCTTACACTTTAACCCACCCTTAAACCCACCCATACCTGTGTCTAACCTTACCCGTGTCCACTTCAGTACCAGTAAAAGGGATCTGTAATACAATATTAACACAATAAGTACATATTTTCTGATGCAAGTATAGTAGTTAAGGCAACCTACTATAAAGTGGGACCGTTTATTTATGTTATCCGTTCTTTGGTTGTGTTCTAGGGTTTACTGTGGATGTTCCTGTAATGTTGGCAAAATGATCAAATTAAACGGTCCTTAACATTTGCATAACCAAGTAAAATCCTTTTTCAAAATAAAAGAAATAATGTTCAAATACAACATTTCGTACTGTCAGGGACAGAGAAAATGTTCTTAGTGCACATTTTTTTGTAATACATAAAACCCTGTGTTCACTTGGAAAACATTTGTGATGGAAATGATAAGAAAAAAAGTATTTCAGTGCTTTTGGAAATGCAACATTTCTTGGGTGAATGTAATACTTACAGGAAAGAATACAGAACTGAAGTGAACACAAAAGCATTGAAATACAATTTTCTCATATTTCTCCTCGTATTTTTCCACTACTGTACTCTCAGGCCCCAAAATTCTATTATAGGTGGAGAAAATTTATATTAATTGTAATTTCAGATTATTATTTTCGGTAACACTTTATTTTGATGGTCCCTTTTGAACAATGTGTTGACAATAAGTAGCTTTGCACCTACATGTCAATGAACTCTCATTAGAATATTAGTACACTCTCTAATTAATATCTGCAAACTCTTCATTGTGATGGTCTCCCAAAAGACGTTCTACTGACTATAAGTAACTTTGCAAGTACATTTCAACTTATTCTAACCCTAACCCTAACCAGTCTACTAATACTCTGCTAGCACTCTATTGAGAGTTAGTAGATATGTAGGTGCAATCTTACTTATAATCAATAGAATATGTTAAAGCAACCATCAAAATGAAATGAAACCCATATTTTTTTCAGTATTCATTTCGGGGGGGAAAATGGCAGAATACTACAATTAAAAAAAGTCTTCCAAAAAAAGCAAAAATTCTGTAGCTGGTTGCATAAACTGCTTAGACTGGTCTTTAAAGTTAATGACTCATTTAAAACCTAAAGGTAAGACCGATTGCCACTTAGTTACCTGTGAGTTAGTCAAACCATTTAAAAGACACAGACTATATCCCCAGACTATGTTTATGCAGTTGGCCCCAGCTGAAAATTTCATGCATTTTGTTATATTTTATAGCTCCAACCAATTTGGTAGCATATGATTAAGAAGAGAATCTTTTGCATTGAATGTGCGGGCTGCATTATAAAAACACTGCACACTGGGATTTTCTTTTTTCCCCCCAACAAAATAAACCGTACAGTATCAGTCCGATTTAAAAGTCAAATTTAACAGCCCATGGGTGTATTATTGGAACCATGACTTATCCCAGCACTCATTCGTTCCAACATATGGGCAAATGGCTGGGCTAATGGCTAACATCGGCTGGAGCCGGCCCTGCTGACCTAAAGGCGGCAGATAAATGAGGTTATGGTATTGACACTGTTTAACCCCTCTCTGTTCTTTATTGGTTCAGACATTCCTCTTCTCCCAAGTAAATTTGTCCTTACTTTGAAGAAGGAGGAAGGCAAAGCTTTCAGACACAGCGGTGAGATTCGTCGCCAACGTGAGACATTTCTGAATGAATGAGATTTGCAATATGAGACAACAGAGGATGGATGCAAAATAAACTTTGTATGTACTGCTTCAAAATCAACAACAAGGTTCACACAGCAATATATAAAATTGTGTCATTTTATTAGCATTACAGTATATCATAGATTTATTCCTCGCTGAGGTCTACCTACCTATTTTCTTTCTTTTCTGTTTTGTTTGATGTTTTAATTAATATTTTATGTAATTTATGTCTTTATTTATTTTTACATTTTATTTTATTAAAAAATTTAATTTGATTTGATTTGATTTAATTTTATTACGTTTCACTTACCAATTTTGGCCAGAATTAAACAGGTATTTTCAGCTAACACATAGCATTTCTGCCAAAATAACTACCCGACATGACAACTTGGTGCCTTGTGGCAATCACATTAAAGTAATTTGTCAATGTGGTGAAAACTAAACGAAAAATATCTGTATGACCCACTGCCTTCTGATGGACACTTTTACATCACATGAAGTCACAGATGAGGCAATGACATGTTAATTATAACATATTGGTGGGTTGATATGACCAGATTGTACTCATACCACACACGTTTGATGCTTACAGAATATGCTTTTTTAATGGTTAATGCTTTATCAAACTGACAGTATGTAATTTCAGACACAAAATTGGCAGTGAATTCAGAAACTATTTATATAATGTGTTTATATGCAGGAATATGAGTCATAGCTAATGTGCAATAGCCAGTGTCATTTTCTTTTTTATATACTATAGAATAACTTTATTTTACAAAAAAGTTTGTTTTCACAGTACAGTGAACAAATGAATCTAAGAAAAATAGATTCCTCGTGTTGCTTTTAAAACAATTAATGTAGGCCTACCAATACGCCACATGAGAAGCATTTATTTCAAGTAGTAAATCTAGTCAAAAACAAATTTATTTGGTGTACCAGTTTAGCCTTCATCTTTCAATTCTTCATTTTTGACAGCCGTCGGTTTGCTAATTTGCTGCTGGCTAAAAGGCAGGAAGATGTGCAGGTGAGTGAGTCTGGCAGATAAAAGGCTTCCTGCTCAGTGAATTTGTTCTTCTGACTGATTAAGTCAGAAATCATTGCAGAGTTAATCAAACACACTCATGTGCAGCTGCACCTTCGCTCGCGAGCCTTAATGAAGTCAGACGCTGCTCGGCTTATGGGTGGAGTGCTGATGGCACAATTTTGCCTGAAGTTTGATTTGTGAGAAATGTCTGCACAGTTGAATTTTCACGCGGTTATTTTTCCGTGCTCGTGGTTATTTGCATTTCTCTCTCCAAACCACACACACGTACCCTCCTCCACCCCCCAAAAGCCTTCTCCCTCTCTCTCTTTTTTAATAGTCTTTTCACACACAGACTGATAAAAACCCATTTATTTGTACACCCACCAGCACCGGGGAAGCTACGACTGTGTTTTCACTTCACAAAACATTACTTGAGGATTGTTGTGGTGTTTTTATCAGCTGTTTGGACTCTCTTTCATGTACAGCTACATTTTTACAAATATGCATTTTAGTTTAGCCTGAGGTTAAAGGTAACTTATTCCTTTAAGTTAAGAGATTCACAAGTAAGACAGCTTGTTTATTGTTTGTTTTGTGCTTGCTTTACCTGATTTCACCTGATTCCAAGAAAAAGCAGCAGAGTTTAGAAGGTGAAGTTAGAGAGCTAAAACTGGTAAAAAAGCTTAAAAAAGTCTTTACTGTTACTGTGACTCCATAACTGATTTAAATGGCATCGTGCCGTTTACAAGCGCACAAAGTGCAAAGGCCATCTCCATATATTCTTCTCATCCACCCCCTCCATCTTCCACTTCCTTCGCTGTGATGCTGAATATAATGTTGAATATCAGATCTGATGCTGAAGCCCTGAGCAGCTTTCTAAACTGCAAGCTCGCAACGAATTCAAATAAAACACTTGAGACGCTCAAATGAAAACCTGAAACATAGCAGAGTTTCAGACACTTTCAGAAGAGAGTGTACCGCTCATGTCAGATTGCCCGTCTTTTCAAAAAGTCAGGTACATCTCTTTCAAAAGGTGGAAAACAATGTCTTTGTTAGGCATTTAATGCATTTCCAGATTCATTGTCTAAGCCCTAGATTGGTTCTCTCTCGCTAAAAAACATTGCGGATCTGCTTCTGCTCAGTCACAGATGTATTCTCAGTGTGAGCTCAACAAAACAATACAGCAATTAATGGGAAATAAAACTGCTGAACTAATCTCCAGACTGTCTAGTGCTCTTCGTACATTAGACAGCGAGAGAAACAGGAGCGTTTTGAATTTTTTTCAAAGGGTGGGAAATTTGCCAAAAGTGCAGTGAAGTGTAGTTATGGTAACATTAAAAGGAAACTGCTCATCCCGTGGAGATTGTGTTCAGCGCGGCTGAATGCACTTTGTTCGGTTTCAGTATTAAAGCTCTTTGAGTGAGAGAGGCTTCTGAGCAGCGTTTAACTCTGCATACATTACTACAAATGATGCCAGCTAAATCTTTAATCCAATTTAGCGACAAATACAAAGCTCTTTCACCCTCCCTCTCGCTCTCTTTTTCTGTGTCTCTTTCATCTGTGGCTCAGTTATCTTCAGTTTCACTGCAATTCCTCCGAGGATAGGCCAGTGAAGTCCATGCTGAAATCTTCTGGCTTGCAACTTAGCAAACAATGCAACTGTTCTTTTTGTCTTTTAGTTTTGCTGACTGTCTGACTAAAAAGAGATTGCGCCTTTCAGTTGCCTCGTGTTAAAAAGATACAAGATTTTCACAACTGTTTATCGGTAGATGTAAATGCATTCCTGCACATACTATATTTGCCATGTTAGCATTGTCCTTTCACCCATGTGTTCAGCAATTTACAATTTAACCACAAGGAACGTCTTTCTTTCAGATCATTCATCTGGCATACTACATTTCACATAAGAAGTAACATTATGCGGGAAAAGTGAACAAACAGCATCAGATATGATAATGATTAAAATATGATGCTAACCATGCGTCCTAAACAGAGTCCTTTAGGGATGGCCTGTGTTTGTAGTCCAACAGCTGGAAACAAGCTAGTTTGAGCATTTCTTGTTTTATCGTTTTGCAAGTCAGTAGACGTTTTGAATTGGTTTTTGGTTAAACGCCTGTGGTTAAATGTCTGATCCTTTATTCTGTAAAATAAAATACTAATTTTAATATTTTACTTAAGGCAGTTGGGAGTGCAGAGGTTCATAGGAACAAACAATCAAACTCATCTCTGATGAACAAACAGCATATGCTGATGAGATATGTTTTGAAGCACGCTTGCTGGTTTAAGTTGGTTTAAGTTGGCTTATGTCATGAGCTGGTTTCAAGGATCAACATTGGACCAGCACAGGACCAGCTTAGACCAGTTCATGACCAGAAGCTTCAAAACATACCTAGTCTGCTTTCACAGCCTCATTCTGTTCGAAAGGGTTTAAACAAAGACTGTGAGATCTTTCAGAAGCTTAATGGTGCTGTCAGAGAAATCAAGCAACATTGGTGTATTCTACACTTACCTTTTCACTTCTGCAGATTCTCTTAGGCTTCAAATTATTCAAAGGTGTGTTCATTTGTGAAGAATATCTGGTCACACTTTATTTTGATAGTCCACTTTAGACATTCTACTAACTATAACTTAGTTAGTAGAAAACAACAACAACAACAACATATGCTGGTAAGGTAGGTTTTGAAGCTGGGATGCTGGTTTAAGATGGTCCTTTTTCAGCACATGACCAGCTTAAACCAGCATAGACAAACAAAAGGACCGGCTTAAACCAGCAAAGGACCATCATAAACCAGCTCAAACCATCATCCCAGCTTCAAAACCTACTTAACCAGGATATGCAGTTTTTTCCCCCAGCAGGATTGGTCACCAAATGATAAGTACATGTCTGCTAATTCTCATTAATTTGCAACTACATGTCTACATGTGTTAGAAGATATTAATTAGACAACTAATACTCTAATGGCTGCTAGTCGACATGTACTTGCATTTCCAAACCTGTTTGACTTACTGTTTCTGTGAAACACAAAAGACGACATTTGAAAGTCTCAGTGATGTTTTTGTCCTCACCATGAAATTCAGTGAGGTGCAGTGTTGTTATCTTGTTATTTTGTATTTAACAGGTTGGGAACAACATGAGGGTAGGTAAACAAGACTCTTTCGCGGTTCATCCAGTACTTTCCTCTCACCAGTGAAGCGCATACTTCTAGTGCATACTATAAGTAGGCGTATTGGGATGCAGCCCAGTGAACTCCTGACAGAACATTAAAACATCTAAAAATGTTATACCATCAAAGGAGCAGAAGGTTCGGATGGGCCGAGTTACCCGGGATGCATCGAGGCCCCTGGCATTGATCGGCTGGATGAACGTCAGGCCTGTATCTCTCTTTTATATGCACAGTATGTGTGCTGGAGTGCAGCCAGATCAGAAGCGAAGCTCTCCATGAGAGTACATACATTCTGCACTAGAGGCAACGCTCTTTTAAAAAGCAATGTTTTGGTTTACATGCACCTCACCGAGTTCGAACCACAATGGGGGCAAGACCTACAGTTTGTGTGTTTACGTGTTTGTGTTTGTGTGCGTGCCATGCTCGAGACGCAGTGCCAGAGATCTGTGGTGAGAGCAGCTGCCCTTATTTTTATTTCTGTTTTCTGAGCGGGATGGATAAGGAGGAAGCGAGAGGGATGGCTTTTATCAGCACGCCTTGTCTTTTGGCCTCGCATGCGCACGTACACCGAAGGGTTAGACCCTGCCATCAAGCACACAGGGGAAGGACTCTCACTTGTGGTTTGAACCAGGGGGATTATGGGCTTTAGCTCTCTATCAAGCTCACTGTGTCGCCATATCTCTTCCCTGTTACTGGCTCCTGTCTCTCTCCCACAGGGCCTGTGCCCTTCAAATACTTGGCCGCGTAACAATGGCCTGCTGTGCACAACGCCACCAGTGTTGCCTAGACGTAGACGTGAATCTCGATCTAGATAACGCTGATATAGACAGACGGGGCAGAAATGCCACTCAATTCATTCCGATGAAAGAGAATTCTTTTGACGTGAAGTTTGTTTGCGGTGCACATATGATTTCATCCGAATCCCATTCACTGATAATACATAGCAGAGGCATTCAATTAAAGTTCCTGGAGGTCCAATCTCTACATCTCCTTCCCAGCAGGGACGCTCCAAACAATCAGAACTTATTTTGTTTTAGAAACCAATATGTAGATGTGAAGGCTGTGAAAGTTTGTATTTATAAACAGGAATTCTGAAAATGTATCACAGTTTCCGCAAAAATATAAAGCAGCACAACATTGGAAAAAATACAAAATGTTTCTTGTTCACTAAATCAGCATATTGAAATGATTTCTGAAGGATAATGTGACATTGAAGACTGGAGTAATGATCTTTGCCATTTCAGGAATATTTGACAAATTTAATATATTACAGTAGAAGTTAGTTTTTCTAAACTATAATAATATTTCACAATATAACAGTATTTGTTGAAGAAATGCAACCTTAAGATATTTCGGTAACACTTTACTTCAAGGTGTAATTTGTTAACATTACTAAATGCATTCACTTATAAGTACAAACAAAGAACTCAACTTCAACTTTATTAACATTAGTTAAATAAAAATACAATCATTCATTGGTAGCTCACAGTGTACTTAATCATAAAAATTAGAATGAAATTAGATTAATAAATGCTGTAGTATTGTTCATGTTAACTAATGATCCTTATTGTAAAGTGTTACGGATAATTCTGTTGTGACATGCATATTCATCTTCAGTATCATTTAAAGTCATTATTTTCTGCTGTCAGGGGAAATTTGTGCATGTGCAATAGCGTTGAGGATTGTTGAGGAACAGAAATAATCTTAAATAAACTGTCCTCATACAGGGACACCGTAAGGCAAGGCAATGGCATGCGGGAAATATTAAGGATACTTGCATTTTTCTGCTACCAGGAATTTATTTAAAATATTTCGAACCGTGTGGAATTAGACTTGTCTGTCATGTTAAAAATTCAAAACCGTTTTTTTTAAATCACCGTATTTGTGCACAGTTGCTATACTCTATTAAAAATCACTAATTAATAATATTTTCCTATGAGTTTTGGTAGCCTAATTGCACAAAGTAGCCTTGAGGCAACAAAATAATTAATAAAGATATTGATATGGAACCAAAATGTTCTATAAATGAGAGCGAAATTCGAGAAATGTGATTTTTTTATATATCAATATGAAAAATGATTTATGGCCCAGGTGGATACAGTACTGGGTTCAAATGTTGACCGTGGTACACTAATTAGATGTATAGGATGCATTTACAGGCCATACGTCATGTGAAATCATGTTTAGCTTATAATGGCAGAGAGGAAGAGATCCATATGGTAAAGTCAGAGCGCTGAACCCAGAGCTTTTCCATCTGACAGCTGAACAGAACCAAAGATGAACTAATTAATGACTGTAGCACTGAGCCAGCAGAGAAGAACAGGAGTGCTGCTTTAGCTATTTAAATTACAATGAGAGGGTGAGAGAGACAGAAAGAGAGTGTGACAGAGAGAGAATAAAGACCCCTCTAGAGAGAGAGAGGATATTGAATGAAAGCCCACATATGGATCTGTTAATGGGATGCTCTGACCCTCTCCGCCATTTCAACGGTTAAGTGACAACAAAATCCGCTTAAAGTGGCTGAGCATGTCAAGGTATGTAGGCATACGAAGCAGGAGGAAAGTCAAGCACTGAGGCTGAAAGACAAAAACTTCTACAGTGAATCTGAACAAAGCCAGGATGCAAAATCTGCCTCTCCAGTTCAGCCACCTCAATGTCAGCATAAAAAAACAGCCTTCGCAGCCCGCTTTACTTTCGTAATGCCATGCACCTCCTGGTATATTTCGGAATATTTATAAAAGTACGCCAGGATTTTATTTATCTGGAATTGACTGCATCATGAAAATTAGGCCTTCATTCTAAACCAGAAGCCACTTTTGAAGATGAAACGTGAAGGTCATGTTCACTCTCCAGAGCATCTCAGTCAGTGGTCGCGCTTCATTTGCTTTTACAGTACATTCATGCATTTGGCAGACGCATTTATAGAAAACGACTGATGGTGACTTTATCAGATCACGCCATCATGAACTTAGCATTGCATTATGCGTGTTATGCATTATGCCTTTCAGAAACACTCCCATAACCTTTATTATATTAACTGTAATCAAATGAGCATGTCGACTGCTGGGAAAATTGTGGAAAAAAACAATCCAAAAATTCAAAAAAGCCTAAAATGCTAAGATGCCTAAAGAGCCATTTGGCTCTGGATTAAGACAAAGTCCATGATCTGTAATAATGCCATTCCATCCCCTGTTTTTCTCTCACATTAACCAACATATTTCTTTAGAACTGTTTTTGCTTGATCTTTGCATATTCCTCTGCTTATTCAAACAAAATGACTTTTTCACTGAGGAAAGCAGAATTATGCTGAGCAAGTCATAATTTCTCTAAATGTAGAAACAAACTCACTCACATCCTGGATGGCCTCAGGGTGAGTACATTTTCATTTTTGGGTGAACTATTCCTTTAAGAGTGTAAATAGGGTCTAATTTTGATTTCATGTCAACTTGAATAATGTCAGAATGGTGTATTTTTATCAGTTTTATGATCCTCATTATATGAATCTGATAAGGATGTCTAATAAGACAAGCCGGAGGTAGAGCCGTCTCACTCATTCTCTCTCTCTCTCTTTGCAGGAGGGAATTGCAGTGGCCCGGTTCACGGCGCCTGAGGGGCCAATCTGCACACAGGGCCACAGCGGCCCACACTCAGAGACTGGAGACTAGAGCACTGGCAACGCTGCAATTATCCTGATTACCAACCAGGACGACTTCACGCTCTAGGGCTGCTCTGAACCCCCGTCTGATCGGTCTCTTTCTTTCTCCAAAGTCTGCCTCTCTGTAACTCTGCAACAGCACATCTGAGCACCAGTCAGCGCAAAGACTAATCCCTCGGAAAACAAGCGATCACTCAAAGAGACGGTGCTTCAAAGGACAGGTGCAGCTGCTGATGGTCCATATGTCTTCTTAAAGCCAAATAAGATGAGAGGACTCGACTCGCCGAGATTCTATACGAGAGTCTAATGCTATTATTCGTATGGACGCTAAGAGGCCTATTGTTCCTGACACCAATCTGTCTCTCTGTTTGCATTAGCACTTGGGCCGATTCAGCTAGATGCTAAGTAGAACTGGGTTACACTTCAACAAAACTTGAATTCATTCACATTACTTAATGGGTCACTTATTCATGCTGCACAGTCATACACACACGTTAGTTTTAATATTCAAAATGTATTTCATTTAAAACATGCAAAAACAATTATAAGCCTTTAGGTTGAGTTCCTGGGAAGTGTAAACCCCGTCTCTCCGTGGAGCTTTCAAAACATTGTTCTGCTTGAGTGGTCCGACAGGTCAACATATGGCCTGAGCTTGAGACGGGACAAAGTATTTGTCCAAACAATGGAGTGGTTGGAAAACCTGTTTATTTTCACTTTTATTCTATAGAGTGCTGCTAATTACGTCTGACACTGCGTTTATCTGTTTCATGACACTTCGCATATTGAACTATTGAATGACTACATGAACCTTCAGCAAAGCAAATAAATAAATTAGTTTATTTAGTAGTAAAAAATTTAAAAAAGCAGTCAAGGATGCCATAATTCACTATAAAAAAACAAATATGGTAGCAACATTAAGTATAACGTGTTACATTTACAGTAAAAAAAACAAACATATTATTATTATTATTATTATTATTACTACTTACATATTATTTCCTGAAATAATGTTAATATACCAAATTACAAAAATATTATTTAGTTTTTATGATATTTAATAATAACCACATGATAGTTTATGACAAGTTGTTTTGGCATAAAATAAGGTGAATATTAAAATATAGAAAACCCTAATGTAAATAAATAAGAAAAAAATATACATTTAGTAAAGCAAAATGTGAGCGGTCACAGAGAATATCAATTAATGTTTTTTCATTGTAAATTATATGATGATTTGTACTTGTACTTAAAAAAACCCTGTATATTTCATATTTTACCTGTAAACCTGAAAATTACCAATAGATATTTTTGCATCTTTAATTCTACAGAGTAAAGTATCTACTTGTTACCAAATTAAAAGGTTTTTAGGATTTAAGTCTTTTTTAATAGCATTTTTTTTTTTAGATAATACAATATACACAGCAACAATATTACAGTAAAATATTATTACTGTCATTTTCTCTAATTAATGAGCGTGGACTGATATACATTGACGATGACAAACATTAGTGAAAATCTACTTGCTCAATACTGCAATCGACCAATCAAGAAATTCCAGAACATGGCGTGATAAAATAGTCTGCCATAGGGTTTTAAAAGGGTTCAAAAGGTCTGCTGGATGGCTCCAAAGGTTCTAGGCCATACATAATATGTAAGTCTTTTTTGTACACCATTATGTAAAGAGAGAATGACTTAGTAGTTGCAGAGCACCTTCAGCATCCAGCTGACAAAGTCCCTTCTATTTCTAAATAAAACTAAAGGATGCACTCTGAATTGCAGAGGGCAGAAGACGAGAAAAAGAAAGATTGAAAGAGAGTCCTTTTGCTGCAGCGGACTCCTCAAATCCATTAACACAGCAGAGATAGAACATAAAGGATGACAGCAGCAGGGAGGCAGAGAGGAAAGCCCCCCAGGGATGTGATCAGACGCACATCTTTCAAGCTGACAAAAACTACACACAGAAAAAAGACAGCGTGCACTCCAAGATGTTTATAGACGGTTACAACTCTGGTTTTTCTAAACCAACACGAGCTCACATACTTCAGAGCGCATTTTCTCTAGGATATCAGCCTTTATCTAGCACAAACACGGCACTGATGGACGGGAAAAGTTCTACTTGAAGACTATAGCGTTGTGAAAGCAGAGTGTAGGCATGGATGACTTCAGGTGTATTCCCTGCAGGTCCCCTTGTTTGTCTTCAAAGCAAGCGGTGCGCTATTATGAGCTAATCTACAGCAGATCAATACGGCACACTCCAAGCATGCTCAGCCTGACTAACACAATCACTTCTTACATGGCTCCTCTGCAGAGACACAATGGATCTCTGTGGACATGCACTGTAGCGCTTTTGCGGTCTTCTGAGGAGAAACGCTGTAGCAAAACATTTCGGCTGCTTCAAACTGATAAACAAGGGAAGCTACGTATCTGACGTATCAGTCAAAATACTTCTGGAGGACTGTGTTTGGGAATGTATTACAGTCAGATAAACCACCGAGACAAGGTGAACGATCGTCAGTGCAATAACATGCATTTAACAACACAAGATGCAGGACATAAAACACTAATGTGGTTAGACAAGAAATAAAAAGAAAAGCCCTTAAATGTGAGCTGTAACAGAGATTATGGGAATTTGGATGGACGTGTTCGTATGGTATTTTAAAATGAAACTGTTCAACATGCTTTTACCATACATTTTAAAAATGTAAAAGAACCCAAACATTTTTAGTCTTTTAAATCTGCAATTTTATTCTGGCATTTTTATAAATGCTCAAAAAATAAATAATAACTTCAAAAATGAACAGAACAGATTGTACACTTCACTGTCATTTACTTACACTCCTGTCCTTTCTCTCTTCTGTGAAACAAAACGTAGATGTTTTGAAAAAAAACAGTGGGGTCCAACTAATAAAGTCATACAAGTGACATGAGGAAAGTTTTTTCAATGTTTCACATTTATGTACTTAGGACCAGTTTTAGCATTGTAATAATAATAATAATAATAATAACACGTTTTGCTCTACTTTTAAGGCACTAAGCCCAGATTGCTGTGCCAAAATATGTACACCATGAAACAATGTGGTACTAAAATGTCAATGTAAGTGGTTTAGCAAAAAACAACCAATGATAATCATTACTGCTTATTTTAAATATTCATGAACAAAACTCTCACGTGCTGCGTTTCCTTTTTTTCTTGTATGAGGGGAAAAAACTGAGCAGTGACAGCAAACCTGGAGTGACAAGCAGTTATTAAAACACCTTGCATGCTGTACTTGTCAAATCAATGTTGTTAATGCAAAACCTGACTACTCAAGACTGATAACTAACCCAGGGTGAAGCATAAGTTAAACAGGATTAAGTCATACATTTCAAGAGTGAAAAACTCTTAGTAGTGCCTGTTTAGCAGTTATTATATTTCTGCAAGAACCATCAGCCAAACAGCTTCAGTGTATGCATAAAAATATCCCTTTTGTAACACAGACAAGGTCAAAGCAAAGACGTGGGCTTCCAAATAAATTCTTGAAATCATTTTATTTTGCACCTCAAAACAAGAAGGGAATGAGTATGTGGTACATTGGGAATGTAGACACAGCTGTACTTTTACATTTTTTTTTTGGTGTAAGCTCAGAGAAAACAAAATTGTTAATACAGTCATAATAATTGCACTTCATAAATCTAGACTGTAGCCGGCTTTTTGCCTCCGCCAGAAGCCCCCCGTTGACTCTCTCGAGTTTCTAAATTCAATTTACAGGTGAAATTTGACTGACAAAAGAAATGCTAATTTAATGCCAGGGACCGCTGTGCCCATCCAATTTTTCTTTATTTCCCCCCTCTCTGTCCCACAAGGCATTAGTCTTCTCAGTAATCTAAGTGCAGTACATTCACAGGAAAGTCACAGTCGGAATAAATATTTCAGTGTTGAGACAAAGCTTACGAGCGGCCTCAACCCTGCTCGAAAACCGCTAGCGCAGAGCTGAGAAAAACGCTCGGCCCCTCTCCTTCCACCTCTGTTTGAGAGAGGCAATGATTGTTTTTATCATTTAAAAAAAGAAATAAAATATAAAAAAAGGAATGGTCAAGCGACACCTCTGATAGTTGACTTCCCCTCAGGTCCTCATTTAATGGAGTCACGTGCACTTCGAAGCTTTCGAAGGCGTGAGGAAAGAGTCGTTTGATCCCTAACCAATCAAGAACAAGATTTACAACAACAGACGGCTCATTTTTAAAATTCCAAATCCGATTGATTTTGGCATGTCAGAATGCGTTTCTATGACTGAAACAGACCCGATCGACCTAATCTTGTTAATGAGGGCGGTCTCATTTCAGAGCTTTCCAACAACCGCTTCCTTTTATATCTGCTTATGTGGAGATTTGCTTCCAGTGTAGGTAAATAAATGAGCGTTCTGTTGTTTAGCTCTCGGTGGTGGTTACACCGCGAGAACAGCAGAAACTTATACTGCAGCCAAAGGAGAATAAAATCAAATTAACGAAACATTAAAAAACCTAAGCATTTTACACTCTTACTCCCTTAGCAGCCAATGCATAATATATACTACAAATATATATAAAACAACAAAAATAGGTTCAAGTCTTCAAGTTCTTTAAATACATTATATTCAAACGTTTAATTTTCGCCCTCCCAAGACTTTCACACATTTTTACACCACAAGCAGTGTAATTTCTCAAAAAAAAAAAAAAAAACCTACCGCTAAGGGTTTTCCATTTTAGCCATTAGCGTCACCAAGAAAGCAAAGATCTGGTTGCCTTTTTGGTCATGTTGTAATGCAAGCATACCATTACCTCTTACAGTGTTACGTGAGCACAGGTTCAACCGTATCTTTTACAGACAAGTGTGGTGCTTTAAGACCCTCATCTTCATCGCGTCAATCCAGACGCTTACTTGGGGAGGAGAGGAGGCCATTTTTACTTCATTTAAACCATTGACTCTCACCAAAAACAAAAATATTAGTCAGATAAAATAATTTGAAAGTAAAAAAGATCACAAAAAAAAAAAGAGAGAGAGAAACAATTGGAAAACAACAACAAAAAAATCCCTCTTGGCAAAGAGAGAGAAAATAATCCACATTTAGGAACATTCCAATTCCCAGCCAGCAATTCTCTCCCAGCTCTGAGCCGAGAGGCACCGATTGGCTTTCCAGCATTCACCCAACCGTGTTCTGATCCAGATCTCCCCCAGTCTGCTTTGAGCAGGATCACCAAACTCCACTGCAAACCTAGGCAATGGCAACAACTGCAGTTTGTGATTAAAGATTTTCCCGTTGCTCTTTAGATCGGCCAGGCCCATCTCTTCTTATCTGTAAACTGGGAGGCGGATGTGTGCATGCTGGTGGTCCAATAGTCTCGGCACAGACACGGTCTCGTATCCCTTCCCCAACATCTGCTCCTTGATGCAGGGAGGATGGATGTCATTGATCAGGTATTCCAGTGACTGCAGACTGCTGCTCAGCACTGATGTGTTACATACACTCTTACTGGGCAAACTGCAGCACAGACCACCCGTGCTGTCTATGGCCGGGTAGTGGTGGTGGTGGTGATGATGGTGGTGGGGGTGATGGTGAGGGTGCTGGTGAGGGTGAGGGAACCCCAGCTCCCTGTGTCCCGTCACTGGTCCAGCAGTGGTCGTCGCTCCCGGCAGCTCCTGTGGATTGTAGCAGTCGCTGTCCGGCGTCACCAGAACGCTGTTCCACGGTGGCGCAAAATACTGTCCCACGGAAAAGTTCCCATGCATCCCAACACAGTTCAAAGGGGAGGAACTGACCTTGTCCAGCCCGCCCCCACCGCTCGAGCTGGCCGTCATGGGGTAGCCTCTGGAGGAGGACACCTGCGCCCCTCCGAGCATGATGGAGCCTCCGGGGGCGCAGGTTTCAGGCGACTTGCTCACGGCACCTCCGCCTCCGCTCCCTCCACTGTACATCCTCAAAACCGCCTGCTGCTGCTGCTTCTGCCACAGGAGGTAGTCCATACCTTCGGGATACTTCATCGCCTCGCTGTTCACCGTCCCTGAATAGGCCATGTTTCCCTGCGGAGCCACACTTGTGACGTAAGTCCCCCCTGAGGAGTTAGCGGTGCCCGGTTTGGAAGGGCTGGGGTTCGGAACGCCCGTTGACGCCCCGTTCTGACACACCTGCTGCAGAGCCTGGGCCTGGCAGTGCTGGTTGATCTGGTAAATTATGCTGTGGATGGAGGGAAGATTCGACTGAGGAGGGAGGCTCAAACCTCGGCCCCCAGCGACAGGGATCACAGAGCCGGCCACAGTGACGTTCGGGGGGACTGCCAGAGCGGTGGCCTCTGGCGGTTTGGGAGGCCCTGTGTGGTACACAATCTGTCCGTGGCAATGACCTAAAGTGCTGCTGTTGGGAGGTGGATAAGGAGCCACCGCTATCTGCGCCGGAGACAACTTAGTCCTCCTGCCCTCTGAGTTCTTGAGGACACCCTTTGTGGAGGGTGCAAAAGACGATGAGGAAGATGAGGATGACGAGACCCTGACAATTGCTAGCAGTCCCTGGTAGCCCCCTGTGTGTAGGTGCGGGTAGGGGCTGTAGCGCTGTCCGGTGGTGTCGTATCCGTTCACAGTCCGGTTAAGGTGCTTGTGTTGGGGGACCCTGATGTTAGTGGGAAAGATCTTGATGGATAGAGGGCTGTTGGCCGTCTTTTGCGCGTAGGCATCCAGCTCTGCTGCGCTGGGGTAGCGCGGGGAAGGCATCGGGACAGTCAGCTCACCTGCAAGACAAACAACATATGTTAGAAAACCAAAAGTGACGCCCCACATCCAATTTGTCATTTGGAGCTACCATCTAATCCACCAGCAGCCTGCGTATTCTTCTAAATAGATAGCTATACCGCACTTGTGTGCACATCCCAATCCATTTTATTAGAGACAAGCGCACAAAGCCTCAAGCAAAGCAGACTTCCATCCCTGGCTGAAGGTCACACAGTCGTGCCTTCAGGTGTAAAACAACAGCTCTGCCTTATCCGCAAGAAATAAAATAAGACCTTTCCTCAACTTTGAATACTTGCATTGTGTTCTCTCCCCATTTGGCATTGACCTTATGCACGCATGTACTTTATTGCAGTCTTTAATGGTAAGAGAATGTCTGCTAAGAACAAAAATTCAACGGTACGAACTACTGTATAGATATGTATAATTCACAAACGATGTGAATATTCAAAGTCTGAAACTCTCTCTCTCTCTCTCTCTCTCTCTCTCTATATATATATTCCAGCGGAGGTTTATCCCTGAATAAATAGCTCTTTTTTAACTCTGAATCAGGCACCTTAGGCATTATTAAACCAGCGCTTTATGAAATTAATTTGGCCTCTCTATTGTTCAAAATTGGGTTACCCTTGGAGACGGAAAGGAGAGCGAGCAGGAAGTAAGGAGGATAAAAGACTTGTTTAATTGCACTGACACATTTGAGACTTATAAGTAGCACCAGTAGGTCTTAGCCTTGGCCAGGCCAATTTCTCAATTATTCAATCAGACCATCTCCAAATGAGGAGACAGACCTACATTACCCCTCCCATGAACCCCTGAAAACTCCGCCCACTGGGAATCCGTAACCGGGTTTTTCAGCCTGCACAGAGAAACTGTGAGACAAAATGTACTGCAAGAGCTTTGTCATAAAATATGATTGAGACATCTATTAAAAACTGCACTGCGAAACTGATTCGCTCCTATTAAAACGCAAAGACCCACATGTTGGGCAGGGCAGGAAATGATAAAACACCCAATAAGCCTTAATGTCTCTGACAGCAAGACAAAGTGCCCTTGTAGATGGACTCCGTGTTGGCTTGATCGGGGTTTCGAATCAGGCCTTTTCAGAGAAACCCGGGGCTTTTGGGATTCTGAGAAAAACGAGTTGGGGAAACAAGGAGAAAGAGCTGCGAGAGGCAGCACAGAGGATGAGCGGAGGTGAAGGGCCGTGGTGAGATTGGATTTAAACGACATTATTCAGGCAATTTCATGGCTACTTAGTTCAGTGCTACAAAAAGGCAGAGGGGGAGCGAGCAAAGCACTCAATTTACAAGTGATAAATCAACTGCCACAAATGACTACCAACCCTCTCAAAAATTATATTTTAAGGAAAGTGTGCACATTTTCTGCTTGTTTTTATCATTCGGACTAAAATTAAACTGCCAGAAATGACAGTGTCAGCAAATGTCAGAGTGGTTTTCCAGACCTCCAAAATCCAGCTGTGAGGAAGTTGTCACATTTCTGATTGTCACACATCCTTTCCTCTCTAGCTTCCATTAAGCTGACACAGGTCAATCACTCAAGCAGCTAAATCTACATCATCCATTGCTCTAAGCCCTTAAAATCTAATAGCGCATGGCAAGAAAAAAAAAAAAAGGAGCGGTGTGGTTGCAGAGTCAAGAAAACAAACGCCTAGCAATTCATGTTTTTCAGAAAGTCACAACACAGACAGTCAAATCTGCAGAAGCAGCTGAGAAATTATTACATTTTTTTCAAAACCATTAGAATCAAAAATAATATCATGTAGACAAACCGTTTCATTAAAATGAGCCACTATGTGTAGGATTAGAGGTGTAGAATAAGGTATTAATATGTGATTAATTTCTACTAATAAATAGCTAATGTTCTAGTAATATTTTTGCTAACAACTTAAAGTGTTAGCAAAAATATTTAAACATTTTTTTTATGTAAGATAAATAAGATAAGGACCTCAAAAGAAATGGGAAAGAGAATGCCAAATAAATACTTTCTTTAACTTTTCCAGTGGAAAAGGACGTATCTGACTCATTCCTCTATCCAAAATAGTTTCATTTCATGTATATTTATAGGATGTCTTGCTTGAGTGGCCTGCCTCAGACCACAGCATCTCAAATGGAATTGGAACCAGGACTCCAGAGAAGACCAAAAAATATAAAATTGCATCCGATTGTCCTGCTGCTGCTGCCGTTGTTAATATACTCCTCTGTTTGGGATCACTGTCATGTGGCTTGACCCTACTTCTTTTGAGGTTGAGATCAGACAACACTTCCAAAAATGTTTTCACAATACGGCATTAAATATTTTCGATGCTTTTATTCGAGTGCCACCGTCTGAACCGATTGGCGCAACATTTTTATGGATACAGATTTGTCTTTTTTTGCTTGTATCATCATTATTCGTTTTCCAGCTGCTTAGTCAGGTCGTGTTTTAGGCCAAAGAAATCTAAACAAACCCCAAACAGTCACCGTCTCAGACTAGCGCTTTTATGTCTAATAAGTCTTTTTTCAAGCATTCCTGAGGCTACAGAGGTCTGCAGAGTGTTTAAAGCGCGTATGTTAGCTGGCATCTTCTTGGGCAGCGGATGAAAGGATGCTCGTCTCTGCGCTGTCACAGTCTAATTGGAGGTGTTCTAAATGGGTCAGATGAAATGGGGGCTGTCTAGCATCTGTCCAGCCCATGCAGGGCCAGCGCAGGGGCCGACACTTTCAACCCCCTCGGTGACAGCAGAGCCACGGCGCTTTGATGTTTCCCCGACAGCCAGCACAGAAGGGTGGGTGGGAAGGGTGTGTGTGTGTGTGCTTGAGTGTGTGTGTGTGTGTGTTATACAGCTAAACTGACAGTTTCCTCACTTCATTGGATCCACAGAGGAAAAAAAGAAAACAGTGTATTTCAAAGAGGCATCACTGGTCCGTATGCAAATAGACAAGCCAATTTTTCTGATCTCCTTTACGTAAGGAGGGGGGTCGGATCAGGTGACTGTCTTTGATCATCACATGGTTTAATTAAGGAGCCATGCTTTGCCATGTCACTCTCCCTTAGTCTTTTATCTCTCCTCCCTTCACTCCATCTCGCTTCACCAAAACGTGCTAATTATCATTAAAGCGCAGCTAATGCAGTTGCTGCCATGTGTTTTTGGGTGACAGGTCCATATTTTCCATTCCTAAACTGCTCCGTTGAATCCTTCCGTACAAAGGATAAAGCCGCTGTTGCTGTCTTTCTCTCTGTGGCCTGCTCTTGTTTGTCAACAGGCAAAAGCCTCCAGCACCCGACCTGCCATCAAAGGGTTTCACACTTCACAGGCCACGGGGATTAGAGGCCTTTCAGACCCACAGAGAGCTGCTGCAACCCACAAAGGCCTCTGGCTGTTACAGCAGCTATGAGCACGAGTGTGGAGAGAGAAAGAGGGGTGGACAAACAACTTTGAGTTTGCAGCTATATTCTTTACTGAACACTTATAAATGTCATTAAAACCATGTCAAGGTTGCAAACAGACACAAACGAAATCTGTGACAACTGATTGGGAACATCCAAGATTTACAAAAGTTATGCACATGCTACTTAGGCGTTGGTTTAAAAAAATAGTTTGGCCTATTAATTACTCTTGTAGAGTATCCTTAGTTTCATTTAAAATGGGAAAGTCTGTAGATTTAGTCAGTGCTGGTTACACACATCAAATAAAAGTAAAAATGACTTGCTAGGCTGCAACTGCAACATTATATCATTTAAAATGTATTTTAATTGAATTAACTGTGAAAGGGTAATAGGGTGCTGTCTGACGTAAAGAGGCGTGGGTGATTCAAATCAAAAAGACGCATAAACCATCTACTAAAGAAAACATCTGTTGCAACTAGCATGCTCTTCCCTTTTTCCCCTGAACGTGGCGATACATCAAAATGAAAATATGGATCAGGGGTTATTTGTTCCATCATATTTCTTTTTACAGGTTTTTACAGTGGTGCACATTATAACCAATCCCTCACTATTCTATTGAGTTTATGAATGCAATCGCCAATCAGAGGCATTCAGATGAGTCAGCGCTGAAACACTACTGTTTTATTGTTCAGTGCACACGTGCTGACTATATTGTGCTCATCTATTATAGTAAATTCCCTCTCAGACTATACAACTAAGCAAGTAAATAATTAAATAAATAAGCATGACCATGGAGCATGTTGCCCAACACTGTTGTACACATGTGCATTTGAGCATATATATATAGATATGTATATATGTGTGTGTGTGTGTGTGTGTGTCTATATACATAGACATACACCAGATGGGTGGAAGCTGAACTTTCAAACATGACTTGTTTGCTCGCACTTCCCACTGCCCAGATATTACACTAACATTATCTGTCATGTAGGCCATCTCTCGAGTGAGAGCGAGTATGAGATCTTTCATCAGCTCAGACCTGCGTGACTTATTGGTGCTCAATGTCTCTGATCACGCTTGCGAGCACAGCGCAGATGGCGTCCTGTGATAAACACAGACATTCACACCTAAACACACGCACACACACACAAACACCATAAACTCAATAACAGATCCACACAAGAGACACGTTCACAGCGTGAACATGCCACAAACGCAAACAAAACATACTCCAGTAAATAGGCAGACGTGAAACCACATACACTATCACACACATACACACCCCGGCTCAGTGGAGTGAAGCGTGTTGTGGTTGCTCCTGTTTGCGATATGCATGTGTGTGTTGTGTATGCTAATGTGGGGCAGGAGTTCTAACAGGTGTCTGCATGGGCGACAGTCTGCAATGCCTCCTGGGCAAAATGCTTCACACTTGCTTCATCTCGACATGTGACAGCCTTGTACGGATTAATTATTTCCCTTGAGGAAGGCAGCAATCTATTCCCTGCTCGCTCACAGAACAGGAGCTACTGTGTGTGTGTGTGCTCAATCCCACAAACACAGTGAGAGCAGGCAAACCGAATTACACCGGCCCTGTCCATTTATTGCAGATTATTCCTCTTCGCTTTACAGAAACGATCCATCGCATTCGCTGGCCGTTTTGATGCTGCACGTTTACCAGCAATCTAATATCAGCACTGTCCTCGGCGAGCGCATTCAGTCATGCATTGTGCCTTTTTCCTCTTCTGGCATAAGGACAAATGATCCCGTTCTGCCAGGCACAAAGCGCTCAGGGAGGACGGGAGGGGAAGATTGCGGGAAGCGGGATGGCAGGGGGATAATTAGCGGAATGACCTCTGTCCTTAATCACTCGCGGCTGGCACCGGGTGCCCGTGTGTCAGAGCGGCAGTTCTCTAAATGCCATCTCTCATTACCGCCGACCCGAGAAGCTCTGCGCACACACAAAAAGACAACAGGACCTGATCTCCGCAATTTCCCTTCCATCCCGCTGTGGGCTGGAGCAAGTGGGTCGGGGCTAGGAAAGGCCCGGGTCAGCCTGGGCTGAGGGTGCGGCGGAATCCATACAGGGAGCGTGCGTCCTTCACGCTGCCTGGACCGCCCTTGAGCGAGCAGGCAGTGTGTGGAGGAGGCATAATCCTAAATACTCAATTAACACTACGCTAATTAGCAGCAAGAGTGTGCGTGTGTGCTTTCAGAGGGATATGAGTGAATGTGAGTGGGAAGAGAATTGTAATTGGAGGTCCTAAAAAAAGAGAATTGTCTGTGTAGGCTGTTTAAAGCCATGCATCGAGGTAGAGAACGAGCGAGCGAGGGGCCAGATGTGTGCAAGCATCCTCAGGGAGGCGTCTGCAGGAAATGATGCAGAGATGAAAGAAGTTGTGACACGAAATAGCTGAATATTTTCAGTGTCGCATTTGCAATTAAATCCTCCTCAAAATGTCAACTTCCCACGAAGAGCAGCGCAGATGACGCTGCACACTTCAGCCCTATAAATACGTGAACTGTCTGTGACAGGATGCAGTTGAAATGTCCAGCAGTTTTGAGAGAAGGGGTTTAACAGCCGCTGGGTTTCAACAGAACAATGAACACACAAAACCGCATCAGCCTTGGCTCAACAAATATGGGTTGTGGCAAGGCACAGATAAACAGGAACTGATTCTGAGAAAAACACACACATACACTGTCAGAAGCAATGCAACATCCAGCAGGTTCACAGCATCCCCCCTCCTCCTCTCAAAGCCTGACCTGTTAAAGCATACGAGCGGTCAGCACAAATGCTCAGACAGGAACAGCCATCATCTTTATGTGCCTGTGTGTGTGTGTGTGTGTGTGAAACATCTGACCCTGGCAATTTTGGGCCAAGTCCAGTTTCTTTTTCACTGTAGGTGCCTGGGCTTCTCATTGTGATTTTACATAAACCGCACAATTGAGCAACAGATGGGCTTAATTCCAATTCGCATACTTATGAGTATGAAAAATATGTACAACAACAGAGATATGACAGTATGTAGAAAAAGAATGCATGCCAATACTAGGCCAACACTAAACTGCCATTTCATAATATATCAGAACTTATAAAATCTAATACAATAACAAAATAATGGGGTCATACCATCATAATGCATTATTGGGCGCATTTCAAACACTATTATAAAGTCATGAAACAATGCTATTTCTTTTTCTTTGAAATTTCAATTTAAAACAACACATTTAGCATTTATTTTAAATACAAGTTATAGATTAAAGTTTATTAAACTTTTAACAAGCAAATTCGCTGTATTTATCCATTTAAAGCTGCTTGATTTGGAAGTGACTTCTAAGTAAGCAATGGATCTAATATCCCTGGAATTTTTAAGCACTACCATAAAAATGTGTGAATGCATCGAAACCAGTCAATTAAAGGCCCTAATGGATTTTGGGTGGACTGGAACGCACTAATCCAAATATTGCATACCGTGCAGGACAGATAGTATGCAAACGGGATTGAGATTTGGCCTTCGTGAAACGCACAACTCATGCATGCACTGCCCAACACAAGCAGGGTTTTATGTCACTCTGGCAGCAGAATGGTTTCATAAAAGTGGGACGGGGAGAGAGACAGAGCGAGCGAGCATGAGGGGCTTCTGGTGTCGTTGTATTCTAAACAATACCTGCCTGTTGCTAATGGACGTGTCATCTGCTCTTCTCTCACACTGATTACTCAGCGATTACTAACCCAGGCCCCCAGTCGCCGTAACAACCGTTGCCGGCACAATGGAACCCTGAATGTGGCAGCTGTTTGAAGCTCTACAATTAACCCAGCATGCCTCTGTGTGCCTCTCCGGCTCTAATTGAGTGGAGAGCTGAAAGAACGCGGCTGTCCTCCCCCAGACCTCCTGCACCGCAGGCTCGGGTTCAGATCTCTGCCCCTCTCAAACACACACTAATGACAATAATAGAGCAGGACTGTGGACCTGTCTGTCCAGACCAAGAGTCCTACAGAGAGACATCTGAATATGCATAGACTGATAAAAATAGGTATGCTAACGAGTCGCAGTAATGGCTAAACAGTTGGGAAAGACAAACAATGCAAAAGGTGGGATGAAGAGAGATTCAGACTTCAAGACTTCTATTGTGGGCAATAATAACTGATATAATCTGTCTGTCAATCAATTAATTCATTCAAAATATCATAATAAAGAGAAAAACCTGCCGCCTACTAAAGCTGTTCTCTATGCAATGACACAAAGAGCTACTGATACACTTATAAAAATAAATAAACTGTTCCAAAAGAGGGTTTTTGGAGTGATGTCATAGATAGAAAAACACTATTTAGTTCCGTAAAGAACCCTTTAGTCAAACATTTTTTTTTATTAGCGTGTAGAACATTTTTATATTTTTTCCCACTATAAAAGCCCTTTTACAATGGAAAGGTTTCAGGGATGTTAAAGGGGTAGTTCATTCAAAAAAGTAATTACTTACCCTCATGTCGTTCCAAACCCGTAAGACCTTTTGTTCATCTTTGGAACACACCTTGAGATATTTTCGTTGGAACCCGAGAGACTCTCAATCAACAATGACACCCCTGACACATTCAAGGCCCAGGACATTGTTAAAATGGTACACGTGACATCATGATTCAACATTAATTTTATGAAGTTACAAGAATACTTTTAATGATGGTTTTACGGGTTTGGAATGATATGAAGGGGAGTAATTAATGACAGAATCTGCACTTTTGGGTGAACTAGCACTTTAAAGGTTCCTTACGGAAATAAAGATGACAACGTTTATTTTTGAAGAGAAATGACATTTCAGGATGTCTACATCGAACAGGCACGCATCTACGCCATATGCCAGAAATATATGACTCATGAAAAAATGTGGTCTGTTGAGTGTTGACATGAGGGATATAAACAATTAAAAGCAAGAAAATCAAGTGTTGAGCAGACCGAAAGGGAAAAGCCATCCAATATTTAATCTAATATTTAGTTAAGGCCACACTTGGCTCCGAGCTTAATCGATTCATTTCCTGCTCCGCTCGGGGGGAGCTGGCAAAACATATTCTGGTTACTTAGCTAATTCCCCACAGATACCAGCGAGTACCCAATCAAAGGTGAATCTCGGAGCTAATAAGCGCAGGGGCTCCGAGTCAAATTAAAATGCACATGAATAATACGCGTGATACTTGAGACCTTCTCAGAGGAAATAACATTTTAGGCAATATCCACCCGAAGACAGTGCGTGACGTTTTCATTTGCATTACTCTTCAGTGTGACACCATTAAAAAGCCAATTTCCAGCATTTTAATTCAATGAAACGACGCACATTGGAGATGCTCTCTGCTTGGGCTCTGTTTGTTTTCACACACACACACACACACACAGTCCATGTCATTTTAAATGTCTGGAAATCTCTTTACTCACTCACCGCTATATACTCTGACTCTGCCATCCTCTCCTCTTCTCCTGCACTCTCATCTATCTCTCCATCTCTCCCTCTCTCTCTTTGAGTAAGCGAGTTTCATTGGGGGTGCTTGCCGACTGGAATCACCTCAGGGCGAACACTTTATTATCTGCGGTCAAAGCGTCACTACAAATACCATTCTACACACACAAGTGTCACTTTGCATTTGTCTGCTCTCGGCCTGCATAGGGCCAGCAGGACCAGGCTGCCTGTACACACTCACACACACACAGAAAGCGTGGGAAAACGGACAACACTGGTTCCTTCTTATACGGTACATGCATGAATACGATTATAGATAGAAATAGTATATATATATATGTGTGTGTGTGTGTGTGTGTAACAAAGTGAATATATATTGACTTTTATATTATACATTGCTACTGTATATATTGGCCATCTAACTCTAGCACTATTTATTTTAATCTCTATTTTAATTTTTTATATTTATGTGTATATATATATATATATATATATATATATATATATTAGTAATAATATGCATTTATATCACATATATTTGTACATTTTAGTCATTTACCGGACACTTTTATATATAAATACATATACTTACACACACACGTATATATATACAGTATAGGATTAACATTTTATTATTTCATAGTGTTTATAACTTTACAAACGCAATATTTAAACATGGATCTTTTTATTACAAATACTGTTTGTTTTTGTTTTACTCTTTGTGTGTGTTTTTGTGTTGCTGCTTTTGTTATTCAGCACAGACCAGCTTTTCTCTGCCCTTCATACTGTGGCGGAGAGCACGAGGTATGAGAGATTATAAAGAAAGATGAATAAGAAATTCTCTGAGCTTGTAGCAGCGAGGGGAAGATAACAACCGCTCCGCTCCCAGAGGAGAACCCCACAGACCCCATCCACACGCTCTCCTCCCAACGCCTCCGAGAGCCCCTCTTCATCATCCGCAACAGCAGCGACAGCAAGCAGCGAGCGCTGTCCTCTCCGTGCCTGTGTGGAATGCTAACCGTCAGCAGACATGTCAGGGGCATTGTGGGACGAGAACTGGGCGACTTTGTTTTCTCTCGGCTCGTCGGCGAACGAAAACAGCATCGACAGAAAGTGAGCAAAAGGCAACGGAAAAGCTTGTACTGCACTTTCGCATTGTTCTACGGTTTGTCAAAACCAAACAAGTTATAATTCAAACAGCTTCAGAAAAAAAAAAACCAACTCGACGATTCCAAACATGTTTACGCTGCAATATAAACTCAGAACATGAGTTTCTCCCACAGGAACATTTAGAGCTCAAAAATGTATCTCTGGATCTATAGAGGTCCAAAGAATTCCTAGTTATCGTGCAAACTGGACCTGCAGCAATAAAGTTCCCTTAAACCATTGCAAATTCTATATTCAATTATGGCATTTGCAATGCATCATGGGAGAAATTTCTTCATTCAAGGCTTATAATTTAAAACACTATTTCTGCTACAAAATAATTAATTCAGCTTAAAATGACTATGAGGAAAAAAACTGGAACCAGTGCCCAAAAAATAATAGAGATGGCAGATCTTTTTGTGATTCTAATTACTGTGTGTTAACATGTTTTATCGAAGTGGTGACACCTGGCTTAAGACAAATTCCTCGTATATCAAACAACTTTTGATTTCTTTTTCCCCCATAGTCCTCCCTTTTCTCATGTGCTTATCCTGCTCGCCAACACACAACATGCCCTACTCCTCTCAGGATCTTCAAATGCCGTTTTGTAGGTGTTTCTCTGCGCTGAGATCTGATAGCCACCCACGAAGAAACAAAACATGCAGCGGTCCATTTCACTTTTATACAACAGACTCGTCTGACTTGAATGAATCCTTCATGCGCGTTAGAATTTCCGGGGTCAAAAAGTCAAGAGCAAGGAAAAGTCACTTCTCTATCTAAACAGCATCTTGGGAGAGCATAAGGGCGGAAAGAGAGTCACAGCAAGTGTCAAATAAAATATATTTTTAAAAGGAATATCCATGTTACATACAACTCAAGCCCTATTGACAGCATCAGTGTTATTTTGACGAAATATGTTGTGACTCATTTTTGGAGAAACAAACCAACGTGTATAGCGTATAACACTTACAAACGATGGTGTACAACTTGTGCGTCTTATAAAATCTTGGAGAACATCACAAGCTGCTTGATGGAGCTAAAGATAATGAAGAGATAATGTGAGCGAGGAAACGAAGAAAAAAAAAAAAAAGGTTCAATTGCGCTCGTCTCTGATAAGATGACCTCTTTTCGACTGCGAGATTCATATCAGGAAAACTTTCAGAGACAATCACGCGCACACACACACACACTGCTGTTGGGATTACACGTGTTATGGGTTTGTTTAATGGTTTTTATACTGCATGGAGTGTATGTGGTATTGTCCTACACCGACCCTACACCTAAACCCACCCCTTACAGGAAACTGTGCATTTTTAGATTTTTAAATAACTTCATTCTGTGTGATTTATAAGCTTGTTTCCTCATGGGGACCTAACAAATGTCCCCATAAGGTGATAAATACCAGGTGCACGCATACTTTCTCACACACACACACACACACACCATACAAGATACGCTCACATATGCACAATGTGTGATAGAGAGACAAATCAAAAGGAGGACAAACGAGATTCCAGAGGAACAGATAACAGAAAGACAGAACTAAGGCTGTACAGTATATATATGTGTGTGTGTGTCCTGACAGGCCGAGGGAGATCTCACAGTGCGAGTTTGCAGGTAAATAGAAAAAGAGGGCTGCCTGCAGCTAGCCTGGAGCAAGTCTCAACCCTTCTGCTCTCTCATTTAGGAAACAAGGTCTCCACTGCTTCAAAATGAATATTAAACACCCTACACACACAAGCCCTGGTAAAACCACATTAAGCCGTTGACCACTGAGGCATAAGCCAATATGCTAGTAAAAATTTGACTAGATGGCCAAATCACTAAGGAGACTGCATTAGTACAAACAAGATACAAACGAGATCTATTTTCATTTCCAACACTTGTTTATTTATATCTAAACATGTCTTTGTTTGCTTTTTGACAAAGTGTCTGAGAATATTAGACCACAGAGACGTGTAAGGACAGGAAACAAGAAACCCAATCAAGCAGGCAGAGTCTTTCATACTAATGCTTCTGATACTAATTTGCAAGAGAGGCTGTTAGCGCACACACACACTCTTTACCCAGAGGAGAGCGAGTGTGTCAGCCAGGCTATTCTAATTGATGTTAAAGGTCCCAAAGGAGCAACAATGTTAGTTTAGCACGTCATGTACTGTCTGTCTTTCTCCCTCTCACACACACAAACCATGCGAATATGATCTGTCCGTCTTTTTTCACTAATCTCCTCTTTCATAACACATTACATGGCTCCTTTTCAATCAGCGAGATAAATGGATGGAGAGACAGACAGACAGACCGACAAACGGACAGAACGAAATGAGTTAGACAGTGAGAAATATGTGGAACAGACAAAGAGAGTTAGACAGATGGTGAGAAATATTTATAGAAAATAAAGAACAGATATATATAGAGAGAGAGAAATGAAAAGAAAGATACATAGAAAAGATAGAGGGAGATAGATAAAGAAAAATGCATACAGAAAGGATGGATGAATGGAATGATAGATAGAACAACACAACAATAGATAGATAGATAGATAGATAGATAGATAAACAGAAATATAGACAGACAAATATAGCCACATAAGACATAGACAGATGAAACAGTTACAGACAGATGGAGAGGTAGAAAGAAAGACTGATAGAGATCAAGATAGACAAACAGAAGGTCAGTCAGTCAGACAGAGAGTGATCAGACAGACGGATGAATAAATATGAGATGGACATGGGCAGATATATCACAGTGTGTGCGCTCATGTTCTGCATCTTCTAACCTGTCTCCCGGCCTCCAAAAGGAAGGTCAGTCTCCGAGTGTGATCTCATTTCCTCGGCTGCTCTAGGAGCCCTGGATCCCCTCCACCTCCTCCTCCTCTCCTGCCCTCCCTCTCTACCTCCTTCCAACGCGCACATACACCTGGGAGGCCCACGCGCCAGCTTAAAGGGCATCTCGCTTACGTCTGCCAAAGCCACGGCAACAGCCGCTAGCGTACCAGGCCCCTTCCCCACCCCGCTCTGCCCTCTGTGCCAGTGGCACCCAAAGCTCCAGGATGGGCACAGAATGAATGGAAAGGCTGGTGGGTTCCCAGCAGCGCCCGGAAATGAGCCTCTGGGTGTATCTGCAGGTTTCTGGCAGGCCGATCGGCCAATTGTAACCCTGGATAGCAAAGAGTACTGTAGGATTGGATACAAACAACACTAAAAAACCTTTGATTGTCACTGCCTAATGATATTAATATGAATGTGCACCATAGGTAATGCAAGCCCTAAAGGGCACCAGCTAAAATAAATTCAAACAAAACAAAATCCCCACAGACACAGGGCCCGAGGGCAGCTGTCAATCAATGTAAAAAGATGAAAAAGGGTTGAAACTAAGGCTAGAGGTGACCTTTTAGTTGCCCTTGTAAGCATATCTTGCAGTAAGTGTGATTTGTTTTCTGTTTGGTGACCCCTGCTGTCCTGGAGGAGCCTTACACTGCTGAAACAAGGAGATTCTGGCAGGCATCGGCATTTCATGACCCTTCCACAACCCTTAGCCATTAATATGAGAACTGAAGCTCAGTCCAATTCTGACGTCTTGTCAGTATGATACTGACTTCTGCTCCTCATATGGTTCGAATCTTTCCCGTCAGGCCTTCAGAGGTGATAATATCTCTCTCCCGGATTGGATGATGTGACCCTGCAAATGATGTCACAGTGCCATATGTGCATCTGATTGGCTGCCAATGCCTGCTGTGGCTCAGGGCAGAGGGAGAAGATTGTTGTGATTGGACCTGAAGCACTCACTCACTCACAGACACCTCACATAGGTGAGTGTGCAGGATTTTTCCCGCATTTAAAATTTTTTGTCCCGCCAAAAACCCGTATTTGATTGGTTCAGGTGATGTAAATGACTGCTGAGCTTGTGAGAGAGAGCTCCCTCCCTCAAAATCAACTGGCATGAAGCGATCCGCATATGATGCAACTAACACAAACACTTTCAATGAAAGAAAAAAAACTAAACAAAAACATAAGCAGTGATTAAAGTGTTGTTGACACAATGTTTTTGCGATGTCCTAACAACCGAGATCAGCATGCAATGCGTCCATGATTGATTGGCAATTTAACGATTCATTTGAACCGATTCATTTTATTGAATGGTTAAAACAACTCATCTGACCAACACTCAACTCACAACTGGTGTATATTATAACAGACCTGATTTACTCATTCCACCTCAGATGAGACACCAGAAGTGTGATTTAGCCTTGATTTAACCTTCATAATATTAAAAGATTTAGCCCTAATCCACAGTAATTTCAGGTCATATGACAATGATTTAGTGAGAGTGAGGTGAAACCAGAACAAAGCGATTTGTTAGCAAGCTGATTTATTCAGATGTATGCTAGAAAAACAGACAATTAGTTAAAAAAAAAACTTAAATGCTATTTTTTCATGCTTTTCAATATTGATATGATTATACCAAAATCATTGTCAGGTCTGGCAAAGGATCCTACAAAAATATGATATATTCATTCTTTCATGAATAATTAGCCAATAATAAGCTGAAATCAACATTTCTTTACATTAATTTCATTTGTGGTAAAAAACCGAAGACCTTTTTTGACCCAGGAAAAACCCTGGTGTGCAACGGATCACGGGTAACATTAGCATGCTATCCACATGAAGAAGAAACGGAAGGAAGGAACGATTAAAATGCAAGAAAAAGGCAAAACAAGGAAAAAAATAACGGAGCGAAATAGTGAAAATTAGCAAAATTAGAAAGAGTAAAGAAAAAGCAAGAGATAAAAATGCAAAAGCAAAAGAGTAAGAACCACAAGAGAACAAGAGAGAAATTATAAAAAAGGAAAGAGTGAGAGAAAAGACACTGAGCAAAAGAATGAAGTACAGAATTAATAGATGAGAGGGTGAATAAAAGAATACGGAAAAAAGAGTGGAAGAGAGGAAAAATTTGAAAGAAAAACTCGCTGGAAATATACAAAATTATTTGAGAGTAAAAAAAATTTTTTTAATAAAATGGAAGAATAGAGAAAAAAAAAAGAAAGAAAGAAACTAATTAAGCTGGGAAAATATGCCAAAGAAAAAAAGAAAAAAGTGGACTAAAACAAGAAAAGAAAGTGAACGAAGCAAGAGAGAGAAAAAGAGTACAAGAGAGATAGAGAAAATGAAATAAAGGGTAGGAACGAATGAAGGAGCAGGGAATATTCAAAAGAATGTGAGACAAGGAGTGAAAGAGCAAGAGTGAGAAGGAAAGAACGAGCTACAAAAGCAAGAAAGGCAGAAAAGCACCCAGAATGCACTGCAGAGGTCAGCGTCGGAGTGGCTGTGATGTGTCCGGCCGCGGTGCTCCTGTCCCCATGGTGCTCAGTGATGAAGGGGATCTGCCCTCCGCTCAGACTTTCATGTCGCCATCTAAGCTACTGGCAGACAGACACCGGCGGGGGCTGGACCACAGCTACAAATGTCACCCGAACAGGGAGATTTAATTAGGAACGACAAGCCCTGACGCGAGAGAGTGCCGCCACATACTCCCAGAATTTAGGCATGCTGAAAGCGAGTCTGTGATTTATAATTTAACTAATGCCTGGCGTTTCTTTTTCATTTCTTGGCTAGAAGGGGGGAAAACTCAAAAGGCCTCCTCACTGAAGCTAATCTAATACGATATTTTTAAGGGCAGGCGGTCAACGGCTTTTTAAAAAGCACGTCTCTCTCTCTCTCTCTCGGTTTCTCGGTACCTCCACTTTGCAACTCGCCCGACTTGCGCTGATTTTTTTGAGCTCTCTTTCTGCTCAGACCGGGAAAGAGGTGTGATAATGAAAACAACCTCCTTTCCTATCTCCCGCCTCTCTCGCGCCTGCTAAGCTCCATGCACTCTGGGGAAATTGATTGTCTGGCGGGCCGATCTGAGCACTCGCAGCTGATGCTGGAGCCAGTTAAGTCCCTTTTTTATTGAGGGTACGAGGCATTTTTAATGGGAGTCGCATCAATGAACTGTGCAGCGCTCTGCATCTGCATACAGAAGGGGGCTTTTACTTTATCGTCATTAGAATACCCTCCCAAATCCCCTCTCTCCACTGGATCTAAGGAGAACAGAAAGCAGGAACCACCTCCATCATCTCCAGACACACTGGCCTCTCTGTCTCTCCATCCAAACCCTGACACCTGTCTGCGGCTCCAGACCAGACGGTGCGGTCCACACACACACACACACACACACACACACACTGAAAGCTCAGCGCAGACACAGATACTCTAATCAATGACACACACAAAGGTCTTTTACTTATTGCTATGAGCTTGTGCTCTACTGCGGCGATCTCTCAATCAAAAGCAAACGGACCCCAGGAAGAGTGAGTGTGTGAGAAAGAGAAAAAGAAAGAAACTGTTCTTTTGCTATTGATTTCAGCCTCAGACCCCTACTGACTGCTTCTCAATAAGGAGTCTAGAAAGGAAGCGGCTAAATCCTGCTGAAATTGGAGGGAGGGAATCAATTTAAATCAAGCATGGCGGTCTCCATCTCTTTCTCTTCTCTCTTTTTTTCCTTTTTCTATGCAAAATCATTGATCTTTTAGACTTCTTTATTCATACCACATTTATACCTCCACTTTGATTGTCCATTCAATCATCCACTCATTCATCCATCCCTCTGCTTTTTAATCCATTAATCATTCTGGCCCTTCGTCTATTAATTCATCCCTCTGTTTCACCATACATTCATCCATCATTTTGGTCCTTCATCTATTCATTCATCCATATTTTCTTCATCCATCCATCCCACACGTGCATCGTCTACTTATCCATCTATCCACCCACTTATTTCATGCATGCATATATTATCCAACTTTGTATCCACCATCCAAACACTACTTTATCTATTCATCCATAGTCTGCTTCTTATCCGTCCACTTATTCGATCTTTCAATCATCCATCCATCCACTCATTAATTCATTCAGTTATCCATTCTGCTCCTTTATCCATCCATCCTACCATCTCCTTATTAATCCATCTATCCACTCAATAATTCATCTATCCATCCATCTTCTCATTTATCAATTCACCCATCATCTGTTTCTTGTCCATCCATCCACTTACTCATGCATTCTTCCTTTCATCCATCTTCTAATTTGTTCATTCATTCATTCTGCTTCTTTCATTCATTCATTCATTTGTCCATCCATCAATATGCTTATCCATCCATCCATCCATCCAAGGTTTCATCCATTCTTCTTTCCATCAATCCATCCATTTCTTCATACATTCATGCATTCTGCTCCTTCATGTATTCATTCATCCATCCATCCAGGAATTCACTAAATCCTTCATTCATTTCTACTGTGCCAGTCAAATTCTTTTACTTCCTGTTCTCAAACCTCAATCCTTTACAAAACACACACACACACATTCTTAAAACCTCAAAACAGAAACATCTCAGACAACGGCAGCAGATACCCATGGATGTCCTTTCCCAAAAAAGCTGTCCCTTTAACCTTTTCCCGCTTGCCAAGAAGGAGAAAGCAGAATGATGCCGCACTGATCAGAGAGCAGCAGGAGGACGATGCCATCCTATTACCTTTAAGCTGCTCTGAGCTTAGAGCTGAACCAAAGGGATAGCGGTTAGAGGTTCCTCAGCTCATCTGCCTGTCCTCACCGTAATCAGCTTGTGCATGTGGAATACTGCCACGCCAACAAAACAGAACTCAAAGCATATGGAATGTTCTAAAAGAAGGACATCCTCTTCTTCCTCGCTACTCTTTCCTTTCTTCTCTCCTTCTCATTACAGGAAAGGGTCTCTCAGTTTAAGTCTAAACTGAAGCTTAAAGCAGAGCCTTGGGATCTTCGGTCGGGAAAACCCCCCAAAAACAAAATCAGTAGGCTGTGTTTAACTTTCTTTAATCTCAAAGCCTGCCAGAATGAGATTTGCCAGTTTGTGAAATTCCTACAAAACCTGAACAAACATGGACGGACACATGAAAATGTACACAAATATACATAGTGGCGACCGGAGGCGTCCCTGTTCTACATGGGTTACTCGTGCACGTGTGTGAAACCGACTTATGGAAAATGAGCAGATTTGTTTCAGCATGTGTTTATTTGCATACAGGTAGGTCGGTAAGGACATACACCACTGCAAATGTTTAGCTAACCTTGAGCTGCAGGCCTCAACGCCGTGGCAGAGAACCTCAGCAGTGAAGGCTTTAATTCTTGCCGATTCAACAGTTATCGAACAATGAAGACAAACAACTAGTCAAACACAGTTGTCTGGATAAAGAATTTCATGCTTTGTGAGTTCCCAGCATGCATTGCAGCATGCATAAATGATGCAGTTTCAGTTATAGGATTATTGTTTTGCTGTTTGCTAATTTCACTGAACCTTGTGTTGTAGTTGTTTTATCATTACTGTTAGTTATTTGTTGTACTGTGACGTAAAGAGCTCATCTTTTAGACATTTGTTGACTATCACTGTTCTTAAGGTTAGTGTGTCTAGTTTTGAGGCCTAGAGAATGCTCAATCTTTTATTTTCTAGATATCTTAGTCTTGTAAGCTGTCTTACAAATAAAGACACTGTTGTCTACTTACTAGGCTAACTTGACCATTAGCGTTTGACAAACATCTTCCAAGAAATAAACAACAAAGAAATTGATTATCTTGATGTAAAGTGTGTTAGCTGAACAAAAAACAAACAAACATGTGACTTTACTCCGTGACTTGGGTAGAGTGAACAACTCGGTCCAAACTTGAGTAAACTCAAAAAGCTCTTCAATCTGTTTTCTAAAAACTAAAAAAAGGTAAGATATTCAGTAAAGTATTAATATTTGATTCTATTAAGAGCAAAGGCAACAGTTAGAAAGGGGGGAAACAATCTAAAAAGTACAGATGATATTTGAACAATTTACTCTAATATAAAAGCCAATTGTAATTCTGGATCCTTGGCATCACAAAAGATCCAGGGTACACTACAGTGGAGTATTAAATACTATAGGAGAGGAGAAGAGACTCAAGCTCAAGGACAAAAGCCAGCAGCACTCCAATCAAAGCTGCGAAAAACAAGATGTTAACTATTTATGTCTAAACAATGCCACTGTGAGTGGAGCAAAGCTTCTTGGGGCATGAAATGAATGTGATGTGAACATTTCAGAGGTCATGAATGTGCTTCATCACGCTGACATAAAAAAGCTCTGTTAATAGAACAGTGTGAAAGAAGAGTCTATTGTCAAAGTTCATTTAACTCATCTTCAGCGCCGTCAGTGCCTAACTACACAGTCACGTTTAATTATTCAGTCTGAGTGTTGAGTCCCATCAGAAACAAGTAAAACTAATACGCTGTGCAGGCAATCAGCAAGACAAAACAGTTTGCTGTCGAGCGTTTGTATTTGAATCTAAATGAATCTTAAACCAGAAATAAACAAGAAATCTCAACTCTGCTCACATTTGCGGTTGATGTGTTGCGTTGGCTCAAGACTCTTGCTGCTGTTGCAGACGGCCGAAGCGTGCTGGGGTGCAGGGTTCTGCCTCCTCTGCAGACAGGCCAGCATGACTGCGCAGACGCAGGTATGACTCCTCAGACACTGGTTTGCCGAGGCCGACCTGCAAAATGAAGAAAAATTTAACTGTTATTGATGTAGACATGTTAAGCAGGATGTGCAGGAATGACACTGATTTAGATAGCAATGTAGCATTATAAAAAGTCATTTGGGAACTGAAGGTTATGGCACATAAAATATCATTTAAATATTTAAGTAGTAATAAAAAAAATAATAAAAACATAAAATCGTAAACAACGTAAATAACGTAAATAGTGAATGTATATGTTTTTTTTAAATTATAAATAAATTAAGTGTAAATTAAAAATATTAACAAAACTATACATTTTTATTTATAAAAATAAAGATTAAAAAAAGATTAAAAGAATTAATAAAATAAATGTTTTAAAAAGTATAAATGTTGCTTTCTATGCTAAATAAATAAGCAATACATAAATAAAGTATCAATAAAATTATTATTTTATATTTTTAACAGCATAAAATAAAAGCATAAATATGAAAAGTATTAATAAAATTATAAAAAAAGTATTTTTCATTATAAATAAAAAGAAGTTTAAATATAAAAACAATCAATAACATTATAATTAAATATGTAAATAAAATATTAAATATTAAATGTATTAATAAAATGATTACTTTTTAAAGTATGTGTTACTTTGTATGATAAATAAATAAAGAATAAATGATAAATAAATAAAGTATCAATAAAATTCTAAAAATACATTTTTAAATTATAAATAAAAATAAAAAATAAAAGTTTAAATATTTAAAATATGAATAAAATTATAATTTCTTAAAAAGAATAAATAAAAATAGTTTAATACAAGTGTAAAATACAATAAAACTAAACTAAACTATGAAAAGGATCAGGAAATGCCAGATTCAAAATAGCATGTATCAGAGCACATGCGCTAACCACTAGGCAACGGCTCCAACGTGTAGACTTTTTTTTTTTTATTCAGTTCTTCAACTCACACCTGTGACACACAGAAGGAAGACACACACACAGAGAAGTATGTGAGGTGGAGGTTTAATGCTGCTCCAGCTGCCTCTCGGCTCTGTGGGCTGAATTACAAACACACACCTGCTGCATCACATGGGAATCCAGCAGCCCTGTCCTTCCTGGCCATCCCACAGCACCCATTCATCAACAGCCTATCACTTCCTTCAGTCACAAGAGGAATGAAGCACCCATCACCGCTCAAAACACACAAGGTAAGAACAAAACCCTGAGCTGACCCGCCAAAACACTTCCTAGTGTTTTTTTTAAATGATGCGGATGTCAAAAGAGAGAAAGAGAGCCTGTCCACAGTTCAGATTGCGACTGGAATGCTGCTTTGCCTAAAAACGTCTCGAGGCGGTTTCCAGGAGTTTCTACTCAGAGTGCAAATGTCCATATTGTGTGTGGGTGTATGTGTAACATGCTGATGAGTCGGGCGGGGGGCAAATGCCAAGCGCACATCAGGGCCAGTGACGGGCATAATCAATCTCCCCCCGGGCCATAAATCTCTGGCTGCATTCCTGCTCTGCCTCCCTCCATCTTCAGCTCTTTCGCTCCAGAGGAAGAGGAGAAAACGGGGCGAGCTGCCAGACAGTCGACGCAGGAAACAGCAGCTCTGCTGGAGAATGCGTTATAGGACCATCTGACTCTGTTTTAGGCAGCACTGCCGCCCACCAGTCGACTAGCAAAGAGTCTAATGGGAAGTTAAAGGAACAATCCTGCTGGAAGTGCCTTGTTCAAGGACCGAACTAGTGCTGTCAAATGATTTAATCGCATCCAAAATAAAAGTCTTTGTATATATATATATATATATATATATATATATATATGTGTGTGTGTGTGTGTGTATATTTATTATGTATATGGGTCAAAGACGTCAAGATGTCTGCATCAAAAGAAATAGGATTTTATGTCCATAGAAAGCACATTAGATGGAAGTGTCTACTTTTAGGTTTTAAAGAATAAAATGTCGAAATTTGTTTAAAATCATGTTACACTGTCATTCAGTTTAACACAATATTTATGTAAAGATTCAAACAACTAGCTTATTCTGACTTGCACATATTAAAATACATAAAAGGATAAGGGAGCCTTTTTAAATTTGTGCAAAATTCTAACTGACAAAAATAAAAATTAAAAATTAAACCTAGGATATTTGCAAATTTAAAAAATTTTAAATTGTACAACTAATTAAAATTGAAGGTCTTTCAATATGTCATAAGTTGATTTTGTTGTAAATAGGCCTGACAAGATCGTTCCACTGAATTACATTTTAGTGGGCGTTTTCTGTAAATCAGGGGAAAAAAATTATGATTTTTTTTGCTCTGAAAAACAAAAACACGTTTTAAACTTTGGGGGAATACAATTACAATTTATAGTAGTAATACACTTATTGTATTTATGCTTAAACCCTTTTTCATCTTTAACCCAAATATAAATGCACACAAATGCATGCATATATTTTGCAAAAATATTATTTAATATATAATAATGCAAATGATAATATTTTATAATATATATATCATATGAATAGAAATAGGACATGTAAATATTTACTGTATGTATGTGTTTTTACACATATATGTAATAAATATACACTTTTGACAGCACTAGTTTGAACTTACAACCAGATGGAACTAGATCAGGACTGTTTTCTGCACAAACGTACTGTACTTTGCTTTACAGCACATCTGATTGTCAATCGTTAGGCATTTACAATGATGTCCTAAACTTAATATAGACATCAAGGTTCACTTTCACCTCTGTTTATGATATATGGAATATTCCGGTTAATGTTGGCTTTGCTCCTATATGAGTTACTGTGGCCCAGGAAGTGAAACAAAACTAAAATCAAACCAAAAAACAACAAAAGGCGAAATTGACAATTAAAATTAATTTAAAAGAAGAACTAAAAAATTGCAACAATTTTAGGTTTAGTTTTTCTAAAACATGCTAAATTACAAAACGTGACGGAGGTTACTACACTAAAATTAAAATGATGCAAAAACCCTTCAGATAACACGTAGAAAGAAAATAACACATCTTAAGCACAAAGACTAACATAAGCGGATTTTGTACGATTAATTGTGCTTTTTGAAAATACAGACAGATAAAATGCACACGAAACAGAAATGAACCATTTAAATCATAATAACCTTGGAGAAACACATAACATGGTATGCCCTAAGTAGGTAGGACAAGTATCCTTGTTAGTCTGGAGCAGCATTTGTATCAACCAATCAGGTTTTAGGATTAGGCTTACAGCTGGGGTTAAGGGCTTGAACAGCATTCTTGCCCTGATTGGTTAAGGTTCTGGGTTCAAGTAGGGCTGTAATTTAAAGCTATGTTATCCAGCACCAACAAAAGATCTAGGAACACGTACTACTCGACTAAATCAAGTCGTGCCAGAGGGCAACTGTGTAAATTACAGCTCTTCAGGTGGCGACGTGATTAAACTGCAGCAGAAACATCTTGAAGCTCAGCAAGAACGTCTGATGAGCCTTTACCACCCATCCTGTCAGTCAGACTTTCAGAGCGAACAAATCCCGAAACCGCGAACAACAAGCGAACACATGCAATCCAAGAGTGCGCTGAAACGCTCCGTTTTATTGACACACGAAATCTGTGTTATTTAAAGATCGCAGCTCATCGGTAAACATCTCTCTCTCGCTCTCCTCAATGGCTTTCTGTCACAGCGGGGAAATGGATTAGCCCTTCCTGAGACTCTGTTTCCAAAAATCTGCATGTGAATGCAAGCGGATGATGAGGAACTGAGCAGAGAATGAGAGCCAGATCGACAAGCGACTCAGGTCTGTCTGTCTGCCTGTCAATATTTATTTATAGCAAACAGGCATGCGCTTTGAAATTGCGCAGCCACGTCAGCTAACATGTGCTTATCAATGCCTTCGAATAAATCAGCCGCAAAAGCAATAAAACACATGCAATCCTCGTCGGCGTCTGCCTTCGTTCAAAAGCAGCACGAGCTAAGCACGAAGAACTTGTGTGTGCTTTCTGAGAGATGAGCCACATTACAGATTTGTAGGTTCTCAGATCGCTGTTTTTTCATGAAATTAGAAACTTTATAAGCCACGCACAGAGAATGAACCTCATGCAAACTCTTGCACCACTACAAGAACCTTACATGCTCGCATGGGTAAAACCATGACAGCACGGATTAAGTTTGATGTTATTTAGAATACGATTTTCATCTTAAGCCTTACAACCACACTGACTTCATAGACATCCCTTCTGAACATCCTGGAGTTAAGTCTCTTGGTTGGGGTAAAGGCTCAGGTTGCAAAATGTGTGTTCAGAAAATTCCGACCTGCTACTAACACAGAGCAGAAGGATTCAGTGCAACATGACTTCAAACCTAACGCAACTGTTTGAACCACATTACAAATCATGAAGTGATTTTTTTAAGCACTAAAATCACATGTAGAGATGCACATTTAGTTCAATTCTGAGTTATTCTGAGTTATTTACAACACCACTAAAGTTTAATCTAAAGATCACTTAAGTAACACTTTACTTAAAGCCTTTATGTATTATGCATTAATTAAAAGGTATAATACATTATAATCATCTGAAATGTACATTGTAAATATAAATAATTAAAACAACATTTAAAAAAGAAATTATGTAATGATTTAATAAGCGATATAATGTATTAACTGTGGTTTATAAGATTGCACAATGAATTTTAAGGTACGTTACAAGACATAATTAATGCATTAAACTACTTTTGTAATGTGTGTTACACATAAAAGTGAAATCACAGACTGAGACATGCGGGTTAATCCAAAGTACCCTGTGCATAAATCAGCTTCCGTAATGAAAGTGCTTTTGAACCTGTAACAATATACAGTTTCAGGTAGACACGCACTTAGTTTGTCTGATGCATGCCGAGATCTCTGGCGAGCGAATTAACCTCACGCTGGCCTGAGCCCCCTGAATTCTCTGAAGTGCACTTCTGTGGGAGAGCTGAACAGATCGATGGGCTGGAGAGTGAGGGGAAGGTGAGAACCAAAAGAGGTGTTAGTGAGGATAAAAGAACCTAAGACAAAAGGCAGGATGGCTAAAAGTTGATTTCCTGTCTATGAAATCCTCCATTATGACCAATACAGACCGGGCCTATAGGGAATGTGTATACACACTGATGCAAAGGAGGAGGAAAGGAAAAAAAACACGTTTAAGTTAATTTGCGAGAGACGAGGGGACGGAGAGGAAGGGGACTTCTCTTCCTAATTGAATGGTGACCTGCCAGCTCGGTGTGAGTGTGTGTGTGTGTGAGAGAGAGAGAGAGAGACAGAGAGCCCCATGCAGTGCTTTTAAAAGGCCTGTGCGTCTCCCCTCTTAATAAGCCCAAACAAGTTAATCCAATCGACACACCCAGACCCTTTTCTTCAGCTTTAACAAGCAGCCACTACAGTCCCCCATAATCCCTCACACACACACCGCACCGCTGAATGGAAAGCAATGAAAGAGCCCATTAGAGGGACAGACAGAGTCCCCGACCCCTTAACTTCACTACACAGCACACACACACAATCTTAGACACTCAACACTATTATGTAAAAAGCACACGCACACGCACGAACATGCTGAGTAGAAACAAAATCAGAATAACACACACACACACACACACACACGAATAATGCAACAGGACAAGGACAAACGAGGATGCAAAACACACACAAACAAGCAAACAATCCTTCAGAGAGGACAGGCACACACTCTGATACATAAATCCAACGACTGTTAACAAGACACACACACACACTGGAGACCCAGCGCTTGCTAACGACACATGAATGCAGGAGAGGACGTAAAGCCCACGGAGCGCAAACAGTCCTGCTGACAACAAACAAACAATATACGCACGGGTTTCCACTATACATACAGTTTCATTCAATAGCTAGCAATATTCGCACACAATAACCACATCTGCTAAAAGCGCCGCCTTCGTTGCAGGGTCAGACACGGGTCAGCCATTGTTGCAAGCATAAGCAGATGGAAGATGGTTTATTTTGCAGCACGGAGAATGAACATAAACATATTGCAGCGGAAGATTCTCTGAACCGAAGCATGGCCTGTGAGCAGGAGTCGGATGATAATACGATGAAGTCTATCTCTGTCACCGCACGCCTGTTATCTGGAATCACACGACAGTAGCCTGCGTTAATGCGGTCACGTAAATGGCTAAAGCACCAGCTAATTGACCGCTGAGACGAAATGCTGAATAATTAAGTTTGTGCGTGTGAGATCGCGTGGGAGAGCTTCCTGATAGGGCAGTTACTGCAGATGCATTTTCTAACCGTCAAAATGGCATTTGGACATTTTTACGCTTTCTTTATTCAACCACTAGTGCAATATGACAACTTCAGAAACAACGCCAGACTTTGTTTATATTGCTTTCATTGTGTTTACATTTTTGAGTTTGGCATAAAACTGAAAAAATGTATATCTCTGTGGTTTAAATAAAAGTAAAGAGGAATGCAATGAGATCAAAATCATGTCTGAAACTGATAAAAGAATAATTATTTCAAATAAGAGCCACATAAAAGACTTGTGCTACTTTGTCTAAATAAATTAAATCCAAATTAATTTATTCACAAAGCAACCGTTTTAAATGCTGCAAGTGAAATTTGGCATCACAAGATTTTAATGTACTGTTAAAAACAATTATATTCATTGTGAAATGAAACAAAGATTACTAGTGCTATTATATTATTACTTTTACTAAAGATTACCTTTAGAGAAAAATAATAGCGAGCAAATGCATGCACTACAATGTTTAACAGTATGAAATACAATAAAATAAAAATAAAACAAAAATAAATTAATGAATATGCAAGCTACAAAAATATATATGTATATAAGCCTTACACACACATATATATACATATATATATACATATATATATATATATATATATATATATATATATATATGTGTGTGTGTAAGGCTTATTTTCTTCTTACAAAGCATTTAAATACAACCAATTGGAAAAGGCAGGTTGTACAGTTCAACCGTATAGAGGTCACACATCTAAATAAAGACACATCAGAAATATTGAACTATAACAATCCACAGAAAAGAGCAGCTAAACTAAAAAAAGGCACATTGCTGGCCGTCACACATCTGAACTCATTCACATAACACAAGGACCCTGTTCAGGATTAACACAAACTGAAAACAATGGCCTATTATATGCACAGCACCCCCACCCCCCGAAGGCATTCATTTGTTAGTGTGAATATTCAAGTGTCTTCTCTTGCCATATTTTGTTCATTGTTTGTGCTGTTTGATCACAGCCTGAGGGGCTGAAGTCTGAAAGATGAGCCGTTGTCGGACGAGGGAGTGACAAAAAGACAAATACATAAATCATACACACTGGCGTTCAGTTATGACGAATAAGAACCTAACGTACCATCAATAATTCAAATCCATAGAAAAGCAAACGAAGCTAAAAAGTTTGAACCTCTATACCAGTGTTCTCTGAGGACACTCGACAGTATCCCAGAATGCACTTGCAGACATGCTGACCTCAATTCCAATTACCATTACCACAGAGTGAAGGACAATCAATTGCTGGGAAAAATACATGGCTGTGAGCACAAAAAGTACACAATTGCACTAGAAATGAGCTGTTTTTGTTGAACTGGCCATGACAACACCCATAAAATGAGCTATTGCCTCAACTAAGATGGAAGACCCTTTAAAAAGATTGGAAAGTCCGAACCTCAACCTGGAAGATAAACTGGACAGATCTATTGCACGTTCAGAGGAAAGCCTTTGGCTTGAGTAACAAAAGGCATGGGATATCACTAGTGTTAAAGTTCTCTGGAAATATACTGACGCTACGCCAGAGAGATGTGCTGCTGTATTAGCGGCATAGTATATGGTATATTGTTGCGCTCAGAGCAACCATCTGCATGTTTCATGAACACTTTCAAACCAAATCATGTTTTGGAGGCCAAAAAATGTCAATAAATTGGCCACCACTGTATATATCCTTTTGAGATGATTAATAAGAAAGACGCAACCACTATTTCATTCACTCCCACTGAACTTTCAAAGCGTTTACATGTGCACACTCGAATATACATGCTTTATCAGACATCGTTTCCTCTGAGATTATCATTTTCCTGTCCAATAATCAGAGAGAGAGTGAGCGAGAGAGAATAACGGCCCTGTCCTGCCCCAGTGGCAGGAAATATCCGGCACCTTCCGTATCGCACAGCCGTCCTGATAAAGACCCGCGTTATCATTCCCCTTCCGAGAGACATGAGGTACTGAAGGTGAGGTATGTGTGTAATTCACGCGCGCTAAGAAGGTGGCCGCCAAGAAAGGAAATGTGTGTGAAATGGCAATCTTCTGATAAGTCTCAGATACTCGTACAGAAGCCTTGAAGGAAAGGTATCCCATTCGTCGCAGCAGAAACAAAGCTGCTTTGCAAAATGACATACAAAGCAGGTCGCTTCCAAACAGACACAGCTGACTCTACCTGACACGCTCACTTACATGTGACTCTCAAACCAATGTCATATTGTCAGAGAACATTAGAGCGTTTGGTGAAGCCTCCTTTTGTAGCGTTCTAAATCGCTGCTGACAGCTTGACGATCATGAGGTCAAGTGAGGCCTGAGAGATTCATCCAAGACCGAGTGATCCGATGAGGCGGAGAGACTTCACTTATTCAAGAATGCAGTTTATCCTGAGGATGATGCCATAAAAAAACACCAGGCCTGAAACCTCTCACGCAGGCACTCCAGAATAGGTGCAGTCATGCAAAACCCTGCTTATATGATGAGACGTGCCCTCTGACCTTCTCTCTCTCTTTCATGGCACACGCGCACACACACACACGTCCCTAAGCAGAGTTCAGCTTCTTAAATTACTGCCTGCCCTTTCCCTCTGTGTGCTGCCCTCCTCTCCTGACCCCTCCGCTTCGCTGACAGGGAACTGTTCATAATTAAATGTTAATCTAAAAAAAAAAAAAAACCCTTTCCTTCTTCCTATCTCTCGCTTTCTCTCCCCCACATTTTTAGGAAGAGATCTAGTTAGAGATTGCATTAGCATGAAAAAGCAGGCTGGTAATTGTCTTCACCCAGCGGAGTGATCTGTAGCTCGGTGAGCGGAGAAATCTGAGGATTAGTTAAAGAAAAAAAAAATAAAAAGGCAGCAGCTCTATCTCTGCTCCGGGCGCAGATGCTGCCCACAGCCACAGAGTCTCAGATTAAATTACACTGCGAAGAGGATGCGGCCATTGACTTAAAAAATTAAATAAAATAGACCAGCGGGAGACTAAAGCTCGACCTCCGTTTTAACTGCCGAGCAGATCCACAAACCCTTCATCTCGCTAATCTATTAATATGCATTTCTGCTGAAAACGAGGGAAGGGATTGGGTTGGCGGTTAAACGTGGTTTTGAGATAGGGCACAGTGTATTAAAAGGGTTGGATAGACCAAAATCATGCCCGTAGGCCCTACTGCCCTCCTTTAATCCTTGGGGGTCACATTTTAGCTTGTCTGCTCACCGGATTCACACTTCAATCACACATATGCCCAGAAGGGGAAAAAATGTTGCTCAGAGGTTGCTCTTTCAGAGCTCAGGAGACTTCATGTTCTCAGTTATTTTGTTCAAAGAAATAGTTCATCCAAAAATGAAAATCGTGCCCTCCAGCGGAGCTCGCAAATCTCATTTGCGCATGCGCATATTTCAGACTTTAGTTGGAGCATTACTGCAATGCTGTCGCTGCAAGCTTGATGTGGATGATAACAAAAGTCAAACCATGCCTAAATATGAGGAACTGCAATTGTCATTTATGGGAACTCAAGTTCTTCAAAATATCTCCTTTTGTTTCTGTAGATGGGTGATTGTCTCTCTTAAAACCAAATGAGACATATATTATTATTAACATACAGTAGAAGAAGAGAGCCTTATAATAATATAATTTATAATAAATAAACTGAGAAAACTGAGCACTTTTCATAACGAGTCACAACTGGTTGCTTAGGAAGTTCACGGAAAGTGTGTAGAAAAAATATTTTAAAACTGATTAAAAAATTACAATAAAAATATGGGTTCAGAAATGTTTTACATTAAGCTATGTATTAAAATAAATTAATATTTCAGTACAGCATTAATGAAAATTAAAATTTAAATGGGTTAACATTTTTAAAAGAAAAAAAAGGGACTAAAAAAAAAAAAAGATTAAACAGAATAAATGAATAACATAAAAAAATATATTACAATATAGTTGCCTTTATATTTTTGGAAAGGGGGAAACTAACAACTGCATCATAATGTCTCGTTGGCCAAAGATTAGCCTACCCCACACCTGACATAGATAAAAGACCTTGACGTTGGAAGAACTTGATTGAAGTTTTTGCATTCATACCTGTTGTAAATGTAGTATAGTAGTGCAGCTATGACAGAGATCATTGCACTTTCCATCCACTCGTTTAGTCTTATTGCCACAAGCTACCAAATACATCAGCGACGAGAAAAAGCACTTCCACCTCCAAGGCAAAACTTCAGCCGGCCAATAATCTAATAATTCATAAGCTCTTTTATTTCTCCTTGCAGACTTCCTTGAGATGAAACACTTGCCCTGCAAGCAGTGCAGAGCGGAGTCTGACTCGCTGTGGGATTAATGGCGGTGTCAGGCTGGAAGTTAAGGACCGGCAACTGACCTTCTCTTCTGCCCAGATCTCAACGCGCAATTAGCTACATCCACTGTACCGTGGAAGCCCACAACAAAGCGTCTCGGTTTACAGTTTACATAGGAAATAACAGGGCGATTCACACGTGTCAAGAACGTCTGAGAAGACCTTGAGAAGCCTTGCCCCTTTGAATTTACCATTAATAGACCACAAGAAAAGATGTGTTTGTATGGCAAGCACAGCGTGTGTCCCGACGGTGGGGTAAGTGGAGCTGACGAGAGATTGACAGATTGAGTGTACAGGATACGGGTGAGGAGACTTTGTGTGGAGATATACGACTCCTTCTCTGATCGGCAGTCCCTGACCTTCCGATGCACGCTCCTTAACTTCCTCATTAAGCTGTCACATAGCCTGCCAAAAACAAACCAGAGCTCAAAACATATCTCCCTCCTATTCAACCGCACAACCTTCCTCCTAAAAGAAAAAAACAAAAAAGAAGCAGAGACAATCGAACCAGTGGACGGCTGGATCGGTTTTCAGCATCTCAGCTTGCCCAGCCTGAGTAAATGTGCTCAATACTTGCAACGATTAAACTGGCCGTCCCATCTCGCCGTAGACAGTCTGCCTCTCTGTCCACGGCAATCATACTCTATTAGAATAATGATAAGATATCCCCGTCTCCTTTTCTTTCCCTTCCTCTGTGCCTTTCTGGTCGGGTCTCTGATAGACATTAATTCCAGTTTCATCTATAAAGCCAAACTCATGCATATTTAACAGAATCTATTACTTTAGGATTAAATTATAAAAGACTGTCCCTCTTAAATTTTTTATAGTTTGCATAATTGGTTGCGGGGCCCAAATGGGACCTCAAAAAGCGCGGTTTATTAAGGAAATCAAAATAAAACGGGCCAAGACACACAAAAGCCACCTGAAGACCTTCAGAAGTCCGTGCACACAATCAGTGTGGATACAAACAAACAAAAAGTTCACCGCATTAAATCGGCCTGACCCAACAGGAAGGGATTTTAATTGGTTTCCAGGGCTCAAGGGACGCCTCACAGCGAGAGGACACCTCCATAGAGGATGAACTGGATTTCTGACAGCCTTCAGTCTAAACTGAGATTTAGATGACAAGTGAGAAATTTAGCCTAAGAAATTATAAAAGGCTGCGAGCGTGATGTTTCATCATGTCCACAACTGCATAAAAAGGGCTTTTCATTTCACACTGACAGCGATTTGCAGTGACAAAGCCAGCGAAAGTCATTCGTTTTCAGTGAGAGTTGGTGTTTTGCGGCAAATTGAGCGACAGCAAACTTTTTCACCATTGTGAAAACGTTGAGCAAAGTTCCACTCAAAGCAGTGTTTAAGAGTAGAATTTCAATTAATTGAATGTTTTTACCCTTTTTTCCTAATCATTTCATTATTTTTGACAGAATGATGGAATGATAAATAGAACGATAGATAGACAGACAGAAAGAATGGTGCATGGAACGATAGATAGAACGAAAGGACGATAGATAGATAGAACGATAGATAGAACGATAGATAGAACGATAGATAGAACGATAGATAGAAAGACAGATGCATGGAACGCTGGATAGACAGACAGACGGATGGAACGCTGGATAGACAGACAGACGGATGGAACGCTGGATAGACAGACAGACGGATGGAACCCTGGATAGACAGACGGATGGAACGCTAGATAGAGAGACGGATGGAACGCTAGATAGACGGATGGAACGCTCGATAGACAGACAGACGGAACGCTCGATAGACAGACAGACGGATGGAACCCTAGATTGAGAGACGGATGGAACGTTAGATAGACAGACAGACGGAGGAACGCTAGATAGACAGACAAATGGATGGAACGCTAAATAGACAGACAGACGGATGGAACGCTAGATTGAGAGACGGATGGAACGTTAGATAGACAGACAGACGGAGGAACGCTAGATAGACAGACAGACGGATGGAACGCTAGATTGAGAGACGGATGGAACGCTAGATAGACAGACAGACGGATGGAACGCTAGATAGACAGACAGACGGATGGAACGCTAGATAGACAGACAGACGGATGGAACGATAGATAGATAGATAGAACGATAGATAGAACGATAGATGATAGATAGATAGAACGATAGATGATAGATAGATAGATAGATAGATAGATAGATAGATAGATAGATAGATAGATGCATGGAACGATGGATAGAACGATACATAGAAAGACAGATGCATGGAACGATGGATAGAACAATACATAGAAAGACAGATGCATGGAACCCTAGACAGACAGACAGACAGACAGATAGACAGATAGATAGATAGAGTAATTGATATACAAAAGTAATAGAATGATAGATAGAACGATGGATAGAACAATAGTTAAACAGACAGAGTAACTGATAGACAAACAGAGCAATAGACACTGAAAAAGTGATAGAACGATAGATAGATTCTTCAAAAAAATTCCAATTCATTACATTTCTCTTCCAGCAATTCTAAAACCCCTAAATATAGGCCTGAGTGAAACTTCTGTGAGCAGGTGTTTATCAAGGACACTTCCTAAAGAAACAGAGAGGGAACAAAAGAGAGAGAAACCTCTGGATGTCACCGTCCCCCAAATTAGACAGAAGGGACATTCCCAGAGCTCGTCTCCACCGCCTGCCAACGCTCGGGCGAATCTGTGCAGGGGGGAAATATTTCACAGTGCATAAATTATTAAGTGCGCGCGCGAGGCCGGTGTGCTAAGCAGTGCACAGATAGGCCAGTTATTCACAGCTCTGCTGGGACGGCGGCGTCTGCAGCCTCCGCACGCTCCTATCAGATCGTTTGTCACCAGCGATAGACAATTTACTACACAAGCCTTTTTCAATTTATTCATTGTGCTGTCACTGCAGTTTTCTCCCCCGCACTGAAAGACGCCATACTCTCAAACCAACCCCGCCTGATGGAGAGAGGCTTTGAGCCGTGTCTATTTGGACACACACACACACCTGCTGAGCCTCCCTCTTTAGTGTGGACAAAGACAAACACTGTCTGTTTAAATCTTCTTAATTGAGAGTAAAGGAGAAGAACCCAGGAGACACACAAGGCAGATGTCCCTTTCCGCTCGCTCTCTCTCTCTCTCCCTGCCAAAGCTCGGCTACTACAACAGTGTGATAAAAGCATGTGAGGTGGGAAGAGCACACAGAGACAGCAAACACCCATCCGCCTTGTCTCAAATTAGCTCTGGGCTGGCTTGAGGAGATAGCCAGTGAGTGCTTCCATTAAGAGCAAACGAAGCCCTCGGTGACCGGCGCAACCCTCTCTACACCAATCTCACAGAGGCTCAGAGGTACCCAGGGCTCTTCTGGGAGCACCAGCAGGAAAGCAGGGCTGGCCTGTGATGGCAAAGCAGAACTGCAGGTATCTAATACTGAGGACTTAAACCTAGTGCATCTATAAAACACTGCTTTAAAGTCAACACACAATTAACTCACTACTGTAAGGATAATGGCAACAATAGTATTTGCTATTATATAGAGAAATGTCCTTAATTGTTAGGAAATGGATGTAAAAAAATATCTCTACTCTAAAAGCCTTGAACTAATTCATCATATACCACGACCAACTTATATTATATTATTTTTATTATTAAATAACAACAACAACAATAATAAATATAGTACTATTATATTTTGCACTTCTATATTACATATTATATATTTAATTTATGTTTCAGACTTGCTTGCATGAATAAAAGCGATCATAATATTTATTATTATTTAAAAAAAAAAAAAAATTCATATGTAATCTATGGTAAAATTTAAATCACCTCAGACTTACATAATAACAATAAATAACAGCAAAACAACAATTCACAAACATCATAAACAATAATAATTATTATTGTAACAATAGTAAGAATAGAAATACAGTTATGTATACACAATTTGTATATAATAATACATAAATTATCAATATTATTGCATTACAATAATGATTGTTGTTATATTAACAGTGCTATATTCCAATAATAAGATAGCATTATTATTTTAATAATAGACATAGCATTAAGGGTTTTTAGGAAATAAAGTGGGAGTCACCCGTGCAGACCATGAACCTGTTTAGAAATAAAGACAAAGCAGGGTTAAATTCTCTCTGGAACATTTCTCTTCAAGACACTACAAGGACAAAAAAAAAAAAAAAAGTTTGGAGCGCTGCAGAGTTGCTGTCATGCAATTCGTTTGAAAGATTTCAGCATCTCCGAGTTTAGCACCACATAACCTTGCTGCTGGATATGCGAGTCTCTTTGATTAGCGGCTTTAATGAGCCACACAATTAGATATGAGGCAATAAAGGGCCCGTTTAGGAGCGGTGTGGTCTCTGACAGCTGAACCGAAGTTAATTGAGATTTACGTGACAAGATGCTGCTGCAGCAGCTAACAGCCTCGGAGAACGGTCAGCCTAAACTGGGAGCTATTCGGGATCAAAGAAAGCCGAGCAGATACAAGAGCAAAAGATAAGCCCGCTGACACACGCTTGGCAGAGTATTTTGTATTTTCTGTCAATTTGATAATAACTTAATACTTAATAACTTAATAAAACAGGCTGAGATCTGAGCACTTTGTTTTGATGGGTCTTTTAGCACTGAAAAAAAAAAACTGCATCGACGACCATGAGAGAGCCGGAGCCTGAGAGGTCGGGGCTGCTGTACATCCTTCATGTGAAGCCAATGCCACTAAATAACAGCAGAGAGAAGTCTCCCCAAGGACCACAGTCCTCGTCATAGTACACTGATCAAGGCAAAGCAGCTGTCATAACAGCCCAAGTTCTGGCACACATAACCACACAGATATACGCAGGTCTTAAAAACCTCTTCAGGAATACTAGCGCAACAACACATACACACTTTGGAGTCTGTAATATTTTAATTAAAAGGTTTTTCAAATAATTCTTTGATATTCAGAGGCTGCATCTATTTGATCAAAAATACAGTAAAAACTTTTGAAAAATGATTACATATTAAAATATAATTTTAATACATTTTAAAACATATTACTTTTGTATTATTATTAATTTATTTCAGCATCATTACCCCAGCATGATCCTTCAGAAATCCTTCTAATGTGCTGCTTTGGAAACATTTCACATTGTTATCAATGTTAAAAACAAGTGTGCTGCTTTATTATTATTTTTTGGGGTTACCTGATGAAAACCACAGCATTCATAAAAAAAAGAAGATTTGAAAAATATTCAAAAACAAAAATAAAATGTTGCTGAATTACAAAGAATAAAAAAACAGGAATAAAATCATCCAATGTGGTTTGATTTGACTTGTGTAAATAATATTAATTATGTCCTGATACGACCCAAAAAGAGTAAAAAAAAAGGAGACAGCGGTATTTTTTATCAAATATTCTAATGTGCAGTTTAAAAACAGCATTTAGAAAACTAAACAGGGAAACCAATTCTGATTTGTTAACAGACCCACTGTGGCTTGACAAAATCCAAACACAAATACAGACTTCAGTGTCCTAAAAGGACAGTTTATGGAGAGTTCAGCTGCACAGACAGATCCAGAGCTTCTCCAGTGTCTCGCAGGAAGAATGATGTCAACTGTGCAACTATCTCAGATGTCCCCTTTGAAAGCCCTGTTCCAGACTTTCTCTCTCAATAGGGGCAATCTGAAAAGGGCTGAGATGAGAGATAGATGTGCTCAGAGCCTGGGTGTCTGGCCCTCGTATATAAAACACAGCCCAAATATCCAGAGAGGGCAGCGTTTGTGCGGGGGACAAGGTGACCCTGTCTCCCGGGAGCCTGTGAAATGACACAATAGACGCCTCTCATCTCACACACACACACACACACACACACACACACATATATATCCACACACGCCAGCCAGCTATCACTGTGCCAAGGAAGGAGACGGCACAAAAGCGTAGGCTGGTGGGGGGACACCGCCCTTGAGCCCCCATTCAAGCAAAATCCGGTGACAAGCCCCCTGCATACACCCCACAGACGGTGCCGAATTCCAGCCTCCGCCCTGAGCCCCAGCCACAGGCCCGACAGATGGAGCGGCTATTGATCGAACAGCTCGCACCCTCCCTGCCCGCTGCATCCATCCCCTGAGGAAACAAAGGGCTGGAGAAGTCAAGAGAGACGCCTGAATGCGGGGAGCAGGGCCGGGGCGGAGGGGGGCCCAAATGCTTCCACACAGCTGAGTTATGCAGCAAGTGTCTGGGGCTTGGGAGAGAGCAGAGGCATTTCAAAGCTTTGAATGCACTTTTATGATCCAGACTCGGAGGAGACAGGTTGTGTGGAGAGCACACAAGATCAGCGGCGGCTGTGTTTGCTCGGACATAATGGACAGTAAACACTGCCGGCGGAGATGATACGCTTACTGACGGACCGAGCATCATCAAAACAAACAGCTCTTTTTATCAGCAAGCTGGGAAACTTCACAAATATTTAGACGGATAAATTGTTTGGCTAAACTAAACGGAAGAACATGATATCGGGAAAAAAAAGAAAAGTCTTTTAGGCTCTTTTAAAGGGATAGTTCACGCAAAAATGTAAATTCTCTCATCACTTTCACATCCTTAAGGAGATACTTGGAGAAATATCTCGGTGTTTTTAACAACATACTTTGTAATCCAAGTAATTTTTTGGGTTCCACTGAAGAAATTTTGTTTTTTCAGTGGTGAACTATCCTTTTAACCAACAAACAATGCCAGGATTCACCCAACAAATGAATTTCCACTCATACTTGCACTTATACTTTAATGGGTAAAATAAAAATAAAAAATGTTTAAAAAAATCATATTATTATTTATTATTGTTATTATTTTTTTTTTTTTTTACAAAAATTAAGAAAATGGTAGAAAAATTTTGCAAATAAAACACTGGAAAATACTACATTTTTTAAAATATATAAATAAATGAGTGCCTCTTTATATTACATATGTATATATTTTTTAATATATACATGGATGTTTATAATAAATATACACAGCACACACATATATATTATGCAAACAAATATATATTTTAACTAGGAAATGCATCACATTAAAGGAAAAAGTTGTGTCGTGTTTTGTTACAATTTTTATAAATCAAATAAAAACGTAGCAGTAGATGTTCAGGAAGATCTATCTAGACTAATTTCCACTTTTCGTCTCTCCAATACAGACAGACTCACAGTGAATCTGGGGAAAGCAATGGCTGCTCCACACGAGTAGTAAGTTCTGCACCAACTTATCTGCCTTGGCTGGGAGTGCAGAAGGGCAAAAACATGTTTTTCTGGAGAGGAAATTCAATGGAGCTTCATCCCTGAGCGGTCTTCGGGAGAAACCCCTATCGAGTAGCACTATTCTGTGCTCCACTGCGCCCAGCCAACCCTGTCTGGAGCTCTCAGCCCGCTGGATCGAGTTTCACCAGTTGGGGACCCGAACACCTCATCCTAATTGGGAGAAGGGGGCTGAGGGTATGAGAGGGCACCAGCACAAAACAGAGCGAATCTATACAGGGGAGAAAGCGTAAAGTTTCTGAGAACCGATTAACGTTTTGTCTTTGAATGAGACGCCTGACCTCTTGTTCCTCTCCTGGGGACTGTACTTGCAATCAGTGTAGCGTGAGTCACTTTGAATCAAAAGTATAAGCTAAACGCCAAATAAGCGATTAAAAGAAGCATGTTTGAACTAATATTAATCACACCATAAAGTGCTGTTTAGAGGATCTGAGCTGTTTTCCTCAACTCACTAGTTTTATACCTTTTAATGCCTCCTCCAATGCGACACTTTATTAACAGCAGGAGTCTTTTCGGCAGAACTGCCTGCTGGTTTTGCGATGAAATGAGTCTGTGGCCTTGCTTTTAAAGCTCACATGAAAGGTTAGCATTGATTTCTCTACTGTCTTCTGTTTGACACAAAAAAAAAGAACAAAAGATGATTCTCTACATAATTAGCAGTGTTTGCAAAAGCAAGTGTCACTTACTATTCCTCCTACTTGCGGTTAGGGGTTTGTATAAACCACTACTAAACCATGTGTTATTGACATGAATCATACCACAAATCACATGGCTTGAGGTGAGACATGTTGTTACTTCAGTAAACAATAACACTGATTATTTTCACCTGGTGGATGATTAAACAGATGGTATCATGCACAATTCTGAGAAAAAAGTCAGCGAGTTCATCTCACCATTCTGAGAAAAACGTCAATTGTGAGTTCGTTAGTTAGACTATAATCTTGCAATTGCAATAAAAAAAAGTTAGAATTGCTATTTGTTTTATTAAGTGGCAGAAACGGGTTAAATAGATGAGAGCCATGACCAAAATAGGGTGCACAACTACTTAAAACACCCTGGAAACCACCCAAAACACATTAGCAACTGCGTACGGCATAAAAATTAAACAGCAGCAAGCCTTGCACACAAACATACTTTGCCTCACATTAGCGCATGTTTGTTCTAATGTGCCTGTTTTTGTCCACTGCTGTTTTGCCCTTGAGCGAGGCGATGAACTCACATGATTCGCTCCAAGGGCGCCTGAACACAGTGATTCTGCATCTCTTGGCCTAAGCCCATGACCTCAGTGCAACAACCTTTTCGAAAGAGCGGAGACCACCCAGTGACCTTCCTCTACTAAATTAAAGGTTAAAGCCAGTCACATGGATTTTTCGACAAGAAAAAAAAACAAAAAAAAACACACCCCCGTGACACAGAACGGGCCAACGGGTTAGATGAGAGCGAATGAGCAGAGGGCTGGAGGGATATCAGGTAAAACCGGGCAGCCCGATTTCACAATCACCTCACCATCTGCATGTTGCTCGTCTATCACTCGCTCTCTGATAGATTGGATTTCTAATATTGTGCGTGTTCAGAAAGCTTCGGTTTCTCCTTCACAAAGAGAACGAGCCAGTTATGTTCCCCCCGTTCGCTCTTTTTCAGAGTGGTCTCCACAGAGCGCTCTCAGATTCCAGAACACAATGCTGCTCAGGTCTGGCTCGGATTTAAAAGATTAATAGCCCTCTGTCGTGACAGAAATGCAATCGTCTGAGTTTTCTGTGACAGCAGGGAGGGGGACGTGCGAAAAAAAAAAAAAAAACGACGAGTGTGAAAACCGAAAGAGAGGACTATTGTCCGCGGTCACAAACGCAGCTGATGAGGACTGATTGCTATCGCTACTCTCTCAAGTTTGCCTGTCAATCAAAGCCGACGACATCAATGGGACGCATTTGAATAATAAAACGAAAAGTCACAAGCGGCAGCATTTCGCTTGTCATCAGGGTTAGCGAGCGTGTCGACGTGAAGAGGAGGGGAGGGGAGAAGTTTGCGCCGAAATCAGGTTTTGCCGTGAAGATGCCGTCTCTGCCCTTCAATCATAACACAAAGCTTTACCACCGAGCGTCTGCTTAACAATCCCCGTTTCAATACCCAGCACAAGTCTGTCACTCGCACGCGAGAGAGAGAACAGAATGGCTTCAAGACACGTCGTAAGTGACACTCAATGGGAGAGCTTCATGGCTCGTCTCTGCTCCATCAGCGCGGATCAATCAAGCCTTCCCCAATAACCAGCAGCTGTCACCTCACAGGAAACATCAATCAGATGTCGTTCAAAAATAAAGACCGTAATTAATTGGAGAAAATAAAAAAATAAAAAAAGTGAAATGCACGAGACTTAGCCGATCCACACGGGACCAATCAAAAATATAGGCTACTTTAAACATACGATCGCAACCATATGTCGATTCGATCAGCTCCATCAAGAACTTAGAGGCTTCGTAGATCAAAAGCTTTTCAGAAACATCACCGGTCCAACATCTAGAGGAATTGGTGTAAAAAGTGTATGATAAATGTTTGATGTGCAGTGGATTTGAACCTAGAGACGGGTGCCAAAAAAAGTAGGGAAGCGAGAAAGTACATTTTGAACAGCTGTTCTCACTACAGCCTCTTCCCGGGAGAAATTCTTCTCCTCTGCTCTTATTGGTCTAAGACCTGAAAGCCCTTCTCTTCGCATCGGAAAACTGACTGCTTCAGTCAGTCTGACTCTCCCATCTACTATCACCATGACTGAGAAAAAAAAGAGGGTGACAAGAAGAGCGAGAGAGGGAGTGAGGGAGGGAGAAGGAGAGTGAGATATCCCTGCAGGCTCTCGTCAGTTCCAGGCCATTAGCTCTCCCTCACTGGGACTTTGTTTACAGGCGGACATAAATAGAATTCTCCTCCTTTATCTGAAGCGCCATCCTGTGCCACTGATGAGGGATGGGACTTCAGACTGGAGTCTCTCAGAGAAGCGGTCAAGTAAAAGGCGCTATGATCCAACAGCCAAGAGATAGTGCGAGTTAAGAACTGGTCGCACAGGGCTCGTCTTACCGTGGGGGGGGGAAGAGGCTCACGTATTCACGAAACAGGGCAAAGTTAGCGTCACACTACTGAAACTTGCAGATAGCGACTAACTTTAGGTGGAAACAAACTTTGAAAACCTTAAAAAAAAAAAACCTGCATCTTGAAACGAGAAGCCAAAGCATTTTATTTATTGGTTCATCACAATAGTTCATTTAAACGTTAATGGTTAAATTAACCCAATTCATTTGCTACATAAGAGTCATCGTCTTTTTAGTATTAATGAATATGTTCTTCTTTACTGCTATTCATTATCACTATGTTTTAAATGAGATGTTGATGATGATGATGATTATGGCCAAAATGCCAATTTTTTTATTCTGTATTTGTTCAATATGAATGTTTATTTAATATAGGGTGACAATGCACGCTATTTTTCCCAGTACAGGATATCTATATTGTCTAAAATATCGGTGTTTTGGCTTTGTTCGATTGTGCAGAACGATTGGTCAAAGCATCATAAAGACTGCTGATCGGTCTGAGCCATGCACTGAATACATACGTGTATTTGCATTACTTTGACAGTAGATCCCATCTTCTCATACACCATGATTGGTCCATTCTGTACAATTCTTGCATGTTATTGATCAAACTACTTTTTGATTATTACCTTCTAGGGTTGGGTCGATAGACGATGGCCGATGGACATCACGATGCTGAGCCGGCAAATTCCTGCGCAAATTCCATCTGCCATCAGTGGTTCAATCTGAATGTTACGAAGCCACGAGAAGAGCGAACATAGTTTGCGCTCATTGGATATTCTCCAAAACGCTGTGTTCAGTAGACAAAACAAAGCTTTTACAGGTTTGGAACAACGTGGGGGTAAGTGATTACTGTCATTTTCGTTTTGGGGTGGAGTAACCCTTTAATTTCAGTTCAAATATGATTCGATTTTTTTTAACAATGCTTTCAAATAAGCTATATAGCTTTTTGTGAGTCTACAAAATGTTGTCATTTATAGCCCTAATATGTCACTCATTTCATAGTTTCAGTTTAACAAAATCATTAAAAGAAAAGGTTAGGGTTAGAAGGTCAGGAATTGTTAACCACAACTTAGAAATTGGTATGAAAACTTTGATTTTTTTATAATAAAAACACTCTGAAAATAATAGAAGTTGACGTTATTACTTGGAAATCTGAATTAAACATGAAAAATCATACAGAGAAAAATTAGGAACCATCTGCTGCTCACATCTCTGCACATTATTGGTAAACAGGCACAGAGGGAGTGTGTGTGTGTGTGCATGTTTGGTATAAAAGCACAGAGCAATGCTCCGACACACTCTCATATTCCTCCGAGAGAGACAGACACACGCGCAGACAGACTACTTCAGCTACACTTCCACAGTTACTGCCCACAGCACAATCTGATTGGCTGAGACAAGCTGACAGCTGGACAGATGTTCCAGAGGAGGCACACATGGGAGGTTAGAACGTGCGCGCTGTGTTTTCAGCATGTCTGCGTTCTGACTCCATGAACAGGAGAACTGTCACAGCCGGTCTCACAGACGGATCCCATGGAATCGGCGCGGAGCCGCTTGAGCGAGGGACAGGATGAGGATCCAAAATCACACCGATGTCGTCTGCAATTTCATACGGTAGTCATGCTGATTGTAATGTGAAAATGTGCAAATCAACCAAGATGATGGCTTACTTTAAAACCAAGCGTGAATTTACATCTAACGTGCTTCTTGATTGAACTAACGGAAATGTCAGAAATGAACTACGAACCATCAAAGAGTTCAGAATGACATTTATCAATAACTAAGCCGTATGCTCTAACCATTATCTATCAGTATAACGAATAACTCGAGTACATTCAAACCCTTGTAAACACCAGGCAGATAACAGACCAGCAAACGTGCCCAGTAAACCATTAGCAGTTCAAAGTTCTGCAAGTGTGTTTCTAAGACTAACTAAACGAACGCTGGACCGAGCTAAAAAAAAATTACAAATGAACATTTCCAGCGGTAGGCCACTGAAAAGCTTATTCAAATGGTTCAAAGCGCAATTAAGGTGTTTCCAAGCCTAAAAGAAATCAAAACTGAAATGTCAAATTAAAAGCAAGAGATCCTTGATTTTAAACCAGAGTGTAATTTGGGCTTTGAGGCTCTCGGGAAGCTCCAAATTAATTTTCATCCCAACCTGGAGAAGCAAGAGGAAAGTCTTCAAAGCTGGAGAGATAATTGGCCGCACACAAATTACGCCTGAAACTCGGCGCGAGCTAAAAGAACATCAATGACTTTCGCTAGGAAAAGGCAGCGTGTAAATTGGGGTCAGGCTCAAGAAGCACACACGCACGCGCAGTCACGCATACAGCCGAGGTTGCAAATGTGGGATTTTATGAACAATAAAAACTCCTTTGAAAGCCTCTCTTGTCTACCTTCTCTGCGAGTGGAGTTAAAACACTCGGCTTTGGGCCAACCGAATCTGCCAAACCTCTCATCTGCCTTAAGCCACGCAGGCAATTCATTAGTCCGTGGAGGGTCAGCAGTTCCACCAACTCAATCAAAATGTCCACAAAATGAACACAAGAAATGAGCCAGCGAGGGCAATATCGAGATGTCATCATCAACCCTGCAGCTGTCGTCATATCAAAGGCCAAAGTTCCCCGGGAAGACGTCGTCTGGGGTTTTTAGAGTAAGCATGAACTCGTCGACAAGGCAGATAAAGTCTTAAACATACAAACTAAACAAATCAACTGTTCCGGAAACCTGTTTGAAATGAAGCAATCAAACTGAATGACACGGCGTGATAAAAATGAATGATTCCCCAATGCTCTTCTTCAAAGAGGCACTGGAAAAAGAGACTTGAATCATTCTTTATCGAATCAACGGCTAAAAAACGGCTTTCATAATTTTTGAAGGCTTGTTAAACCATACATCCATTTTCCAAACCATGTTTTTGGCATGGTATTTACGGCTGTGGAGAAGCATGATTCGTCATAGACATAAACAGATAGAAGTAGTTCTGGCTGCAACGTTCTTCCGCAACATGCACACAGTTCTGTTTATTAACCACTAGAGTGCCAAAAGTTCCCAACTGCAGCTTTCATTAATTAGTAAAATGTGGCAAGAGCCCCAAAAAGCCCCAAACTGAATACGAAATAGAGTAACTGGACACGATGACGGTGGAAATCAAACCTGCAGCACATGCATCATAGATTAGACTCGGAGCAAACGCGCAGTCCACGAACGCCTGGCTACTCATACGCCCGCCCGATGAAAGAGCCATTAGGCGGGTTTCAAAGGATGAGAGCGGACTCATAATTATACATGACATCTTTGAGAGATAAAAGTGATTACTACGGATAAAGGGTTGGGGAGGGCGGCTAAAAATTGCTTAGCAACCAGTCATTATCCACCACCCCGAGGAGAGAGAGGTGACCGTCCATCCGTCTAACCCCCCCTCCCCCCATCCGTCCAAATACAAACAGTGATAAAAAGTGGCGCAATCGCTCTTGACACACAAATAGGTTAACACAATAAAGCTGCCTATGCCCGGCTCACTCGAGGGAGGAAAGCAATTCCAGCAGCAGGCAGGAGGTAATAAAGCAGAGGTTAGGGTGTGTGTGTGTGTGTGTGTGTCCATCCAGTCTTCATCCTGGGCTCCTGTGCTTGAGCAGAGGAAGGCATGCAGAAAAGTAGACGCCCGAGGGCCTAATATCACTGTTGGTTTAGAACCTTTTGACAAGAGCAATAACACTGGCCAAGAATGGCAGAAACCCCAGCCTACAGCGGTGGAGCGCTGTACAGAAATACATTAGAGCCTTGTGCTCGCTTTGCTGTTTGCCACTGTCTCCGAACAATAACATTAGCATCGAGGAAAAGCCCTACGCAATGGCTTTTTCAATCACGAACCTATCGAAGCAGAGAGTTATTGTATTCCGACCCATCAACAATTAAACATCTACGCCTGGCAACGTGCGATACGAATCTCCAGAGTTTTTCGTGTAAGGCGCAGTCGGCAGCGGGGGTGTGGGATTGCTAATCGAGGCATTGTTTCCTGCAGTCAGTGGAAATTTCATTACCTCTCGACAACACTACAAGTTGACTAACTGCCTTTATGAAACGCACGGCGTGTGCGATATGGATTGCGTGCGTTTCAAGAGATTCGGGGGCCGTCGAAGTCACCGCCACTGACACTTTTGTTCATTGTCACCGGCTTGATTTACGCAACCGGCTTTGAATGTGAACGGAACCAACTTTTGTCTTTGCGGTCACGGTCAAGAGCGTAATTAAATGTGTTAAACTTTCAACCGCACCGCATGACAAAACCCATTTTCCCTAGCAGTAAACTAAACAGGATTTGTAAACAGGTCACAGTCTAAGGCTCTCACTACATTTTAATAGCCTTAATACGTTGGAACAGAAACGCAAGCATGCAATTTTTTTCCCCCTACTTTAAAGGCTGCCCACCACAACGTTAATAAATAAGACTCAGAAGCACAGTGGGAGTATGATATTAGTCACCCCCTCTGCCAGACAACCTCGCTCGTAAATAGAAGCAAAAAACACGTCGACTGTATTCATCGTACCTCCACGAAATAATTCAACAGCTGACTTTTCACAGCCCATTTGCTGCGTATACGTCTCTTTCAAATAGCACTAAATGCAGAGGGTATAGGCACGCTATTGGAAAGGCGGCCGACAGACAGACGGATGATTGGGCTTTGACTTTCTAGCTCAGCCTGTCTTACCCTCCTGGGGGGATTAGGAGAACTTTCCACTCCGTGAGAACACCAGGCGCTCTGTTTTGTGCTTCGGTAAGCCCATATCTCATGCATGTGTCATGTCCTATCAGTGAGCTCCATATGTTCAAACAATAACACCGTTCTGTATAATAACAAGGCTGACATAGTTTAAGGGTCAACAGGAGAGTTGCAATGATCCAAGATAAGCTATGGATTTCAAGTCGTGGGAGATGTAACACTTGTGTGAGACCAGGCTGCAAATAATAAAACGCAGGAAACACAGACAGGCCTTAAATGAATGATTCAAGCTAAAATCCTGCTGTCATTTATTCACACTTGTGCTGAAGGACCTTCTTTCTTAACAGGAATACAAAAAAAAAAAGTTTTTCCGTTTCAAAATTTTCCAAAAAAAAAACCTTATTTCAAGTCAATTGAACTGATAATGCCTCAAAATAATTTCTGAATTTAAACTGAATTTGAATTAAGGTAGCAAACGGGATGCAAAATGGCAAATCAGATTTTATTTGATCAAGAAAGTGTGTCAAGATTTTGTTTCATTCATAAATGTGTAAAGTTCATAGATGGAGATAACAGCACATAGATGTATGCTGACTTGAATGTAAAGGTGCAATGCAAAAAAAACATTACAGAAAAATACAGTCTAAACACCGCAGCCTTGAATTGCAACGCTGGTTTCATTACAGCATGACACAATGATGAAATGAACCATGGGAGGGTCTGGGAGTCAGGATATTGCCCAAATCTTTCGCAAAAATGGGGTAAAGAACAAAGATATCTGCAACGGCATATAACAGAGCTGCACTGAAAGCATTTCGCTGAATTATGCCGGCACAGAAACAATAGTGAAGGGAGTACAAAGTCACTAACCGAAAACACGAAGCCGTAACTCATGGAAATTGAACTGCTCCTCTTTAAAAGGAATAGCAGGATGCACTATGAATTCTCCAAAAAAGTTCTTTAAAAAAACACACTTTTCAGTCCTTCAGGAGCTTTCCCAGCATCCCCCACTGTCACCAGCAGGCAATCAATCTGCCCAGGAGGCCGATTACACAGCCGTTTGTTTTTTAGGAAGAACAATTTGCCCTTCAAAAAGGCGCTCTTTGAATATGATTCCTGCTCGCTAGCGCGATTAGCTATGAAGCAGAGAGGATGTGAAGTTGAACACGCACACTATTTAATCTGCCGTTTTCCTCTGCACTCAAAGCCACGAAATGACAAACATGTCCACAGGTATCTCTTTCAGCCTAAAGGGGGGGAACAAAACAGTCCTTTCAAATGCTAAAAGAGTTTAATTGCACTTCCAAGCGTTTCACTGTTGCTCTATCTTCAATAGCACATAAAAAACAGGGTGTTTTTTTTAACAGGCCAAACCATTCAAAGCAATTTGCCAATTCTAAAGCATCAATAACTACGGAGAAGGCAAAGCTCTTCAACAGGCTGTGAAATCGTCATCTTCTCCTAGAAGCTGCAGCGATGCCAGAGATGGAAAGACCCCGGAACGGCTAAATCAACAAGCCCGGCGTCTCATCTGGATGAGGATAAAGCCGCTGAAATTGAAACCGCAGCCAAGCAAAGGTCAAGTAAACAACAACAACACAAGTTATCCTGAAATTCCATTTAGAGCGGTGCATCTTGACACCATTTCCATGCTTGGATTTTCTTCCCGACACTTTTAATCAATATCACCTACCAAAGCAACCCGGGTTGAGCCTTTTATGTAGCGACAGGGGAGAAAGGAATGCCATAAAGGAGAAAATCAAACAGCCTCCACCACAGGTGTTGCGCGTTAACAGATGTTGGGAACATTAGCATTGTACGAGCGGCTCGGGGAACGGAGTGGGGGAGAGAGGATAGGAATTGCGGATTACCAGGGGCACAGATATAATAGCTCTTCCGGAACAATGGCACCTCCTTAACACTCAATACTCGCAGGAGGAGCTCTGTAGGAGAGCAGCGAGACAGGAGCATTCACAATCCATTCACCGCACTTTCACAACTAACAAAGACATTTTCTTTTGACACTCTTTTCTATTCTATATTTCTCAGCAGCCATGGTAAATTGGTCTATTCATTTTTAAAAGTACCAGAGATTTCAAAAAATGCACAAGATGAAGGAGACCCATTCTGTTGGGGAAGGTAAAAGCGGCCAGTTAGTTTAGACACTTTTTTTGTGGACATCAAGGCTTTCATTATGAACAATACCAAGGGTGACAGCTGAATCTGGGACAAGGTCCATATCAGGTCCTGCCTTACCCCACACCCACCGTAACTTAACTGTTAAAATTCAACTGAACTTCAAAAGAAGACAAACATAGTGTTTGTGTGGCAATGGCCTCTTGATCATTCCCAGGGAATTAAAAGAACGCACCCGAATCCCGTAAGCAAACCCGATATACTAGACATGTTTCCTTTATACATGGACTTAGTGTCGCCCTATCAATAGGCAAACTAGCGTATGAGAACAAGGCCGTGACCTAAGCCTTAAGAGATAGTGAGATGTTTGTACCTAATGACCCACTGTTTGGACGCTCCAGAGAGATAAGTTCAAGGACCATGTCCTGCTCCATCCATCCAACTAACTGCTCCACCAAGCCCGCGGGGGTAAAGCCAAAGATGCGTTTCTTTAAAAGCTTTTTATAATAGATAGGGAACCGCAACTCTCCGTTATTGATTTCCAGAAAGAAAGGTTTGATCATAAGACCAGGGAAATACTAGGACCATACCAGCCGAGACAATACCTAAAAACAGATTAATATATAAAGCAGGAAATTAAAGTTTTACTAATATAACGATATTCATGAGCGAAGCCCTCGCTCTCACCGGTTTTAATAAGAAAGCGGTTGAGTGATTTCACCCCATGGCCATCAATCAATCAATCTACACAGTTATCTCTATATTCAAATGAACAGCGCACGCTTCTTTAATAATATCCTAGCGAAATTAAACTATCCATCAACATCTGCGGCAGAAACGGGTACGAGTTCAACTTCATACCTCTGAAAATCCGCTCGTGATTTAATCTCATTAAGATCTTTTCCCGTTCAATACAACCCGGCAGAGGCTGAATTGCACCCAAACAGCGTTTCTCCATCAAGAGAAACCTTTCTGCTGACGGTGGTACAATAAACTGAGTTTCTTTTTGGATGGCTTTCAGGCCATGAAGTCCTTCCAAATCATCTCGACATCAGTTTTCTGTTGTCAAACTCTTCGTAATTACCTCGAGTGGGGGGAAAAAAACAGCTTCGGCATACAGTCTGGCTCTCAAAACTAATAACGGGTGCAAATGCGTCAACGTCATCGAGTCAGGCGTGGAAAAAAAAAGTCAACAGAAACCAGAAACTGACAAAAAGGAAAAATTAAATAAGCTATGAAAAATGAGAAACAATGCTAAGGCCATTCAGTGACCTAAATATTAGACCGTACCATATCACCACCAGCTATCTCCCCCGCGCACGCTCGGCTCAGTTGAGATTAGCATTATGCTGGAAGCTCTATTTGTTTAGGTGAGATCGAGCCACAGAGCTAATACCGGGCCAATTTGCTCAGCGGGTCACGGATGTGCAGCAGGAGTAGGAAATGAGGCAACTCTGGCCCCCGGAGGTGAACCTTTCCACTCGTACATCACTGAATGTTTTATTCAATAGAGTGGTGAGCATACTCCTTGACAGGTGCTGTCTCCACGGGTGGAGGGAGTCGCGGCCCTCAGAGTGAGGGACTCTGCTGGGGTAATGAGGCTGCCAGGCCCTGAGGAAGGCCACATGCTGGAGCCGAGCTAAGAGCCAGAGCCCTAAGCCTCCGGAGTGATGACTTGCAGTGTGGAACGTCCACCGTGGAGCAGGGGGCCAATCGCATTAGTCAGAGCAGCGGAGAGATGACGGGGGGCCTCGCGAGACTCAAATTGTGATGTATAGGGGGGAATAAAACTCTTTCCTGACAGACAATCAATATGCATGCTCACGCTGGTCTAAATGGAACGTTTTTTTAATCAGCCACTTATTTTGCAACGCAAAAATACTTTTACGGATGAATTAATAATATGCCTAAGTTGGGGCCACTTTGCATCAGATATTGATCGGTCAAGAGCTATACAGCAAGGATAAAAATCAGCTGTAAAGATTTAAGGTGTGCCACATGACTTTCGGTTGGGCAAATGCACCCAGGGGCAAAAAAGTAGAAAATAATGCATAAACTTATTTAACTTTTCCTTTTTGAACTTATTTTGAACTTTGTTTAACTGTCCCTGTTAATCTCTGAATGACTGTGTATGGCGGGTTAAAGTCTCTGGAAATAAAAAAAACAACAACTTTTGTTTGGGACAACTGACCTGTCTCAACATCTAAATGAAACCCAGGCTGTACTTTAGCCAGGATCCAAGCATTCGCTGATTAGATTTCATAGAGATAGGATATGCAAAACGTCAGTTCTTGGAAACTGCAAACGGAGCATGGAGAAGGAACAGCTGACATTCGAGTGCTAGGATAATAACTCTACATGAAAAGCCTGCTGACGAACAAGAACACCGTCCAAACGGGCACTGAACACACAAAGCATTTAATCAAACCTTTCACATCTTGCCATGAGCCACTCCTAAAACTACTTTGCTGAAGCTTTTACCCAAAGCATCTTACTTTCCATAAGGTCAATCCTCCTGAGGCAACCTGAGGTTAAGTGCCTTGCTCAAGGGCGCAACAGAGATAACATGAACCTCCAACCCTTCACTTCACCTACCAGAGCTCCAGCTATTTAAATTCAGTAGTTAGCGATTAAGTCATAAAGGAAATCATTGACACACAGTCTGCGCTGAAACTAAGACGAGGAAGTGCTGGCAAAGACTTTCGCACCTTTTATTCAGATTCTCTCGCCTGCCGTCGAGTTGTAACCAGATTTTATGCTTTGAGAGCATTCATCCTGTCAGCGCACTCTTTAAACACCCCGGGTGCACATCAAAGCGCGTCCTGGGGCCATTCAGCGCCCGACACCTCCATTTTACTGCACTTCCTTTATTTATTACAGGTAAAACCGTGAAACAAAGCTTGTATGTTCTGTCAGGGACACACAAGACGCCGCCCGACACCACTTCACACGATTTTATGGCGACAGAAGCGAAGCGTTATTCAAATGATGCTAATCATTGCTGAAAATCACCATCCAGGCAAAGGCGGTTCTGTTACCTTTCAGTCAAAGCTGCTATCATCACACATTTTGCATAATTGGGATTTTCCTTTAGTGCACTTCTTTCATAATTTACGCTCAAAGTGAGCGCAACAATGTATCTACATTCTCATAGTGAAAAAAAAAATCACTATAATAACCACAGTAGTAACTTTGGTTGTTGTTTCCGTGATAAAACTGTGGTAACCTGCTATGAACCACAGCTGCTATTTAAGAAAGATGCAATATTTTATAACAATACATTTAAAAAGAGCATTGTTTTTCTTTTAATCGAAGTGCGCGTCTCGAGACGCGAATTACGACGCATACTTAAAACCTGCTTAATTATGGGGAAACCAAGCATGCATATTTTTATTAAAAGGCTGAAATAATGAGTAGGGGAGAATATGTTTACCATAAATCGCTCTGTGGTGCTGACTAGATTTCCATGCAGGTTGGCGATGACAGGACTGTGGGAACGTGAAGCGGCCGACAAACAGACGAGGGGAAATGATGAGAGGGGAAAAAAAATCAATAATATCTCATTCTGTCCATAGATGAAATGGAAAAATGTATAATCCCTGGTATTTTCAGTTGACTTATTATAAGTTGATTTCCTTTTATCTGCGTTCTTCGCACGCGTAAAAATGAAAAAAAAAAAAAAAAGTCATCCAAAACAGCTTCTCCTGCTATTTTTCCTTGCCTTTCTTTTAAGACACCTTCTTCTTTTTTAACGAATCCGGTGTTTTTCCTGAAATAGGAGACGGTGCATCAAAGTGAGGAGCTGTTTCCCCAAAAATGTGTCAATTGCGCTCCGTTGATGATTCCGTCGGTCTGGATTTTTTACCCGTTTACTTACTGGAATAATCTCCGAGTAAGGCTTAGTAGGGAACTGCAAACTCCAGAAAAAACGACGGCTTATTCTGCTGACACGAATCCGATAAATAAATAAGTGCTTTGCCAATTAAACAAACTGCGATTCGCAAATGTCCTTAAATCCAAACAGCGAACAGACTTTGGCGTATACATACAATCAAGAGGAATGTTTTATCCTCGGCAAATACTAGAAAGCCCTGGTTGTGTTTAAGGCGATATTCCTTTAACAGGAGAGCAGGTGCATGAATTTAATATACGCCGTTTAATCCTGGAGCAGAGAAATCAGCGTTCACTTCCAGCGGTTCTCTTCATCCCCTTGCGCGGAAACCTTTCGTCGCGATTTCAACTCCGCTGTCCGTTTAATTATTCCTCTGAAGGACTCCAAAGGATGCAGCTCTTGTTCGTGGCAATATCAAGCAAGAAATCAATCAACTTAAATTAATAAATTGTCTGTATTCCGCGTCTCTGTGATACGTTCACAGGCACTGCGCCTCACCCCTGTGCCGGGCAGCCGAGACTGACAAAAACCCGGAACGGTGCAGACTCTCGCGCCTCCAAAGACCGCCCACCAGCCAATCAGCGCACGGGGGCATTTAAATATTCCCACGGGTCAGCCAATCATGGGTAATTGAGGGTTGTTACCACGGTGACGCTGTCAGCGTCCAAACGTCATATTAGAAAGCACGTTTATTATAAACGCTCAGGGACTGGACGTTGATCTTGTGAAACGGTGGAACTGTTGTACAGGCCCCTGCAGCAGCAGCCAATAACTAACAAATAAAAGATGAACTATTTATTGGCATATGTACACAGTGTTGGGAAGGTTACTTTGGAAATGTTATAGGTTACAGATTCCAAGTTACCCTACCAAAAATGTAAAGGTGGTGTTGCTATTTCAGTTACTTTATTAAAATAACGTAGCTTAACTTTTTACATCTGATAGCTTTTTAAAAATTTTTTATTTATACTCTTTCAACTGTTAATCATTTTCAAACATGTAAACCAGGCAGTGTTTCCATTCTAAAAACGTATTCGACTTTCAACATCCTTTATCCCCTGTATTAAGATTATAATAATTTAATTTAAAATCACAGCCACCACTGACTTTGAAATCCTTCTGAGGTTAGATATAGGTTTATAACCATAAAAAGAAATACTTTAGTATATGACAGGCCTACTGTTTTTGAAATTAAATAATTGCATAACTAGGACACAAAACACTGGCCTCTAACAATGGCTTGGACAAAAACGAAGCATATAATTCATAAACCCAAATAGGAAATAAAGCAATTATCATTTATATCATGATATAACACTGGTCTTTCATAGACAAGTTTGTGCAATTAATAAAAGTATTCAGTTAAATCAGTACGTGGGGGTTTGTAATCTAACATTGTAACACAAGTAATTTAATTAAACTAAGCCAACACATTTTGTTTTCTCAGTAACTTATTGCCGTTGCATTCATTTTGTATTTAAATTACATAATTTTGTAATTTCCCAACACTGTACATTCAGCAGATCAACATCCTTATACCTTCAACCCTTATTATTTTATCTTTATAGGCTATAGCTATGTCTTTGACCTTCCCTTTAAAAATTGCGAAGCTACTGCTTATTATTTAAAAAAGTAATCAAATCACATAATAATATGGTGATTGGTTGCAAGTTTGATCATTAGCTGACTTGAGTATGATTTATGCATTTTTTTTTTTTAACTCTGTGACTTGCACGCTTGCGGCCTTTTCTCGGTATAAAATGCTGCTTTCCTGCCAGTGGGAAATTATCCAGTGTAATATGACATTTGACACATTTGTTTTGTCTCGCGCATACATAATTCATCGCTTCTATGCACGCTCATGCAGCCAGACTGCCTGCGTTCAATCTTTATTGCAAATTGCGTCCACTCTAATCAAACTTGAGCAAACACGTGCTGAATGTTAGTCGAGTCATCTGCTTATGGAATCAACAGATAAAATGCTCGCCCACACGCATGTCATAGCTGGAGCTCAATTGATTACCGATGGATTGTTCTCAGAGAGATGAGATTGCATGGCTACCAGGTAGGACAGAGTGGGATTGAGAGACAACATTAGACACACTGGTTAAGTTTTCAAGGCACTCAAGGCTATTCTATTCTATTCTATTCTATTCTATTCTATGCTCAGAGATGCAAAATCCCATATTATAAAAGATGCTATGCAGGTTATTGAAGACCATTTAGAATGATTATTGACACCTCAAATACATACCATATTACCCTTTTTTCATACATAGTTTAGTGAAGATCAAATGCACTAGCAGTACGTTTCCAATATACAAAAAAAAAACAATCTTCCTTTACATAACTTAATTTTAAAAAGTTGTGACTAGTCTGCAACTGGCCCCGGTTCTTTATTTACCTTTGTAAGACCCCATTAGATCTAAGCAAATCTCATAAATGACCTATTTTGATCTCAAAAGGTGAGTTGTCACCTAAAGGTGAGGGGTTTGCATCTATGCATTCTGTTCTATTCTATTCCATAAAAGAATAGGCCCTTCGTCTCTTTCAAAGCAATTTAACCTCTTCCTTAAGCTTCAGTAATTCTGACTGCTTGACATTGAAAACATCAGAGAAGGCTAGATCCTATAGGCTGATCTTATGGGGGAGAAGCTGACGGCCTAAGGAAGAATTCTGACAGCCGACTGCAGCTCTGACTAATGCCTTTCCATGCCTTTCACATCTCAAATCAGCCCAGCAGACATCCGTGTCAGGTCAGTGTGCAAATCTTTTAGTTTTTAATCAGTGAATAGTAATATTGATACGGGGGTTTCTAAAAGTTTTTTTATATAGAACGTAAAAGAAAAAGTCAGTTAAAAGGCTTGAATACACCTTTAGGACTTAAGCACTACTTCCATACAAAAAAAGTTCAAAAAGTACAACATTAGTTTTTCCAAGTATACCAATTTAGTATACCAAAAGTACAACTGCATGGTATTTGTATTAAGTACATAAATATGTAAATGTATTTAGCATGTACTGTAAGTGCAAAGTGATTCAGTACAGACTCTTTTATAATCTGTTATTTGTGGTTAAGGGAAAAATCAGTGCATGTTTATGGGTGAAATAAACCTACAACACTGTTCTCTGACTGATGAGATTTTACTATAGAGGAAGGATGTCTCAGTAAATAGCATTTATATGACTCACCAGCTTCTGAGATGCACAATAGCAAAATGTCCCATCTGTGATTTGGAAAAACTGCTCATTCTGACAAAACTGTCACTTGACATTTCTGTTGCATTGAGGAATTGAATCTGAACTGAAGCAACCTTCTTTTTACCCTCTTCCTTGATCTTTCCCTCCTCATCTTGTCCTCGGCCTTATGTTTCAGTTTGTTCCTTTGGCGAAGTAAGGCAGTTTAATTGAGCGAGGTTCGAGTCTTCACAAACTGCAAGGTAACAGAAAGAAATCGATGGAAACAGAGGCATGGGAAAAAGAGATAACATTGATTTATCTGCCATCGATAGGGCCGGATCACTGAATTCCGCTGCCAGGTGAAACGTGTGCTGTCTGCCAACAGGATCTGAAAAGGTGTCAGGTGGTCAGAGGACACAGAAACAGAATGAGGGAGGGAGAGAAAAAGAGAGACAGAGAGAGGGAGGAAGAGAGATTGAGAGCGTGAGGGCAATGTGATGATGGAGAGCACGGAGGAGGGCAAGGGCAAATAGATATCAAGCTGAAAAAAAGAGCTGCTGATGTGATCTGTTGAGATTGAGAAATAGGGAGTCGGGTTTAGGGTCACAGGTATCACACACACACACACACACACACACACACACACACACACTGCAGGTGGCCTCAGGCACAGCAGTAAAGGTCAAAGAGAGATGTGTGTTTTCCACACAAGTCAGCGGCATGATTGCGCTTAATTGTTTATTTTGGCTAAAATTGGACTAGAAGTTATATTTATGGTATATACAGGCGGTTTTCAATAGAAATTATATCCAAGATATCACTTTTCAAATCATGTGTTGCATCATAATACCATGCATGTAGCGGAATAGTTTTAAAATGCATGGACATAAATTCATTTAATATGCAAAAAGTTAAAAAATCCTTTATACTATTATATTAAATACCAATTTAACTTCCTGTGCCATGTGACCAATTCATTTTCAAACTTTAAATAGTTAAATTGTGGGCCAATAGACCCCTTTCACAAGATTGTGATGATCTGTTTAATGGTCATATAAATAAATTCTCAAAGGTTTTTTATATATATATATTTATGTATATACATGCAAGGGTGTTTCTAATGCAGTGTCTATAGGGGCGAAGGTATATTAATATCATTGTCTATTCTACCTGCTGTTATCAGTCTCTCTCGTTCCTTTTATTGAAAGTCATGCAAACACTATGGTAGAGTTTGAGCATATGGGAATTCAAAAACATATATTTGTGGTACTCTCCCATTCACTGCTCTTCAAGTTAACCCAATTATAATGACTTCTGCTGCTGAGAAACCCGGAAACATGAAAAAGATTCATTCTACAATACCGATTTGCTCCACCCACAGCAAATTCTGATTGGTCCAAAAATGTATATAGCTCAAAATTAAACATGCTGCCATTAGGAGTAATTGTGGGATGTTGTGCAAACACTTTGCCTTCAAGAGAGAACATAAAATAGATATGTCACAAGAAACCAGGTTTAACACTGTGCCCTAACCAGACCATAAGCAGGTACAAAACTATAGACTAAATATCACATATGTTCTAATGGACTACTATTGTGCCAAGCAGCATTTTTGCTTCCAGTGCGGACAGACAAATTACGTGTCACTGCAAACTTTGCACCTGGATAGGACACGGTGTGAGGCACTATTGAACTCTTAATCTCCCACTATTTAAATAATGCCAGTGTCACTTTATAATCTTTTAACGTATTATTTTATCTTAATAACCCCCTTTCACAAGAGCGGGAGATTGTGCTATACAGCTCTTGTTAGGTATGAGAGAAATTTTACAATAGGTAAACTTTGCATTCGAGATGGAAAATGGAGATAGGGTGTTTTACAATGTGTTCCCTGATAGTCTAACCGAAGAGCTGGGCTGTGGAGCATTTTGGCTTTGTGTAAGTGCTAAACGGTGTGAAGGCCTACACTGGCTCCGGCAGGTCTGCTTACCTGGAGAATCTGTTAAAAGTCATTTACTCCCCCGGCTTTCCATTGCAGAACAAAGGGGCAGGTGTGATCCAGGTAAGATAACAAAGGGTTATTGATGAGATAAGACCATCCTGTGTGGAAAGGTGAATTCAGCCTGGATGACCTGCGAATGCAAAGGGATATTCTGCCACAAAAGCCATTAAAATGTTTCTCCTTTTAAAATGCAAAACAACTTTAAGTCACAGGCACCGCACGGCCAGAGAACTGAACAAAAGATCACGACAACGAGTGCTGTGTCCTCCCACAGAAAAGACTCTTGCAGACACCAAGTGTCTGCGTTTTGACAGAAGCCACCAGTGAATTGCCAGTTTTCTCTGTAATCAACAGCTGATTTGGACAGAGCTGCCAGGAACAGGCCTTTTAGGCTTTTTTCCACTGTGCCGTGTGTCAGCATCACGCTTGGCTTTTTTTAAAGGCCTCTTAAGAGAGGACGGAGCATTAGTGTGCCTGACAACATGAGAGATCTCTGTGTCTGACAGCAGTCGTAGGGTGGAATGGTTAATGTTATTGAGGACGATGAGGTCCACAGTTTTTGTAAGTGCAATTTATGACAGATGCTGCATACAGTCACTGGCCCTAAAGCATTTTTGGATATGCAAGCTACACTTAAAGGTACAGTCCAGCCATAAATGAAAAATTACGTCTTCATTTTCTCACCCTCATGCAAGTTCAAATCTGTATTACTTTCTTTACAAACAAACTATTTCCGTTTCAGTCGACTTCCGTTGATTAAAAATAAGTTGGAAACTGCCAACCAGAATTCATGAGAATATATTCTTCTTTGTTCCAGAGAAAAAAGTAAGTATGTTTCCCATGGACTTTCATGATGTGGACAAAAAATACAATGAAAGTCAATGGAATCAAAAAAGGTTGGTAAAGCAGTGGTAGTCAGAGCGTTGGCTGAACGTCTGATGCATATGGTACACTTTTCTGGAAACACTTCAGCAGTGTCAAAGTCATCATCTGATTGGTTGAATTTGAGCGGATTTCCGGGGG
>JAUCMU010000097.1:4324530-4341208 GCA_032275025.1 Enteromius treurensis | reverse complement strand
GGCACGATCAGGTCGGTTTCATTCTCAGTCATGAGCAACTGTCGTGGAAGCTTTTTTTAATTGGATAAAATATGGGATTTAGTTCAGAATTGATGGGATGAGATCGATTCATGCAGTCTTTATATATATATATATATATATATACTGCTCAAAATAATTTAGCATTATCAATGTTAAAAAACAATTGTTCTGCTTAATATTTTAGTATAAAAGTGATACATACATTTTTCAAGAATCTTTGATGATAAGAAAGTTAACAGCATTTATTTGAAAAACAAATAACTTTCACAACTATAATTGTCAAATATCACTTAATGCTGGATAAAAATATTCATATCTTTAAAATATTGACCGCAAGCTTTGAAGATTAGTGTAAATAATGAATATAACTTGCTATCTGTAATATAATATTTTAAAAGTCTTGTTAAATACTCAGTGCAAAAGCTTCTAAGTGCCGTTTACTTCTTTTTTTTCTTCTTAAATTAGCATTTTTCTCAGGCTCCTTTGTGTTCAATTATTTCACCTTAATGGCAACGAAAAGGACCTATTTGTTGCCATCAAAGTGAAATTACTGAACATACCCAAAGGAGCCTGAGACAAATGCTCATTTTAAAAGTTCAGAGGCTTTTGCATCTAAACTCTTAGATTTTTTAAATTAAAATACACATTTCATTGGTTAATTCACATGTTGTGTCTCATTTGTATCCGACGTTAACCACATGTTCTCTCACAACATTCCTGGCGGTTTATGTCTGTGAGTAGGAAGTGAAGAGTGTCTTCTTTGTTCCTAAAAAGAAACTGAGAGATGGTCCATAAATAAGACAGATTGGTCGTTAAAGATATGAAAGCAATCAATCGCTTCTATGAACTGAAATATGCCCTTCTTTTCCTTGTATGCAGTAGAGTTTTCTGAGCCATTCTGTCTGACTCTTAGGCTGTGGTGTCTGCCTGTGCCCTGTGGCTCTTGTATGAGCTTGTCCGCCCACCCTGGACATGTCTGGAAGCTCTCTGCACTGTTTCTTTTTCCTCTTTCTCCTGAAATGTTCAACCGGTGTAGTGTTAAGCTGGAGGAAGGCAGTCCTGCCAGTGATGAAGCACAGAGAACGGGGAGAGAGAGAGAGACTGCAAAAAAGTTCAAAAGCGAAGAAGCTGTGCATGATGTTGTACAGACTTACGTAAGTCTTTCTCTCACACTTTTTTTTCTTCGTAACGTTTTCTTTCTGCCGATCTTATGGTGGAATGTTCTACCAAAAAGAAAAAGAAAGTGGGTCAGAGAGTGAGAGGAAAGGGGTTGAAGATGAGAGAGAGTGTGTGTATTAGGGTTTGGGTGGGGTGTTGGATTTAATACGGCTGAGATCACTGTGGGCTGCGCTGAAGGTATCACATTTCACTCACCACAACTAAACACATGTACGCCTACTCTACAGCAAACATCAGCATGATCTTCAGTACATGTGATGAATCAGAGCCCCTTATATTTTTTACTCTTTGTTATGTTGCAGCCGTTTGCTAAAATCATTTAAGCAATTCTTATTTTTTCCCCTCATTAATGTACACACTGCAAAAAACACTGAAGTGACTAAGACTAAGTCTACGTCTCCAAGATGCTTCAGAAAACCTATCTGGAAAGCTACATGAAAAACTATGGCCAAGGGTACCTAAGAACAGAAGTGTAACACGGGGAGACAGAGGGCTGCAAACTATATAAACAGCGAACAGGGACATAAAATTCACAGACAATAAAATAATCCAAAGGGCGTAGCAGTGGTCAGTCGATCGGCAAACGTAATCCAATGGGGCGAGGCACGATCGAGAGTCCGGAACGGGCAGGGTCGAGAACGATAATCCGAGAAACACAGAGGGCTTACAAAGGGGAGAAACACACGGTGAATCCACACAATGAACCGCGACCTGCAAAACACAACTGATTCTTTAAATACAAGTCCCAACAAGACAAGGGGGCGGAGAAACTAATGGGTGGCCATAGAGACAGACAAGGTGTGTGGAGACAATACTGTCCTCTAGTCTCAGCCTCAGACGTCACGCCCACGGAGCGTTGGCTGAACGTCTGATGCATATGGTACACTTAACTGGAAACGCTTCAGCAGTGTCGAAGTCGTCATCTGATTGGTTGAATTTGAGCGGATTTCCGGGGGACGCGAGTGTCGCGTTTCTTTTCGGTCCGCCGAGAAACAAAGCGCAGACGTTTAATTGCGGGGAAAAAAACCCTGTCTTGTTTATATGAGTGACAATAAGCATTTATTAAGATCAGTTAAACGTTGGATTCTCATAAGTATGTGATCAAATTTTACTAGTTGTGTGTCTCCTCCTATCTATTATGGAAGATCAAGTGAAGTACCTAACTGAGAAGGGAATATTATCCGCGTTTGCGGGGAAACATGAAACAACAGACGCTGACATCGCAGCTGGCCGATTCAGTATTGTGTTCGGTTCTCCAGAATTGCTCGTGGGTGTTAAAAAAGTGAAGAGATAAGCTTCAAACAGATGTTTACCACGAGCGTCTCATCTGGATTTTCTATGCTAACTCCCTTGTTGCTTGTTGTGGGGACATTTCCACGGCCCGAAACGTGACGCTGAACAAAACGAACTGTGATTGGTTGTTTGACATGTCAGTCAAGCGGCCTTATGGGCGGGCCTTGCTATGCGAGAGTAAAGCAGTGGTTGCTTTGGGCATCTTTCTGAAAATTTAATATTTTAAATACTAATACAACAAAATACCTATAATTTAACGGTTTAAGTAGTTTTTTGGGAAAACTATACGTATGGCTATTTTGAGCAACATCAAGCATTTAATCGTACTCGCCATTATGATCCACGATCGGGTGTTTTTAGGAGTGCAGTTCATCATTATTGTCCCTCGCTAAGGTCAGATAAAGGAAGACTGATCATGTGTGATTTTGGAGAACATTCTGCTCTGACCAATTTCACACCTCCTTTCTCACCTGATACAGCACCATTAATTCTGACAGGTCCTCTTTGCCATCTGGGATTTTAAGTGCCCTCTCCTGCTCTCTTCCTCTGCCTCTCTCTCAGAGCATCATCATCTCTTTCCATCTCCCAGTCTTTAAAAGATGATAGCCGCAGACTGAGACGGATACAATAGCACAGGTGCCAAGTCCAAATGAGGATTGTTCTAGCTTTGCCTTCAGTGTCCACTTCTGCTCCATTTGCAACAGGCATCCGATCGCAGTCGGCAAGACATTTTATTCAGGTTCCCATAATCAGACCCCTGCATCGCCGCAGCAGGGTTTCTGAACTTTTGTGCGGTTTAAAGTTCAACTAATTCACAGTTTGCCTTTGAGACTAAAATGAGATATTCACGTGGCCATTGCATGCTTTAAAATGACCAATTGTGTGCATGATTAGGGTCAAACGGGCAGTTTTATTAACGCCATTCACAAAACATCTTTCAGCGGAGCTTAAAAAAAGGCAGCACGTGTTTCAAGGGAACCTGGGACCTCGGGACCTCAAAAATTATGCTTTATTAGAAGACTTTTCTCAGAAAAGGCTTGCACCTGAATAAAACAAGAAATGTCACAGCCTCTCTGCTTCCAGCATGAAACGCTTGGTCTGAAATATGTGCATTATTAACTACCTGCCCCAGATTGCCTCTGGGAATGGGGTTTTATGGAGAAGAACAGGATTAGACGACTAGAAACACAACAGAAAGAGAGAAAGAAGTAACATGCAATCAGCACTCGAGGGGGAGCCCAGCTGAAGGAAGTGCTGTGCAATTAGTAAAGTTACAGGATGGAGAGCTGTACAATTAAATAGTCCATATACCATTCCAGGGACATAATTGATTCACAAAGTGGTTTTTATTGCTAGTCAGCTCCTGCTATGCCATAAAAAGTGCGAGCTGAAAGAAGCTTTTAGATAAATAAGCTCCAGGTGTTCATTTCCATGCTTGCTCTTCCGCTGGCCCCCCTTTCCTGCAGTTCACTGTGTCACTGGCTGTTGGAGGGGTGTCTTTGCACACCGCTCATGCCTGTTAATATGCTTGCTTCTCTCTTTTTTTGCTCCCTGTTTCATGCCTTCCATTCCTCTCAATGCAATTTTGATGTCTGCCACTCCAGTTGCCCTCATACCTCCCACTTTCCTTCTCACGGTGTACACGTTTTACCCATTTTACCACTCTTCTTTCTTTCTGTCGCAGCTGCCGAGCAGTTTTGTATTCGTCACATCGGTGGAATAACTAGAATGCCGACCTGGGCCATTTGCATATGTACGGTGGGGAGTCAATATAAAAATGTAAATAAACATTTTCTAGGAATGAGATTTTGCAGCGCTATCGACGTAATGCAAAACAGTTCACTTACATAACCTCAATTTGTTTTGAAGAATGGTGAGAATTAAATTTAATCACGGCTTGTTATTCTAGAACCAAGCTTTTGCCTTTGAGTGGAAGTTGTTTTAATAATATCACTTCATATTCATTCGTCTAGGCCAGAGGAGAGATGGTTCCCAGAGTGAGCCTGCTTTCTCCCAAGGGCTTTTTTCCCCTAAATTTCTGTCACCAATAGAGTTTGGGTTCCTTTCCACTGTCACCTTTCGCTTGCTTTGTTGGGGTCTAATTGACACCTAATATTCATAAATTACATTAGGTAAGAACAACACCTAAACTGAGATGAATAACAACACTATTGCCCTCTGCTTTATGGATTAAATAAAATGTGTTCATGATGGTGAATTTTGCAGCAACATTGAAGTTGTTATTGAACAGAACTGAATCAACACTGAAGCTGAATTCTGCTGCTTTGCTACGGCTGCTTTATAGCAAAATTTGGATTTGCCTAATTTTTGATCATCAATTGTGTTACTTTTTCATTTACCAAAACTGCTTTGAAAGAATGGCTATGTGCTATGAAAAAGGTGACTTGACTTGAATAATTAGTTCTGTCAAATTATGAATTACAATTAATCGCATCCAACATAAAAGTTTTGGTTTACATAATTTACTGTGCATATTTATTATGTATAAACAAATACACACATAGATGTATTTTCAAAATATTTACATATACATTGATATATTTATATATAAATGTATAAACATTACATATTTTTCTTAAACATATACATGAAAGTGTTCGCATTTACATATACATAATAAACATACACAGTATACGCACATATATTAAGTTAACAAAAACCTTTCTTTTGGTTGCGATTTATTGCAATGAATCATTTGACAGCACAAAAAATTCAAAAATAATAATAAAAAAAACCAAAACATTCCAATGACAAGAATGAATTTAAAAAAAATAAAATATAATAATAAAATAATATGCAAATTTATAACACAAATCCAAATCATATGTTTAGTTAAACAAAGATCCAGCTTTTAAGTGTAAAGTCGGCAACATCATAACTTACAAAAATATCAAAATCAGATGAAGAGCCTGCGTGCTCGATACGTCGCACACTATGTGCTTTTAAATCATTTTAAATAAATGTTTTTGGAGCTATGGTGTTGCCGACTTTACACTTAAATGTTGGTTCTATGTAGTTTTTGGCAGAGCACCCATTTGAGATGATGTGTGTGCTTTAACTTGCTTTTAGTTCAACAAAGACACAAATGAAACCAGTTTTTAATGTTTGTTTGAATGAAAAGATTTCTGATCATGTATCATAGCTGGAGAAAAATACTTTTTTATTGATAATAAACAAATAGCACACTCATCCACATCCATGATGCCCCAAAATATCCATATCTCCCTGATGCAACACCTGCTTATTTCTGACCTTATAATCTCCCCGTATAATGCCTCCCGAAAGATCCTCTCCGCCCGAACCTGGCTCGGTCTATCTATTAATCTAACTCGTCTTTCTTTCCCCTCTGCTTTCTTAAAGGTTGTCTGCCTCTCCTCCCTCTCCATCTGTCAGTCAGTCTTTGTGTGCAAATCCCCATCTTTTGCTCCAGCCTCACTGTATTACTGCGTTTAAACACCATTTGTTTCACAGCTGGCAGGAGAAGCGTCCAGCTCCCCTCCTCGTGAAGCACCGCTGCTGCTAATCGTCCATCCACCCACATCCCTGCACTTCCTCTGCCTCTCTTAATATCTCAGACCCCTGTCTCTCTCCTTTCCTTTTCTCAAGGAGGCGTTAGGTGTTGCAGGCTGTTTAGCACCTGGAAATCAGTTTGTCAGGAGTCACGTCTCTCTCAATGCAGCTATTGTCATTCACTAATGCTGGGCCGGGTCAATATATCCTTCCCCCAACATGCTTTAATTGGGTTCTTGCTGAAAACTCTCTCACACACACACACACACACACACACACACACCTCTGAACGAAGGTGAGGAATGTCACAGTCATCATGCGACTGCAATTGGACGGGAGCTGCAGCCAAAAAGCAGTCTGACTGGCTCTAAACGAATACGGGAATAGCCGAGCTATAATGTCAGACACTTTGAAATTCTCGCAATCTACAATCATGCATCATTTTAATCTGCAGTAGCTCTCATCAGCGAGCGTTCCCTGCCGAGAACAGGCCCGGCTGATTAGCGGCGAATCTCTCGCCGTCCGAGACACGGCTCTCTCTGACGACACGACCAATGCAAGGCTCACAGGATTTCAGGTCTTTTCTGTTTCCATCACGAATCCTTTGAGAATTCCTACAGAGAAAAGAGCCAGAACTCTGCAGTCACATCAGATAAAATGAGATTACCTTTGGGTGACTTTATGCAGCGTTTTAATCTCTCCATTTTTTTTAAGGCCATGTAATCAACTGCCAAAACAATTCCACCACTCTATTTCCCTTCTCTCTGGAGGCTCTGACGGGCGTAAGACCGTCTGGGCCTGTCTTTTACCCGATGCTAAAGGTTTTACCCTTCGCAGTTTGCAACTCTGATCCCACTGCAAACGGTGGCAATTCGTTGCCCAGGCAACACTCTTCCCTCCTGGCTAGTGTTATGTTAATTCAGCAGAGGGTGAAAAGTTAAGAGAACCAATCCATTCATATCACTCATGTCTCAGAGTGAAATCTTTAATAATGCCAAAGCCCTGTTCCACAGCCCAGTGAGGATCTTATTGCTTCTAAGGCAGCATCCAGACTGAAATGTGCCCTCAGAAGTGACCGATCTGGAACATCCTACTCTGTACATCATACTAACAGCATTTGTCATGAAAATAGCATATGTGAACATTACATTAGTGGTGTTTTTGGTAACACCAACTCGCACTATTAACTAGTAATTAATTAGCATGCTTATTATTAACATATTGGCTGTTTATTAGCATTTATAAAGCACATATTTTGCATGACCATAATCTTAACCTTATTATTAAGCAGCAAAGGAGGGGTTTATTGAGACACAAGTTATAGTTAATGGTATGTTAATAGTAAGAATTAGACCTTTAAAATAAAGTGTGATGTGTTTTCCATGAGGTTAGACAAATGAATAACACTATAACTCTATATTAAGCACTGCAAATATCCAAATATGTGAGTAAAACAAATTACTTTGTATTAACATTCAGCTAAAACACCTAAAAGTCATTGAAATGTGCCGAATTTGCTGAAAAAGCAACCATGCGGATATAAAGACTTGGTTTTTATTGTTTAATATTTGTTTAAAGGTTTTTATGAATGTCGGTAAGTGGAAAAGCTTTCCTGTGCAGTAAGACAAACTACTCTAACTGTACATATAAGAATATAAAGTTATAAAAGGCATTGCCCACTTGCAAATAACATACTCACCCCTGTATGTGAATTTCTTTCTTTCTTTCTTTCTTTCTTTCTTTCTAAATGAACAATGTGTCCCTGCATATGACAGATGACCAGAAGTGATGATGTATAGTTCAAATGTTTAAATGTTCATATTTTCCTCACATACATAAAATTTTCACACTGATTTGTCAACTGGAGTTATATGGATTACTGTCATTGTTTGGAGGCCCTAAAGGATTTTTCTGACCATTGTGATGTTCTTTAAAAACAACGAAGATACAAAGTCATATACATCTGGGATGACATGAGGGCTGATTAAAAACAGCTGTCAAAAGATTTATTAACAGACATTACACTCACTGCTTCTGTAGGTTCACAAGCATTTGTCTTTGCATATGGTTCTGCCTTATAATTGTTTTGAGGTATTTTTGAAGGATGCATAATTATGCAGAAACATCAGGAATGCTTTAAAATGCTGTCTTGTAGACAGCTGACTAGTCTGTCTCTCTCTTTCTCTGTCTTCCACAGCCCTGTTTTGCAAATGCAGACAAAGCAAACAGTTTATTCCTGACCTACAATACACCTTATAGCCTGTGCACCGTATTCCTAGAGGATATCCTGTCTAGAGCATGACAGAAGCTCGTTCTTTAAGAAAGAAAACAACAACATCAAAACAAAATATAGACGTTCCGTCCCGCAAAAGGAAAAGCGTGGTACTATACTAAAATAATTGGATTTGGAGTCTCTCTCTCTCAGGCTTGGAGTGCCCATGTCCTTAATAGGTAGTACCCGAGCAGATGGAACACAAATTGCTCTTTCCCTGCACCTCTGGGTTCAAGGCAATTTTATCCCGTGTGCCTGTGAAGTTCTCAGATTGCCTTCCTGGCCTTTGAGCTGTGTGTGCTTCAAAGGGCTCTCTCTCTCTCTCTCACACACACACACACACACACACACACAGAGAGAGAGACAGCATGTCATCTGGACATACGTTTTTGTGCGTTCACAGAATGTATAAAACAAAAAAAGCATGGGTTGCCAGGTCACCGTCACTGTGTGGCTAAAGGTGGAAGGGGTGTGGCCTGATTGAGCTTCTGAACTGATCAGCTTCTATGTGTCTTTTTTTTTAACATTAAGACCCTTCATTTCAAGTACATGAATGCAGATGTTTGTGACAGTGACACACTTCTATCTTCTTCTATCAGAAAATCAACAATATAAAAAACACCAATATCAATATCAATGACGGAACATTTTTGAGTTTTGGGAACATACAATGGTTTATATCCATTCAAATGTATCACATTTTGCTATGATTTCATCATTTCATTGGCCTGGACTCTAAATAATCAATTCAGTCAGTACACATGCATGGGCTTTCATGCTAAAATAAATTTGAAAGGTCAAATTTTGTCTATATTTATTATCCAAACAATACTTTCTACACATTTACCATATGTTATGAAAGACTAGTGGTAAAACCAAGCGGTCTGTGCTGTTTGTCAGGTTTATGTGAGATCAAATCACCCTGTATACATAAAAAATATTAAAATATACTTTGAGCTAAGAAAATGTAGTTGTACAATGGAAAACTTGGTGTAGGATTAACTATTTTCATTCAGATTCACAAATAATTACAATCAAACAATACAAACAAACATCTGAAAATAGGATTTTTTTTCGAAATGTACTACACAAATACATGTTTTACATTGATGATGAAGATGTAGATGTTTGTCCAAAACGACTGGAAACACAACAGTCTCTACACTGGCAAGGTCATGTTTTTCTGTAAAACACATTCGTCCATTACCCTTGTTGCTGAAATATAATAAGGATTTAGTCTTAGCGTTAGAGCCTTTCACGGGAAAATCCATGAAGGCGATAAAAAAAAAAAAAAAAAAAAAAAAAAAAAAACCAGGCCCATTTTTTAGTGGCCCCTGACCAAACAAACATCAAGCCCCATCTCTCTAAAAACTGCTGACAGAAAAGGCGACGATTAATTACCATGGCAACCAGCCTCTTGATTACAAACTGCTTGATGGGGCTTTGGGATGCAAGGGGACCAGCGGAGAACGGGAGGGAAAAAAGAGGGGGAGGAAGCGAATTTAAAGAGCATTGTGCTAAATTAGAGGCCTTTATGAGCAGTAGTGACTAACGGGCCGCCTGATCTGCATACCAAGTGAAGGGTTAACCACATCCCTGAGGTAATTTTGAACAATCAGAGCTCCAGTTAGCAATTAGTGAATTAACTGTAATGAGTCTGTGGTTGCCATAACAACAACGGTTTTTAAATGACACTTGTCAAAGTGAAGAACACTTGAACGTTGTGGAGATGAGCCCTTTTTATTAGAAAGGGAGGGGGTGTTCGTTTAGTCCAGGTCCATTTAATTATCGGAGAGATGATGAGCATTATTTGTTTGTCTGAATAAACGTAAAACATAACAACTAAACAATGTAATTAACCTGTGAAATCAGATCGAGAAGAGTGCACCGCGGAAAACTTTTAGCTTCGCTGTGTTTTTCAGTGCATTTCTGGTGCTCCCTTCACAGGCAGGAGAGGGGAGCGTCATAAATGCAGGCAAACAGGGTTCAGTGATGTTTTGTGTGGGTTGGAACTATTATTTTATAGAGCAGAGACGCAGAGCGAAAATTCGGAGAGGTGTAAAATGGATAAATAGCTCTCTCTCTCTCTCTCTATCGCTCTCTCGACTAAATGGAGGCTGAAACAAGATTTGTGAAAAATATGGATATATGTATGGATGTGGAAAAGTATAAATGACTGAAGGATGGAGACGGTGTGTGAGATAGCACAGCCGTCATGCTTTCTCAGTCTGTGTCAAACTGAGACGCTCCAGGTTTCTGACAGACAGTGTGGAGGAAGTGCACCTTAAACTGCCTTTAAACAACACTCAGAGTTTAGCGCTTTGTCTTCCTTCAGCCCTTTCGAGCACATTCAGCCTTTTAATGAGAAAACTGTCTGAAATATGGGACGCAGACAGTCTCCTGACGCAAGCGGGACTGTCATGCAGACGGCCGTGATGGAAAAGCTCCTACAGCGGCATGAAGTTGTGGAAAGTTACTAAACAACCAAATTGGTCACAGTTAAACTATTGCCAAGGCTAATGAGGAATGCCCAAGTTTGCATAATGATTGCATTTGCTCAAATTGCATTTTCTTAATGCCTGCGATGCCTTAAGAGATATCAACATTTGCATGCTTACATTGCTTGTTTGTTTTTTTTGCAGTATATTCAGGCAGCCTATAGGGAATTGCCCTATTTCCCCCATATTATTAAACCCAGCATGTAGATGGTGGTGGTATTGTGTGCCACTCTGTGGGGTTAGCGTAAGATAAATCACCGCTGTTGCTGCATTTCTGCTGAGAAGCTTTTCGTACACGGGCCGAGGTTGTTACGCAGTCTCATATGTGAACACATACACACATTGCCGAAGGGTTTTCAGATGGCTATATGTCATGCGGTTATTTGTGTTTATGCCATTAGTGTTGAAACATCACCACTGTGCCCTGCAGAAACCACAACAATAGTAAAAACACACGACACATATACAGAACCTGGTTTATTAGCATTGCCGGGAAATGTTATGAGAAAAATCATCAAAACTGCCACTGATAGAGTGCTACAGCGTGCCTTTAAAAAAATATGAATGTACCATGGTCCACTGACAGTATCAGATCACTTTTGTTGTAATACTAATACTGAATGGGATTGGAATGATATGAGAATTTTCATGAAAAAGTTTAGTAGTAATTAAATACATTTTCACTGCCAAATGAACTTTCACAAAATACACTTTCACTTGCAAAAAGTGTTTACACAGATTTTTGACTTTTCAATGAATGATGCAATACAATAATTGCCGTATCTCTATATAATAAACAACAATGCAAGAAAATTTCATTAATTTCATTGTACTTTTTGTATTTTATTAACCTTAAGATTCAGCTCATAAGGCTCATGCTACACTTTCTGAAATGTGTGTTGTTGATTCACTAATGATTAGACCTGGCTCTTAAAGGGGTCATACAAAGGCAATTTTCCACAAGCTAATATGGTTCTTAAGGATCTTAATGGAAAGTTAGTAATATAATAAATTGCTTTAAAATTTCTCAAAGATAGTGTAAAAAAACGCTCATTCTACCCTGTCAGAAACAGCTCTTTAGAAATCACTCTGTTCTGTGTACTTCCCCTTTAAATCTTCACGAGCTCAGCTGACTCCGCCCCTTTTTTCTGAAGCGCTCTAGGAGGATCCTTTTTTAGCCGTATTCATAGTGAAACTTGCTAATTAGCACATTATTAGAAAAGGCTAAGATTCATTAACAGACACTGCTTCTGTAGGTGAGGCTGGATCATGAATGATTCGCGTCCCCTCAGAACCAAACGTAACATTAATCTTCTGCGTCTTCAGTCACTCAGATGTCGGGAGTAAATGAATACTGCTATGTTCATTAATATATTCAACAACAAAAAAACCTCAAATGTTTAAGAGTCTTGCTTGTCTCTGCGTCTCGGTCTGATGACGGCTCACTCAGGGCGGGGCTGAGGTAAGACACCAGTTCAGTCTGTGTGACACTGCTGTCAATCAACTATTGTGGGTGTGGCCTCTGTCTGTGTGACGCCCCACTGACATGCATTTGAGAATGGCTTGATTTCAGAAGGAGCAACTTATTTTATTAAATCAAAAGAAAACTACTGGTGGATCTTCATCATTGTGGGGTGAACACATTATAGTCCAAACAGCTTGTAAAAGTGCATGTGGCACCGGATGACCCCTTTAACAGGTAGATGCTTTACATTATTCTGGTAATAAAGCTGCTGAACAAGGCCATGTAATAACATTCTGCTTCACCTTTTCTGTCCACATGACTGATAAAGTGTCCTGGAGCTGCATTAACTCTATACTGGGTAAAGCCAGAGGTAGGCTTTTAATGAGGAGAAGCTCTTCGTGCACTGAGCACAGAATGTTCTGCTAATGAGCAAAACTAGAACGCTCTCCTTCAACTGATCTGCTCCTGCTTTCTTTTCTTAATTTGTCCATTTAGAAATCTAGAATTCTTTTATTTGTAGGAACTAGTATGTAGAGTATCCGAAAAATGTTGTTATTTATGCCTGAAACAATAGAGGAAAGAAAGAAATTATTTTAATTAAGAATAACTGAAATTAACAGATAATAAATAGCATTTAAATATTAGACAATAAACAAAAATTTAATTTATTTAATGATAAAAGCATCTATGTAAGAAAAATATTCAAATGTTAAATTAAAATGTAACAATGAGCTAATTAAAAATACAGTATCCTGACAAATATGTTTGGTATTTGTTTTTAGTGGAACATGAAAGGGTTAATATTGAATAATTAAAAAACCCTGAAAAGTAAAATATAAATATTAGATAAAAAAAAAATCAAACTTTACAAAATTGAAAAATGCACGAGAAAAGGATTGAGGTACTAAAACTGAAATAAAAATAAATGAAAGCTAAATGGAAATATTTTATAAGAATAAAAATGACAAAAGCAGCTACAAAATAGGATTACAATGAAAACGTTCAATATAACAATATATTCATTTTGATTAATTGTATTTCGTTTTATATTCATTTGTCATTAAATGAATCAACTCTTTAATAAAATAAATATTAAATGAAAAACCTAAATAAATGTAGTGAAAGTATTTAAAAAATACAATAAAAACAAAGTTAAATATTTTGAAGGAAACACAAAATGGCAAAATCAAAACATTTAAAAGCGCTAAAAATATAAAAACGAAATATTGATCACAAATTAATGCATGCAATACAAAATATTGTGGGAGTTTTCCCACAAATTATTACAAAGAACAGCAAGAAATGTTTGTAATTTTAAAGTAGAAAGACTGAAATAGTATTTTCTTGTAAAACATACTGCAATAATCTTTATTTATAAGTTCAAAAAGCAATTACAGTGTAATATAAATTATATTAAAATAACACTGAGCAAATTATGACATAAATGCCACCTTTGCATTTCTTTATCATACAATACACATGAATGAATATATTTAAGTGTCACTGAACACTTCTTGTATATTTGATAGAATTCTTCAAATGTGTAAAATCTGCAGGCGTTTTTATAGTCTGTGTCACATCCATCAGAAAACAGTGGAGAAGATACCGAAGGGAGCGCATGGATCATAAACACGACTAGCTGAAGGATGTACAGAGCAGCAGATGAAAATAGTTGATATAGTTGTTCCTTATTGAAACACTGAGGCACGTCCTTAAGCGAGAGAATCACTCCAAACGGCCTGAGAACATCAGTGCCTTGAAAGAAATGTTAAAGACAGCCTTCAAGCACTGTGTGGGAGGGAAAAAATAACAGATATTGAAAATGTCTGCGTCAATGCCAGCAAATCAGATGCAGTTCAGGTCTAAACCTCAAGGTTCACTTATGCTTTCCTGGAGAAAAAAACGAGAGAGAAGTACACAATCGAACTCATGCTTGCAAAGTGAACTTAACTAACTTTTAATGTGCAAGCTAATGGCAGGGACGTTCACATTCAGTTTAAACGCAGACCAAAACAGGGATTTCTCTCCGACTGAAATATTATTAAAATATTAAAAATCACAAACAGATTGAATTGTGTTAGCAAGAAAACAATCACATTTTAATGAAAAACATTTAAATAATTAAAACTATTTAATAAATAAAAAATATTATACATTAATAATACAATTTTTTTTACATTTTTATTATTTCAATAAATATTAAACTTATTTTTTAATAAATTTTATTCAACATTCGTGTTGTATTCAGATAATTTTAACCCAAAGATGATTCAGATATATTATCAAATTTTTGGATTCAGTCTTTTTAATCAGCTTATTTTCTTTCAATTAATGTGTTTAATGTTTATTTTTGGAATGAAGAGGTTGTAGGGTTCATTGATGTGAGCTTATGCACCTCCATTCAAGCTAAAATTATCCACAAATAAAGCTTTTTCACTCAAAAACTGATGTGCATGAGCTCTGATCAGTGATACCGTAAAAATGATACCGTTTTTTTGTGGTATGACAGTAGAAGATGTCACAAAAATGTGCAAGCAAATAGTAAAATAAATAATGCAAATAAACCAAAATAAATAAATTAATTCAAATAAAATAGTATGAATGAATATTAGATACTAACCTTTAACATAAAAAATGTTAAGCTGAAATAAACATTTATTAAATATTTGGGGGACAAAAAATTAAAAAACAAATGAAAATGACAACACAAAGCATGAAAGAAAAATTATTAACATTTCATAATTTTAATACACTGAATTTATGTATTTTTTTAGCTCAAAAATTGTAAATTTCACAAAATATTGGAAATAAACAATATATAACTCACTGAATTAAATTCGATGTTTAAGAAGTAGAAAGACTAAAACTTCTTATAAAACACACTCCAATCTTTATTTACATCTTCAGAAAAATTAAAATAAAATAATAAATAATAAGAACATTTTCTTGTATTTAATCTTTTTCTCAGCTTGTTTTCTATCAGTTATCACAGGCTTTGTATTTCTCTCTGGAACTGATTGATCTGCTTTATTGATCTGAGCTCATGCACCGTTCTACATGAAAATGTGTATGAATGTGAATTCAAGTGTAAATAGTCAGCTTAAAATTCATTTGATATTTATGGTAGCTCAACTTAAAAGTTTAATTTAGCCTTTGGCACGAAGAGGGAAGTCATTTAACACGGAGAGAAACGACTCTGTGACTGCAAACACTTCATATTTAAAAGATTTTACAGCAGAAAGGATGGCCACAGGCTCTCAGTGCCTCTGTAAAAATACAAACAGCCTCGGGGTCTGGCTCAAGGACTGCACGGCAGCATTAGGTGTTCATGCTAGAGCGATAAAAAGGTCACATGGACATGCAAACAAAAACTGGAGAAAATCAGATTTGACTTCGAGTGTGAACGAAGCCCGAGATGCTGCTTCGCTTCAGTGTTTGACGAGCTGCTCTGCTGTTTTCTGTGCAGATGCTGTCAAAACACAGTCTCTGGGAACCTGACGAGGTTTAATATGAGAGCAGAACTGAACTATTAGAGATCCTGTCATCAGACTTTTTCTACAAATTAGCTGTAGCAGATGATATGTGTTGTTGTTCATTGCTGGTCGAAGCAAACATCCATATGGTATTTGTCTGTGGAACATCTGCTCCATATATACTGCCATATAGAACCAGTATGATTTTAAATGTGTTTTTTTTTTTTTGTATGTTTTCAAGTAAGTATTTTTTGCTCATCAAGGCTGCATTTATTTGATCACAGTATTAAAATAAAAATATAAAAATGTAAAATAGCTGTTTTCCATGTAAGCATCTGTTAAACTGTAATTTATTTCTGTGATGTTCAGCTGTATTTTCAGCATCATTTTTTCTTCAGTGTCACATGATCCTTAAGTCATGTTCTGCTCAAGAAACATTTCTGATTATAATCAATGTTGAAAACAGTTGTGCTGCACATTTTCTTTGTGTGTAAACAGTGATATGTTTTATTTTTCAGGATTCTTTGACGAATAGTTTAAAAAAACAGGAGTTATTAAAAAAAAAGAAATCTTCTTTAACAAGATTAAATACTGTCACTTTTGATCAGTTTAATGTGTGCTTTAAATGTTACTTTTCTGGATTATTTGATGACCAGAAAGAAAAAAAAATAGCATTTATCTGAAATAAAAATCTTTTGTAATGTTATGAATGTCTTGTTATTTTAGTGTCTTTGACAAATCATAGTTTTATAAATTTTTTGGTGTTTGATTTTTTATATTTTTATTTTCTTTTTAATTGTAGTAAAAATGTAGTGTTTTGTAATTTTTAGTATTTTTAATGTCTATACATATTTCTGTTCATTTTTATTTTTTGTTATTTTCAATAAGACAGTGTTTTACACACACACACACACACACACACACACACACACACACACACACACAC
>JAUCMU010000097.1:4308898-4323105 GCA_032275025.1 Enteromius treurensis | reverse complement strand
AGCCGGTACGGACTTATGCACCCGGTGCATCATGGGTATTTCTTTAGTTTACCTATTTTTGTGTCATTTAAGCAAGACTGTTGGGTTTTTGCTTTAGTTATGTTATGTGCGTTTATGTTCAATTTAGTTTGGGTGGGTTTGGTTCATTTGCAGCCATTTTATAAAAAAGTTTATGGGTTACCATCATGGAGAGAGATGTGTAGGGGAGTCAGATGTTGATATTGCTTAGAAGTGAATTATATAACAGTTGATCTCTAATTAGTTTATCGATTTACATGATTTACTTATACGGTTTACATAAACTGTTGCAGCCTAAAGAAGTATATAACTGGTGAAATCAAAGTACTTATTAATAATAGCTCCGCGATTTAATAGAGATTACCCACCTACCTGGAGGTCTCTGCAGATCCCTGTAATGATCCATCATCCATAACATGAAAGACAGCACGGGGCACACCTTCCATCAAAAAACATAAATCAGTCAATCAATCAGGCAATGAAATTTCTATTGAAGACAGCTAAAATAGCTGTTTAAGAAAGCTACTATATAATGTATTAATTAAATAAAATACAGCAGAGAATGAAAAAATATATTCCAAAAGAGTGTTATATGCAGGTAAAAGTCTCAAAAGAGTAAAATAAAATGAAATTAAAAAATCAAATTGATATATTTTCTCTTATCCATAACATGACAGCTGGTAGACAAGTGAGAAAAATAAAATGTACTTTTGATTTACAATATGTATTATATGGTTTGTTAACTCTGGGTGGTCCATGGATGTATCATCTGAGGCTGTAACTGTGCACGATAACACCCGAAAAACATAACATAGCGTTTATATTCACTCTATATGAGAGTTTACATTTTTTTGCCAACGACACCAGTTTTTTTTTTAAGTCTAAAGCATAAAAAACAGATAGCATTATACAGTAAATAAGAATGTCAGCCATAACATGAAATAAACCGATGACCCTCTAGATAGTTCTGTGTTTATCACCAAAACATTCACTGACTCACTGCAAGGCCAAGCCATTTTTGACTGATGTCAGTATAAATCTCAATATTACACTTCACAAATACTGTTTGAGAGAAACTGCCCCCTCAACAGGGGTGAGAAGAAGACATTCAAAACTTGCAAGAAGTCAAGGCCTAGAGCGAGGGAATGCTAGATTCTGAGTTTTAGGAAGTTACCTTACAAGTAACTACAAGTTACTCAATATTGAAATAACACTGAAGATAGGGTTTTTAACAGCATTATTTATACTTTTGCTAAAGCTTTTTTTTTTTTTTTTTTTTTGAATGAATAAACACTAGTAAAGTTAACAAAAGCACTAAATATAAAAGGTGCTTTATACAAATGAGATACATTTAGACAAGGTGATCTAACTGCTGCACAGAGACTCAGATCAGTGTATGGTTTTAAACCCCTTCATTTAAACGAACCAATGTCCTAATTAGCCAGTTAGCTGAAAAAGTCGCCTGTTACAGGAAAACCAGCATTTCGACATCAGCTCAACAAAACTCAGCACACAACTGCAAAGCTCATCTCTTACACAGTGTGAAAATATATTAATTTATCTAAAATAACTACAATCAAATCAGAGAATCATTTTGAATCATTTCATTAAATGAACTGTTCAAATGAGTCAGTTCACAAGAGTGAATCATGATCAAAACTTCAACTTTGCCATCATAGAATTGCATGTGAAAATATATTAAAACAGAAAACTGTTATTTCTAATTGTAATACTTAAAAGTTTTTCTTTTTTGTTTTTTTCTCAAAAATCACTTCTCACTGCAATAAAGTAGCCTGTTACCGGAAAAGCTACACTATTGTGAAGGTTAGTGAACTACTGTCACTCTAAAGTTGCCACTACTTTTGGTTAGTTCCTCCCCAGCACTTCACATGTCTCGATAATCATTTAATAAGAGAAATGGACTGTTCAAAATTAAATATGCCACTCTATGAGAGATTTTAAACAAACACACAGCTGGAAGCACAGAGATACCAGCTGTTAGCCACAGAGACAGAGAGAGAGTGAGGGATTGTGGGAGATTTCAGAATTACCTGAGGGTAGGGTAAAGCAAAAGTGAGTTAGAAAGACAGTAGATTAAAATCTCAGTCCACGGGACAGCCTGACTTATTTACGCATAGATCCAATTCACTCCTGAGCCTCATACAATCTGACAGAAACATCCAAGAGGCCTGACCAAAAGCCATGTGCGTGTGTGCAGGCTCACAGGTTGACCTAGTCAGCAGCGTGTCCGGAGCTCTGAATGCGGCAGTAATTAAAGTGATTTAGATATGTGCTGAACCTATTTTCACAGAGACTGGCTGGCAGTACTTTTATTATTGGGACGGATCAGACTGGCTTATACGGTTGGGGATTCAAGCCAACAGAGGAGAAAAGGGTGAAGATTTATTCAGAAAGACCCCCCCCCCCCTCCTGAAATCTCAAGGCTCTCAAATGCAGGTGGTGATGTGGAGAAAATCACTTTCTCTCTTTTTTTTCCCCTTCTTTATTCCAGAGGGACGGAGATGACAGCAGCAGGAAGAAGTGGAAGTAGCAAGGTTCAGTGGAGGAGGAGAACGGGCGTGCACATCAAAGACTCTCGGCTGGAGTGTGTCCACACCTTTCTCTCTCTCTCTCTCTCTCTCTCTCTCTCATTTACTCTCACGCAGACGTGCACACACCTCACACAGACTCTTATCCGCCAGACAAACGGCCGTTTTTAATTTGTGTGACAATACGTGTGGATGGCCCCTTATTTGCAAGGGGAAGCCTGGAGCTGCTCCCATTTGAATAAGCACACATCTGGGTTATCAGGGATCAGAAGCCTGTGCGCATAGACAAGCAGAGCGTGACGAGCCGGGCTTGGCCCTCGCCGCTAGGGCATGAAACCACGCTGCACAGCGCAACACAACACAACAGAGCACTACACAACACCTGGGTTGTGTGCCGTTTAGAGTTGAAGGGAGAATTCCTTTCATTTATTCCAATTCTGTTACTGAACTTTAATTGAATTCTGAGCTGAATCGCAATTTGAATGTAAGCAGGTAGGATTAAAGTGAACTGAAATTCAGAATCAGAAAAAGAGAAATTTAATCGAGACTCTTCGAGGCCTTGAAAATTTGGGAGCTTTGAAAACAGTTAAAAAAGTTAACAGGCCTTACAGATAGAATAACTATTAGTCAGAGAACTATGTGTGAACATAGAACTATAGAAGTGTGGATGATAGACAGACAGACAGACAGAAAAACAGATAGATAGATAGATAGATAGATAGATAGATAGATTGATAGATAGTAAGATAGATAGATAGTAAGATAGATAGAAATAAGGTTTCCACTGATGTATGGTTTGTTAGGATAGGACAACAGACAGACAGACAGATGAGAGGTGAACATTTTTTTGTAAGCTAATAATCTCTGTAATTATTGTTCTTGGTGTAAACGGGTCTATAGAAGAAGACAGGAGATGGAAACAACAGAAATAACACAAAATAAAATAACAACAAAAAAAAAGCACACAACACACAAGTCTCCAGACTCCGGAGGTCTGCGGGGTACCACTTCCAGGCTTCCCAGTAAACCTCAAATTAAAGACTACACTAGGATGCCGCAGCACTTTCATGAAAAAACCCACATTGGGGTTTTCCAGCGTGTCGTCCTCATGTCTTATTCCCTCATGAGGCGTGGAGTAAAACCTGAGTGAACAAGTGAGTATTCTCCCAGAAAATATCATTTCCCCCCTCTGTCAGAACAGCTGAAGACACGTCTTGTTTGTGCTTTTTTCCTGTGTCAGCTGCAAGGCCCTCTTGGCGACAGCAGCCCGGGGAGAGAGCGAGAGAGAAAGCGGCTCCCCTGGGGGGAGGAGTTGCCTCGGGCCTCAGAAAGCCTATTTACGACAAGCTGTGCTTGTTACTTTCATCAAAATAGAGCACAGAGCTTTTCTTCTCCCCTTGTTTTCTTGTGCTTTTGGCAGGAGGTTGTTATTGTAAAGCACCAGGTTGCATTGTGCTTGACCGAGCAGTGAAAGAAAAAGAAGGACAGTCATTCGCAAAAAAAAAAACCTTTGACTTTATGACCTACTAAATGCTGAAATGTTGAATACGGTTCTCAGCAAGAAGCCAATACTAAGTGCATACTTATTTCTTGACATTACTACTAATCAAAAGAGACAACTTCACTTTGTTCTTAACGTTATTTCCCAAGTTCACATGTCTATGAGTGATAAAAGTAATTAGATTTGGCTTGCAACATAGGTTGTTACCAGAGAAATGAACACAAATTATTAGTATTTCTTCACGAAAATTGAAAAAATAAATACATTACACTATTATTTTTTTATAACACCTATGGCATGAAATATAATTACTGGACGTATTTAATAACCCCGGAACACAAAACCAGTCATAAGGGACAATTTCAGAATTTCTGAATCATCTGATTACTGAATAATAAGCTTTCCATTGATGTATGGTTTGTTAAGATAGGACAATATTTGGCCAAAATACAACTATTTGAAAATATGGAGAAAAAAAACACAAAAAAACTTAATACTGAAAAATTTGCCTTTAAAGTTGTCTCATCAGCTAAAAATGTGCTCAAGGAGTCTGAGTTGTTCTGTGTCTTCATGTCATTCCAGACTGACTGATGATGGTGAGATCAGATCTTTGGCTTTTTTTCCAGACATCTCACCGGATTATTACAATTAATAGCAAAATGAATGTTTGAAAATGTAAACTGATATAACGTACTGATACACTGCAGAAAAAGACTATATTTTTAACTGGTGAAAATACTAGTAATTTTGGCCACACTGTATACTGCACTGAGGGATAACTAAAAATGGGAGCATAAAAAGAGGGGATAGCAACCCCCCTGTCATTATTTGATGAAATTTACAAAGTTAAAGGCTTTATATGTGATTTTTAACATTGAAAATTCTTTTCATGACCTGGAACATTAGGGAGGGAAGGGCTGAAACAGAGGATTACACCTTTTTCTTCCCCGCCAGCCTTTCCTCTCCATGCAGTCCCTCACTCTATCTCCGCCAGAGGAGAACCTGTAATGTCACAGAGTGTGCGCAACCTTTGATCCTCAGCTGTACTCCATCAAGTTCAATTAGAGCCGCTGCTGTCCCTTGTGGCCCCGTTTGTCATCATCTATTGGCCTGCGCACATTCCACATATTGAAGGAGTGGACAGAAAATCAATAAATAGGATTGAGCTGCCGAGGCCTGCAGGGAGCCCCTCTCTCTCTCTCTCTCTCTCTCTCTTTTTGTCTCTCTCTCTCTTTGTCTCTCTCTGTTTCTTGTGGAATCTCCGCTAAAGCAATTTTCAGATCTGCTCCATCATGCCCGCCAATTTTTACTCAACTCTACACTGTTCTCAATTTCATCAGCAAACAAAAAGCTACGTTTTAGGTTATTTTCTCACATGGTTTGATTGCATTAAGAGTGAGGCCAGTAAAACATAATCCGTCTTTCTTGTATATTGCATAGTTTGTAAGTTTGAGTCGGAGCAAGCAAAGTTTCAAAACAATTTCAATAGCATTTTATTTTCACCATCCATTTGTACACCAGCTCTAACATTAAAGGGATTCTTTAGGGCAGGGCTTCTCAATCCTGGTCCTGGAGGTCCGCTGTCCTGCAAATGTTAGCTCCAACCCTAATCAAACGCACATGAACCAGCTAATTAAGATGTTTAGAAATACTTGTAAGCTACAGGTAGGTGAGATTAATCAAGGTTGGAGCAAAACTTTGCAGGGCAGTGGACCTCCAGGATCAAGATTGAGAAGCCATGCTTTAGGGGTCTTAATGAAAATTCTGTGAGAAACTTTGGTTAAAATTTCACCTTTTTTACACCTTTTTTAAAATCTGCTTTGTTTTTGGCAAGCGATTGTAGTACATGTTGCTTTAAATGCTAATGACTCTGCCCCTCTCTCCTGCGGGATGAGATATTTAACTAGTTATTTTCTTAAAGGCGATTTGCAAAGGTTCATAAAATAAAACCCTAATACTCACTTTTACTGTAGATGAAGCTGGATCACGAATGATTCGTGCGAACACAGACTCGAGGGTCGGTGCGTTCCCTTCAAATTGAAAGTAACATAATCTAGGGGTGGGTGATATGACAATTTTTGATCTCTACGATCTGCTTTTTAAGTAATATCGTGGAATCGTGCTATTTGATCATCTCCGTCTCAATATGCTGTACAGGGACACACATTCACATCAGTGTTAACTCAGTGGTAGAATTACACTCTGTGTAAGTGACACTGCACTTATTTCCAATCACAAAAGTACATTATTCGCTTTAAAGTCTTGTCGATAAAAAATTTGATATGTGTGCTGTCCCGATGCTCTTTTCCAGCGCGTACACCTGTGGCGCATGTGCACTACATGCCTGTCAAATAGCAATGCGATTCAAAACACATGTGATTGTGGTAATACTGTAAAAAACACACAGCGTTAAACACAGCTGCTTAAAGTGAAAGTAAACAATCAAGAGAAAAACGTGTCAGTATATTAGACGCGTGCAGCTCTTAAAGGGACAGAACTAAACATGCTGCCGCTTGTCATTAAGGGGATAGTTCACTCAAAAATTATAATTGTGTCGTTATTAACTACATGTTGTCCCAATTCTTTCTTGTGCTAAACACAAATAAGATTAGTAACCAAAACAGTAGCTGGTCCTCAGTGAATTTTATACTGTGTTACCTGGAAATGCTTTGTTTTTTATAAAAAGGCAAATTAGCTTGTCTGTACTGCTCAGACAACTTGCAAAATAGTAAAATCAATGACAAATGATGATATGATACTTTGCCATATCACTCACCCCTACCCCTATTTGCAAAATATTCTTAAAAAAACAACTTGTCTATGTCACTCTGACAGGAATCTCAGAACTGCCTGATTTGAGTTTTAAAACAGGGATTTTGATGACCCCTTTAAATGCACTATAAGCTCTAGTGTGATTCTCTCCATCTCTCCATCTCTAGTTCTCCCTCTCCTTCGGTCGCTCTCGCAGACACTTACACTCACGGTCACCCACTGCGTTTCCACAATGCAATTGCTCAGTTTGACTTCCTCTCTGAAGTGCTTCCTAGAGCGCAACCTTTCACCCTGCACCCCTGCATGACTGCCGGCCCACACTGAGAGAAGTCAGACATGAGACTGGAGGCGTTTTTTTCACCTGAGAAAATAAGAAAACGCTGTTTGATTACAAGTTTAACGGCAGAGAAAGACAGCGCTCTTTGTGAAAAACAAGTGCACTTAAGTATACTTTTATAAGGTGTACTTCTTGCAGAAATAATATACTTGAAAATAACACACATAGGTGCAAATTAAATTGTTATTTTCGACACTTAAATACATTGTATCAGTGATTAACTTCAAATGTATCACCTTTTAAAGTGATATTAAATGCAATAAAATTACTTTCACTATCGCTTCTAGTGTCTTTAAAATATGTTTCAATTGTTCTAATGTACTTACAAGCAATTAATGTTAACTAAAATATATTTTAATGTCAGTTAACAATACACTTAAGTGTGTATGTACCTAAATGCATGTTGTTGGTAATTGATTTCAAATATATTACAGTTTAAAATGACATTAAATGCAACTTTTGGTGATACTTTTGAACCACTCAAGTGGGAATTTAGTATATTTTATATGTACTTTGAAACATGGTAAACATATTTCTGAAAAAGCAATTAATGTGAACTTAAATACACTTAAAGGTCATTATTAAAGGTCAATATACTTCAATGTCTTATATATCTGACAATGAAGTTGAAATTTAGTATATGCTATTATAAATCTCTTAATTAGTTACAATCAATACAAATTCCCTCTACATGTATTGACAGATCAATCTCTTAAATATATACACAAAAATGCTTTTTCCTGATGCACAAGAAAAACCCAACACTACACACAGTTGCAACACTTTAAATCACTTATTAAAAATACCTAATCTTGCTATCATAGAAATCATCATTCTGTATGATGTAAAGCAATATCAGAAAGTGTTGGAAAGGCACATTAAACATCACCCAACATGCTTGAAATTATTTGACACCATGACGAATGAAAAAAAAATAAAAATAAATACAGAAGGTCTCTAGAGAAACAGCAAATGCATTTGAAATGTTATTAAAGAGTGACACAATGACGCTTTAAAATCTACCTGAGGAACACTTAACTCTTTTTAAAAGCTGCAAGGAAAATAAAAAGCACCTAAATGCTCTGGTTCTTTCTCTCTCTTTCATACACGCACAACAATTTCATCAGTGCAGGTGTACAAAACGTTCCCCCGAGGTCCCCCCGTATCCCTGCTGACAGAACTCTCTCCTCTTTCACCTGGAGGAAAAGTGACGAAGCCACTCAAGGTCAGCGACTCCTTGACAACCGCTCCATCTGCAAGGTATTATCATTTCATTACCTGCCTGCGTCAAAAGGCCCTGCTGTTTTTCCCGAGATTCCATCGCCATAGTAACTATTGATTTATTGTTTGTTAGAGGCCAGTCGTTCCTGGATGATTAGCTCTTGATAGCGCCATATGACAAACAGCTGCTCTTTGAGCCAGAGAGGTTGTTGTTGTTGCGACGTTTGCATACGTGCACGTGCTCGAACACCCCAGAGGCGCCCACCCTGAAGCTCAGTTTGTCTGTTTTGATAGTCAGGGAAGCATGTGGCTGACTGGACCCGAGTAGAGACGGCTCTCGTGATACGTCAAGCTCTCGGTGGACCTCTGTGGTACATACAGCCGGGCAGTGGTTTGTCAAGTAGAGTTTGATAACTTCAGTTTCCCTCCAGAAAGCTGCATAAACGGATAAGAAACCCCCTCCACCCTGCCGCCCACCCTCCGAGGCAGCAGGATCTATAAAGCCCTCCATCAAAATCAGCTCACCTCCTTTACGAGAGCATTAATCAACGCTCTCTGCTCTTCAAAGCACCTTCATGATGCCGCTGTGCTGTCTTCAGCCCCAAGCTGCCCGGCCCAGCTCCAGTGTTTATCTCTGGAGTGATGAAGAGAGAGCGAAAGCACAAACTATGCTTGTCACATTAGCGAAATTTTGCTAGCAAAAAATGTCCATTGTGTATTGTTTAGTAGCGTAATGATGTATGGAGCACAGCTCACGCTGAAGTTCCTGTAACTAAGCAGTTTTTTGTTGGTCAATGCAGCAAATCTGAGTGACCAAACTGAACCCATTGTGAAATCTATGGGGAAATTTTTTGCTATGATTTGAAATTCCAAACTATGTGCATTCCAAATGAAATAACTGGAATGAAAACAATTAAATTGATTTGTTCCCCCTCTTTTCAGTGGCACGCAGTCATCTGAAGCAATTGTTTGGTGATAATTCATTTTTTTTGTAGCATGAACAGCTAAAAAAAAACGAATAAACAAAAAAATCCCATAAAATCAGTCTTAGCTCATTTGAAGTCAGACATCCAGTCAGACTTTTGTTAATGCATTTCAGTTTGAACAATCACATGAGTTTTTTTTAATCATTCATTGTGTGATCAGTTGTACAGACTCTGCATTTGTTAACAGCATAGGTTGAAAAATCTGGGGCCAATTTAAAATGTGTATAAATTTCTTTACTTTCACTTAGCTAGGATGCATTTTAATTGATCAAAAGTGACAGTAGTCTTTTACACTGTAATAAAAATTATATATATATTTTAAATAAATGTAACAGTTGTTTTGTTAACTTACTATTTTATTAAAAGAAGTAATAAAGACTGGCATGCTACTGTAGCAAAAGAGACTACATTTTGAACAGGAAAATAACCAGATCTTGCCACATTTTGAACACAGACTGAGTTATATTGCTCAAAGTCATTTTAAGGAAAGTGTATTTATGATTAAAGTATATATATATATATTTATAAATGTCACATTAGTTGAGTTACTAGAACTAAGTAACCTACAGAGGATGAAAAACCATTACTGCACTAGACGTGTATTGTTATCAGTGTCAGAAAGCCAGACTATACTTTACTTTGTGCTTGTGCATGCTGTGAAGCAAAAACTGACCAAAGCCTGGCAGCTTTAAGAGTTTTCTAAAGCACAACCAGAGTCCCATTAAACTGTGACCAATCATTGCCTCTGCTCACCCTGCCCTGTTAAAGAGCTCCATTCACATAATTTACGGCGCATACTCTTTCGTTTTTAAAGAAAGCGAGAGAGGGACACAGAACGAGAGCTCTCTGGAAGACCCTAGCGAGTCCCGACGCTGCCACTGACTTGCAGTAAATAAATTAGGCAGGCAAACGAGGCAGGTCGCGGGCTCGGAGCACAACCTCACTCAGGCTAATGACAGCCCTGGCTGCAGCCGCACCGCCCTGGAGCTAACAGGTGGAACTGCTGATATTAATGACTCCAGGTGGGCCTGCCAAGCAGGAGGGGAAGCGAGAGATTGAGACAGAAAGAGAGAGAGGATTAGAAAGCTGAGACCAATCCAAAAGCCATTTTACAGATATGCGCATAAGAGAAAAGGCAACAAAGCAGTTGTAAATACTCAGACTAGTGGCTTTAGTCCTGTCACATCGAGGCAGAATGAGGGGTGTAATTTAGGACCGGGGTCTTTCGTATAATTCCGCGGACGAGACATGGGCTGTGATGCTGGAAGATCTGCTTAACATTGGCGCATTCGAAAAATAATCATTTGAGGTATGTATTGTGCGTCTACCAAATATATTAATTGAACATTTTCATCTATGTAGTACCTTGTTTCTAAAAAGCACAGTGACATTTTGAGATATATAAGGTATAGGTAATATAGAATGACATATAAAGTATTTAGGTAAAGTATGATAGATAAAACACCAGATAGATAGATGGATACTTCTAGAATTAGAAAGTGAATATGAATGCTTCTGACTCCCTGGGCAATACACTTCCTACTGGACTAAGGAGTGGATTGACACATAACCACGGAGAAACAAGAGATGGAGGACGGCTAATAAACGTGATCCCCTCTGCAAAACCTGTGGCAACCTGAGGCTAGTTGCATAAACTTAGCCTTCATGTCAAGACAGTGTCTTAAGAGTCTGACCAACTATAGCAGTTAGCCAAGAGTAATCTGTTTTATTTTTTAGATTCAATTTAGAATAATCAAATTTCTTATGGAACTGAATTTAAAAAAAAAACTGTGACCAGTCTTAAATAAAAATGAGCGGACTAACTTTTAAGAATAGTCTTAACCTTTTATGCAACCCTGCTCCTTTCTTTTTAACAGCCTGTCTTCCTTCCTTTCTGTCTTTTTGCAGATGTGAATTGTAATCACTGACAAGAGAGCAGTGCACATCAAACGGCAGGGAACGGCTGGGGTCTGTGCCGCCACCTAATAAAAAGCAAACAAGCGATAAATAAAAGGGAATTTTATAGAGGGGCGTCTGCAGTGGGCTGGTGGAGGGCGGTAAGGGAGGCTGTGGAGACACACACACACACACACACACACACACACATCAGAGAGATAACATAGAATGGCATCAGCTTTTATAAATACAATGATTCTGTGTTTTATTCTTGTATTTTATTTTTGTATTTTTGTCTCTCAGTGATTATTTTGTAAAGCAAGGAGAAGGCTAGGAAAGGGAATGAAGGATAGAGAGAGAAAGAGAGGAGCAGGAAAAGCTTAGATATGACAGCAGGTAATGAGAACGTTTGATGTGGCAGATGAGGGAGAACAGAGCACCAGCCACGGGCCTCTGGAGAGGAGAGAGGTGAGGGAAGACCATGGCTTTGGTTACAGATCAAACACACACTCAAACTCCATACACACACACAGTGATATGATATTGTGAGACCCCACACAACAGATGTTCAATCAGAATTTCGTGTCAAAATGAAATGAAAATTACACTTTTGGTCTTACTGCAAATTAATAATATTATAATCATTTAGATGCTTTTAGAACATTTAATTAATGTTATTTCAGTCTCATTGAGGTAACTATTGTAATTTACTTTTTTGAACCAGTTTATACTTTTATGTACATATTTTCCATTTCCATTTAAATTATAATCTTTTTTATTTTGTCATTTTTATACTTGTTTTTGTTTCATTTTCTTTTCATTTTTAGGTATTTTAGTAGTTGATCAACTTTAAGTTAAAATTAATTTTATTATATTAATGAAAATGTAATCAATGAATTAATTAATGAATATAAATATAGATGTAAATATTTTCATATATTTCATATATTTATATATACATACTAAATACACACATAACACATATATTTTGCAAACAAAAACTTTTACTATGGATGTGATTAATCATTTGACAGAACTAATATATATATATATATATATATATATATATATATATGATTAAGGTGTCATAAATTGTCATAATATCTTTATTTGATTTAATTTGTTTCCCAGAAATCAAAATGAAGGGCTAATTTTCTCAAAGACTAACGCTTATATTAATATTTTTTTAGCCAATATAGCATTCAAAAAGCAACATGCTGAGCGAACTGTCACATCTGACAGTGTTTATTGTGAATCCTTGTACTTTTGACACTTCTGTGAGATGGTCTTTGTTGAAGCTGACTTTGAAGGCCTCCGTAGAACAATAATCAAGGCCTGTCTTAAAGAACGCACGAGGATCAGAGGGAGCTGTGTTCACAGATCGAAAACAAATTGGTTTCACCTCTTCAGAAACCTCGTGCAGAAGAGAGAGTGGGAGTAGTTTCTGACATTTCGTCTTGTTTTATTATTTTATTCTTTTAAAAATGGGATTTGGAACACAAGACCACAGCTGTGATTCATCAAAGTCTGTTTTAGAAAAGAGCTTTGATTTATAAAGACACAAAAAGAGACATTTGACTTTTATATCTCGAATTCTGATTAGTATACATGGGAAATTAAATTTTCAAGTCAACATGAAATCAAAAAGGACCTTATTTACTTTTTTAACGCGCGTTCCAGGTCTTAGAGTGCATGATTCATCAGTGCATTTTATTCCAAAGGAAAACATGTTTGTTTTCATAATCTTTGATCAAAATCTAATAACTTGATTTACCTCTGAAATTACTTTCCTTTCTGCTTTTTTCATCAAAGAGTAGGTTTTACCGTAGAGGATCATAGTGGGTTACCCTTATTGACTAGAGGGCACCTATGTAACCAAAATCATTTTGTGCTCAGAATGAATTATGTGACACAAAATGCAGCATTTCATGACTTAATGGAGTTGCACTTCATTCTCTACATTTTAAACCAAAAGCACAGAATCAAGCATGCTACTAACACTTTGTTCACATGTGTTAGGACAAAGTGCACTCAGCATCCCAAATGCATTTGAAATACAATTGCTTAACATTTTACTTACAAATTTGTACAAATTGACCAATGAAATGACCCTATTTTCATTTGAGAGGTAAGTGGCAGATTTACCTTAGAATCGTGAAATACTGTGAGAGGTCTCTTTCGATAGAAACCAGCCTATATAAATCCGTAATGACAAGCAGACCTCCACTTCCTGCGAGCAGACCTGCACCTCACACTTAATTTCCTCTGTGTGTGTGTGTGTGTGTGTGTGTGCACATTGGCCATTAAGTCAGATGGGGATAAGTTTTCACCAGCCGCTACGTGTCATTTCCTCCTGTCACATATCTGACTGAACAGGTTCCACCAACAAATCCATACTTGACAACAACAGCAGCAGCAGAGAATATTTTAGATATCACAGGATATTCTGTGACAAAATAGTCAAAAAATTACAAACATTTGACAGCTCATTTCCCTCATGCACGGACAAAAACAAGAGGCTGTAATGGATTTCATCTGCTAAATGCTTAAAGATATGCATAAACAATTGTAATAAAATAATGAACAAACACATTTTATGTCTACACTCACACACACACACACACACACACACACACATATATATATACATATATACAAACTCGAAAATGTATTAAAATATTTTTTGCTGGTGGAATTTTAATATTTTAATATAAATTATGATAAAAAATTTATATATATATATTCATATATGAATAATAAAATATGTTATAAAAATGTGTATAAAAATTGCATTTAATCTGCTAAATGCATAAAGTATAAAATGCTGCTGTAAGATTTGCTGTAAAATGATGATCAGATCAGGGGCCTCATTTATAAAACTTTCTTACGCACTGATTTGATCTTAGAGTGTTCGTACGATCAAATCC
>JAUCMU010000097.1:4236798-4290621 GCA_032275025.1 Enteromius treurensis | reverse complement strand
CTCCCAGAAGGCGGGTAGTAAGGTAGCTTGGCCAGACTAAGCTCCTATGAGCTTTAAAGTCGCGGAAGCCAGGCTAAAAATGAACCCCAATTCAGAAGAAAATATGTCAATATTAAAATAAATTTGATACTTGTTTTAGACTTTAACCTTATTCTGTACTATTTGCGAGAATATGAATATAGAATTCAGATACTTTACTGTTCAAAGTCAGTAAGATTAAGACATGTATTCAAAATTCTATTTTAGATAAATGCTGCTCTTTTCTATTTTAGGCTCCTAAAAATATTTTCACAAAAATATTTAACAGTATAACTGTTTTTACTGTATATTTGGTCAAATAAATGCAGCATTTGAGGGCTTAAGATGCTTTAAAAAATAATAATAATAATAATTTTACTGATCACAAATTTTTACAACCAGTTACAACCCCAACAATACAAGTTATACTGTAGAGAAAGCAGACTGTTTACAGTCTCATTCGCCCCCTTAAAATCCATGACCTCCCCCGCAGAACTCTTTTAAAACAAAACCGGTGCGACACCAATCTACAAACATTATGGTGCAGCTGCACGATTTCTGTAGGGAAGCATTATGCCGGGTTAAACTTTCTGTCTTTACTCGCTACTGTAAAGTGAGAATGTCTCTTACCCCAGGGCAGAGATGTGCTCGCCCACTTCCACGCATTGGACAGCTCCTCCTCGGAGCTCGGGGGTGGTCCTCTCCGGTGGGCGCTAAAAGGACAGTGCAGCCAAAAGCCCCAAAGCACCTCTGCGGGGCTCTCATGAATCAAACATGCTCTTCTGTCCGGTTCTGTCTGAACGCAGGGGTCAGCGAGAAGCATTAATACTCCCAGACTGCAGGCTGCCAGTCCTACCCTGCCCTGACCTGACCTTCTTTCCCTCTGCCCCCAGCAAGAGGCCAGAGTCTAGCACCACAGCCAGGAAACCCTGGATCAGCCCACCTTCACCCCAGTCACATCGCATTACATTCACATATACGCACACATAACAAGAGAGATGGATCGAGAGAGAAAGAGGCACAGAAACCCACTGAGATAAGGGAAACCGAGAATGAGAAATGGAAAGCAAAGGGGGGAGGATGGGGATTAAGGGAAAAATAGAAAGAAAGACAAAATACGCCTTAGTCCAGGGCTGAAGGCTCCAGTGAAAATCAATTTGTATACACAATCCTTCATGAAAGCCACCCATCTTCATCCAGCAGGCGAGAGGCTGAAATATGTGACTGTCTGCCCGTGTAAATTAGCTGCTCCAGCCCATTGTGTGGCAAAGCATGACGAGGCCGGACAGTGCACTAACTCAAGCGGGAGAAGAGCTCGGTGCTGCCAAGCGCACACATTCACACGTGCGCCCACACCGACACAGCAATCCATAAATCACAGGCAGGGGAAATGAATGGCTGGTCGTTGGTGCAGGACACACCAGCTGGCTGGGCCGCCCGGGGTACCGGCGAGCAGGGCGGCCGAGCGGCATTCTGCGTAGGTAGGGATGAAGAAAAACGAGGTCCTTCGTCTCTTTTCCTCCGCTGCCTTTCTCTCCTGGGCTGGCCGTTCGCACACAACGAGATTTATCGTGTGAAGAATTGACTGCCTTGCAGGTAGGAGGAAATTCTGCCATGTTGCAGGCGGAAACTAGGAAGGTAGGCACACATGAAAAAGGTTCTACACACAAAGAGCTTAAAATAACTCATAGCTGGAGGTAGCTTTGCTCAGATATGGCACTGTACTAAACCATGGCGAGCTGAGAGCGTTCATCATAGGCACGATCGCAAATCCGAACAGTAAGCGACAAGATGATGCTTAAAGGTGCATTTCAGATAAAAATGTGACGCTGTGCCAAACTTGACCTGCGTTTCTTCTGTGGGATATATTTGGAAGAATGTTGGTGTCCAAATAGCACTAAACCCCACCGATACATTAGGTAAAAAAAATAAAAAATCTGTCATTAATTACTCGCCCTCATGACCTTTCTTTATCTTCAGAACACGTGTTAAGATACTTCTGATAAAATCCAAGAGCTTTCTGATTCACCATAGACAGCAACACAACTGACAAGTTCAAGGCCCAGAAAGGTAGTAAGGACATTGTTAAAATAGTCCACGTAACATCAGGGGTTCAAGCTTTATTTTATGAAGCTATGAGAATATTTTGTGCACAATTCAACAATGTATTCAATTTCTTACCAATCTAATAAGCTATGTATTTGTTCTGCTAATAAAAGTTCACATGCTTTGTTCAGCAACAGTCAAAACTAAAATTATTAAGACACCAGATATCATTTTTGATATTTTTTTAATAGCGAGTGCAGGACATTACAGTTCAATTATGCAAACGAGAACAGCAAAATAAACTGAACTGGGACATAATGTATTATAACCAAAAAAATCTTCATACAGTGGGCAGCCAGTAATCATTCAGACACTTTGACCTGATCAGGGGTTTTTTTTCCCCTTAATTTCTAATGCGACCTAAATCGGTATTATTGATGAATTGTGTACTTAAATTCAAAAACTGTTTAATTTTTGGTTGATTTTAATTCATTATATACCTTTCTATCAAACAATCAAAATTTGTGTAAAAACCTATTAATGCAATACATGTTAGCGGCTGTTTTAGCGAGTAAAGAGTGTTTTGTAGTGGCAAAGTCATTCAATTTCAATGAGAATATAAAAACACTGGCTCACCACCAATGGAGCCATGTAGAGTGAGTTTTACGTAAATGCAAATGGGAAGAAATTATCGTCATTGAGTGCAATTGTTCTGTTCCGTATGATTGTATCTGCTCACATATGGAGATATTATACAAATGATGCCTAAACATTCATCATGTTCATGATATAATATATTATGCACTGATGCAATACACATTTTCCCCTCCAGAATGTTCACTTTTGGCAGCAAGAAAACAGATTTCTTGTCAAAATAGAATATTTTACCGACATTACATCTTCTAAATGACCAGATTTTCAAAACCTATGGCCAATTATGCAGCCCACCAATAATGCTAGCGCCTCCAGACATAGGACTATTAGAAAATTGCAGCTCATGTCAAACGGTCTGTTATGAGATTCAGTTATTGTTAGGATGCTGCCTTAAAGGGAAGGCTCACCCAAAAATAAAAAAATCTATCATCCATTTCTCACCCTTTACACATTTCTTTATTCTGTGGAACAAAAGAAGAGACACCTAAGTTCTTCAAAAATATGTTTTTTGTGTTCTGCAGAGGAAAGAAAATCAGACATAAAGGATGACAGCATTTCATTTTTGGCTGTCTATGCTGACGGACAGTGATGCTAAAAGTTTGGAAAGGGGCCTATGGCTGGAGCTGAAAAGAAACATTGCATATGATGGAGTTTGAGAGGCTCTACTCTAATGGATTCATCAGCGTAATGACTCACTTTGAACCGCCATGAGATTCAATCTCACAATCAGATGTAATTAAAGGACAATATGTTGATGAAAGCTCTTTTTGATGAGGATTTTGCTGAATTGTACACGGAGGGCTGCACTTTCCTGCTGACCAAGCTCTTTATGCAAACACAGGTGGGTGTCTGAACTAACAAGCCTTTTAGAACAAAAGCGTACCAAACTAAAACAGAAGAAAAGTGTGAAAAGTGCCAAATGATCCAGAACTATCAGCCCAGAAAGCGAGGAAATAATGACTGCGAGACAGAGGTTCATCAAGTACTGAGTAATACAAAAGAACAAAATGTACTTATTTTGTAGAAAAACTTGTAAATACACTTCCCCAGAGCTGTTAATAATGAAACAGTATAAATATAGACCAATGCTGTGCAAGGCTTCCGATGTCATTGGCGTCCAGTCATTTTACATTTTAACATTATACGGATATTCGTTATCATATTATTTGCACAAATATTTTTACTGTTTACAGCACTTTGTTATTCTTCTAGTTATTTAACAGCTAATGAACCTGAAATCTTGCACATTCAAAGAAAATAGCTTATTTCAGTGCTGCAGAATACAGTGGAAAGAGTCTGGTAAGTTGCATTTAGTGTATTTCTATGGAGTAAGGCAGTAGAGATGTATTGATACTAAATATATTTTGCCAAAACTAATACCACAATAATTTATGAATTGATAAATGATAATTGACAATAGATAAATGGCTGATTTCATAAATCTATACAACATTGATTAAAAAAAAAAAAGATAACAATAGTAAACACACCAGTTTTAAGGTTTTTTTTATGCATCACAACATTACAATGTACTGTACAAAAATAGATGACTTAGATGCCGCTGAAGATGTTTTATAGCAGATCACAATTTAGGATTAATTATAATCTGCTCGTCACTCCACTGAGGAAAGAGGCGGGGTCAGCAGAGCTCATTAGCATTTAAAGCAACTTGGACTAGAACGGCTTGATGAAAACGGAGCTGATCTTGACAGGGTAAAAAACATTACCATTACATTACCATTGAGAAATTGCAACCAAGACTTTTCATTAAGATTCTAAAGAATCATATCAAATGGGCATCCAATGACCCCTTCTTAATTACCACTTGAATTGAATTATACAACACAGTTTCCATTTGTTAACATCAGTCTAATCTTGTAGTATTGCTTAAATGGACCTGAGCTATCATGAACTATAATGAATTGTATTTTTAATAATTAACATTAACAAATATTAATAAATAGTGCAAATAGTGTATTGCATATTGTCATCAAATGTTAATGCATAACCTATTTAAACTTTACTATGAAGTGTTACCAATCAAATGTACATTTACTATGTGTAGCATAGGCACTGCAGTGACCATATGTCATTTAAAGAGTTAACAAGGCATACTACACTCCACATTTTCACTATGGGAATAGCTACAATATTTTTTTCAGCGCTGTTGTGTTCTAGTCAGCCAGAAGGGCTGTAATGCCATCTATAATATTGTCTGGGGAAAACCGTGAAGCTTCAGTTGACAAAAACCACAAAACTGCGGTGGAGAAAAGGGGAAGCAAATGTCATTGGCTGTGTGAGTGACTGCAGAGGGGCCGGTCCCGCTGACAGACAGGGGCAATTATCTGTTCTCCCCCCAACAGTTTTAACCTAATTTCTCAGCGACCAGAGACCCTCAACACAGTCTATCAGCAGCGAGGAAAAAAAGGATTATCTTCCGCTTTCTGCTCTCCCTTTGGAGAATGACTTTCTGCTGTCATGTCTTTGTGATGAATGATAGGCAGAGAGAGGGAAAGTAAGAGAGAGACGGCAGATCCAGCGTGCTTAAGACACCCCTAACCCCCTCTGCTTCTCATTTTTCTTTAGCGCTTCCCAATTCATCCCTTTGACCGCACTCGTCTATCCATCACTACCCTTCACGTGACCCCGGAGGTCTCCAGGTGTGCAGAGATACACCTGCAGCCGGCTGCTGCCCAAGGACCAGACGACATCACAGGCTTGGCATCGGCTTTGACAGGGTGTCTGATTCAATCATCACATCTGGCAGAGTCCGAGCGCTGAGAGAGCCAGTCAACCCTCCACCCTGAACCGAGCGTGCAGCCAGATTCACGGTACATACACAGTACCGAGGAACAGCAGAAGATGCGTTAATGAACTGTAGCTGCAGCTTTCAACAGAAAACAAGCAATCCTCCAGGACGGCAGAGCTCCGTTAATAACGGCAGCTTTCCGTAAAAACCTGCTTTTTCCCTTCCCTTCACCTCACCAGCCTGTTAGCCAGCAGCTTCCAATCGTTGTAATTTAGCGCACTCGGCTCTCTGCAGCTGTTGCCATCGCCCCCGCCTTACAAACGCAATAATGCTCTGATGCAAATGTGCCGCGGCGCACAACTCTGATTCTAAACATCATCTACAATGCTTCAAACTAAACATTCTGGGAGGAAAGTGTTGTTTGCTCCAACAAAAAGTCCCCCCAACATAGAATTTTTGAAAATGACCTTTCATGCAGCGTGCAACACAGATCTAAGTGTATGAAAACATCCAGCAGAGTTTTATATCTAAAAGTGCTCCTTACATCGTTACATCGTTATTGTCTTTCAAAAGAAAGAGTCGACTCTGAATCATTAAATTGAGTCGACATTAAACATTAGCACCCAGCAAAGGAGGGGTTTGGAAAAATGTGAATCATTTCAATAAGGTAAATATAAATGCATTTTATAAGAAAATGAAATGTTTTTGACCTTGCATGCATGGGACTCCCAAAACCAAAATATGGTCCTTTCATTACCCTTTAGGTACCTTACACCAAGTATTTAGGCTAGTTATAAAAATTCACACTAAGAGTGTGACAAAGTGTTTAGGAGATATTCATTTTCAATCAGAGTTGGTGATTTGAGGCGGCATGAGCGAAAGAGTTCACATTTATGCAAGCAGTGATTGTGAAGTGATGCAGTGAAGTGTTGTTACAGTGAGCTAAAAGTTTAATTTAAAGCTAAATAATAGAAAACAAATATTAGATGGAAAATTTATTATATAAGTATATTAAAAAATAAACTTGAAAATATGAAAATCCAGCTAACCTTACTGAAATCAATGTTTAAGCTGTATTACATTTACTTAAAGCATAAAAAAATTACTAAAACTTTAACTTTACTGCCTATATGTAAAATGCCATAAAACAGCTAATTCATTAATTAATAGTATCAAAAAAAGGTTAGAAGTTAGAACAATGCTTTGCTAATCTTCTCAAGTTATGAAAACAGTAATAAGACTTTAAAAAATGTACAAACTAGAAAACATTCAATGAACAATTGAGGATAAACCTTGTGCTACTATATATATATATATATATATATATATACATAAGTCATTTTGTCCAAGTAAAGCAGTTTGCAAATTGACAGATAAAGCCATGTAAATTTGCGCACGCTTTGCAAATGCCTCTTAAAAACATCAAACGGTGATTAATTAGTGTGCTTATGCCTAATTTGCTCCATTGGTTGGTGGAAAATGAAAAAAAGGTCAGTAGCATCAGTGTCTAACACATTACACCGCATCTCCATCTCCCTTTCTCCATCTCAAACACTCATCTCTCATCCTTGCACATTCAGACAGCTGCTGAGATGCCGGTGGCCGATCAGGAATTAGAGTGGGTGTGGGCACGGCACCATTCAGAAGTGCTAAGGCCTTTCACACCCCTAATGTGTAATTAGGTGGTGTTTTGGAGCATACAGCCTTCCTCAACTGAAATTAGTGGCCTTTTATTAATCAGACAGACCAGCACAAAGGCATTCTGAGCCCCTCTGTAATCTACTACAAAATGTTTCTCTTAATTACAGAGGTGGAAAGCGGGGGCAGGGGGAGGGGGGTTATGGAGGTGCTCTGCACAATGTGTCAATTTCAGTGCCACTATCTGAGTTGAATTTGCAGCACAGTCTGTGCAGCTGCCACACTGATGACAAATCATCTAAACTTTTCTTATATGTGTATTGATTTGCACATAAACACATACTCCCACGCACACCATACAAACACCACCGTCTAACACAAAACAGACTATGTTACTGTGCATGACTACTGATCCAAAAAACAGGCACATGGACATGAAAAACTGATTTGAGTCAAATTTTTACACTACTGATCAAAAGGGCCAGCTGTTTGTTTTTTTTTCTTTCATAAATATAAATACTTTTTATTCAGCAGGCTGCATTAAAATGAAGTAAAAGTAAAAGTAAAGACATTTTTCCTTAAGGAAAAAACTAAAACTTTTGAACAGCGGTGTATATAATTTGAGATCTACATTATTTCAAAAGCTCACCCAAAAGTACTTTGTAACAATATGTAAAACAATTGCCTTAAATGACAATCACTGCAACTAAATAGACTATAATCATGCTGTATTAAATTTAACACAGAAAAAATAAAGGCTGTGAGGGACAGACATGCAGTTTTTACAATGTTACTGGCTGCCAAAAGCTTTAAAAACTCACAACGGTCAAAAAAATTATTCCTTAAGCAAACTTAAGCATTGCCTGAAAATAGTCCCAAGCTATTTCAGGCGCTGTGTGATATCATTGCTCCTGCTGCAGCCATGGTACAGCAGCAAAGCTCCTTGATTATTACGCTGGAGTTCCCGGTTATATCAGCCTAGAAAATCACAACTTTTCATTTTCCGTCTGTCTTAGTACACAATGTAACTACAGAAGAGTTATGTTTTAAATAGGAAAAACTTGGAAAATCTTTGGTCATTTTTGAGCGTGATGCTAAAGGTCAAATCAGATTCAATGATCTATGCTAAGCTAAAGCTAAAAGTGCTCTGCCAGACCCGGAGATCGACTGAATGGGTTCAAAAGCATGAAACTCAACTGTTTAATTTGGAAAGTGAGCATATTCTCAAAAAAGTGGTGTGATCCATTAAACAACAGTACAATCCATTGCACAACTATCCCTCACAGCTTCATTTTAGTTCCAGTTGAAAATTAAATACGGCACTACCCTGAGCAATGTCTATTACAGTAATACCGGAGGTCCTTTTCTCAACAATCGTTAAACGAGTCACTAGTTGCGTTTATGAGAGGCATGAAAATAGTGCCGGTTTTAGTGGCGGACTGATATACTTCATTACCACAGACCACAGTGAACATTATAAAATACCTGACAGCTGAATCCTGCAACCAACCAATTAGAATCAAGTATTCCAGGCCTACATAATGGTAAATCTACACTTTACCTGATAAGTCCACCAGCCATCACTGTGATCAAGTGGCTCGTGTGCACCTAATGACGACTATTCAGACAGCTAATGCCATGCAAGAAATCATGTTGGAGAATTTGGATGCAAAACAACTTCCTGTAATTGCCCGAGGCAAGCAGAGGGAACAGCACCCAGAGGGCCTGGCAATTAGGCACAGGAGGCATAAAAACATGAATGGTGCTGCTCGGCACACTATCTGCTGCTTTCCATTTATAATCTCTCGCTCAAATGTTCGTTTCTATCACAAACGATCCATCTATATCATGTCGAACAGCGAGAAGAAATATAAGCATTATGACTGAGCACAGTAATGTGTCTTAGTGGCTTTAGACTGTTCAGCTGAATACAGATAAAAGAGGCTTCATTCAGTTCCCAGGTCTCTGAATGCCACTCGCGGTTAAGAGGATGTTTTTCTTAGTGAGAGGAATATCAGGCAGGCTCTTTCATGTTTTGTGCTCAGTGAAGGACAGACTTTGTGAGTACATCTCAGAACAGCGGCACACAGGAGCGTCTTATCCGTGAGGCGATGCTGTCATGAAAAGCTTTTGACTGTGTTTTCAAGAATCCGAGCCCTGGTTCTAAGGAGCAGTAGGACTGTCAATCACAAGCTAGAGTTTTTTTTTTCATAACCTTCATTTACATCTGACATGGACCAGAGCAGCCGATGCTCTTTTGCAAAGCCATTATTGTCAGGTAAATTGCGAAGGGTTGGACACCGGTAGGAGAGTTACACTTGGTGAGCACACTGTCCTTCGGGGACCCCAGCTGACCTGTGGGATGTTCTTTTCTACGTCAAAGGAACAGGAATAACTTTCTTCCGTTTCTCAAAGGAGATGAAAAGAGACATACTGTGCAGTGTACATACTGTTTGAAAATAAAAGGAATGTGAAACAGTATGTAATAATAAAGGCTTTAAAGTGGCGGTATTATGGATTTTTGAAAATTACCTTTCGTGCAAGTGTAACACAGCTCTAAGTGCACCGTGTATAAAGTTATTGTCTCTGAAAAGAAACAGTTGAGTCTGAATCATTAAAATTAGTCATTTTTAAAACAGGTCCCTTGCCGTTTCATGTTAAAGCACAATAGCATATTGTCTGCCCACACTGCTTTAAATGAAATCAACCAATCACTGGAGCGGTTTAGAAAAGTTAATCATTGAATGAATCGTTTGGGAGTCATTGCACCAATAAGATAAAAATAAGTGCATATTTTTAGGAAATGAAAGTGTTTTTTGACCTTGCATGCATGTCACATGACTGGAAAAACTGATGAAGGGCTGTTGAAGTATTGAAAAATGATGTATTGTTAAGATATATTATTTCAGTGTGTTTGGTCAGTGTTTTTGTTTTGGCAGAGGTTTTGGTTCCTTTGTTGTTTTAGTCTCTTTGAAATAACTGAAACAATTTGCTAGCGTGATTTGAAACTCTAATGTGGTCGACACACCTGGAACGACTTCATAGCGTTAATTTAACTGCAAGCCTTAGAACATCTGTCAACCAATCAGAATCAGGCATTCGATAGCCCTGTGGTACAATCTAACTTACTGCAAAACAGTGTTTCTCAACCCTGGTCCTGGACGCCCCCCAACACTGCAAGTTTCTAACATCCCTATTAAGAGCTTGATTAGCTGCTTCAGGTGTGTCTGATTCAGGTGTGTTTGATTAGTGTCCAACAGAGTTCAACTCTGTAGGACACTGGCCCTCCAGGGCCGAGTTTGGACAGCCCTGCTGTACAATATATAAATGAGGCAAATCAATTCACTTTGAATGGTGATTAATCAATTTTCTGTAGTTATTGCATAGTTAAATGAATCATTTTTAAAGGAATGAGCTCCCTCACACACACACAAAGCACAAAAATGAGATGGGGGAAGGAAACTTGAATATGGGGAAAAAAATTACCTATATTTTTGCAAAATTCTAAAAAGATACAAATGCGTTAAATTCACTGCAATTAAAAGCTTAAATATCCACTTGTGGCAGTAAAAAATAGTTGCTTTCAGGGGAAGATTTCATGTGGTTTTGTGCATAATGCAGTAAACTTGCTCTGTAGCTCACCTGGTACAGCACTGAATTTGTAATGCGATGGCATACTGGGGTACAAATTCCAATTAACTTTTTAGAAGCAGGTTAAAACATATTGGTTACATCTGCAAATGGAGTCTTACCTCACATTTGCTTTTGTTAACACAATTACTTTAGGTTCAGGGTCGGGTTCAGTACAAGTGGTATGTTATTTTGAATTCAATAAAGAATTGACATTTTGTTTCCGAATTGTTGCAATACCCACAACAACCAGCGACACTTACTGGATATTTCACTTTCACTCAATGTTTTGTGAAATGTGCAAACAGAAACAATGTCATTTCAAGCCTTTGTAGAAAAGCGCAATGCAAACAGAACTTAATACAAACCTGCAATAATACACTGCATTTCTGCTGTATGGAAACAGATCCGATCTTTAAGTTAGAATACAGTAAGAAGAACTAGTATGAAAAGTGTAACTATGTAAAATCAAAACTAGCCAGAACTAAATTCAGAACTAACTTTCTAGGCCAGGTAAATTGTGAATTAAATAATTGGTGAAAAAAAACCCATCCTATAAATGATATCTGAAAAAATTTGATGAACAATCTAAAATACATACTGTAGATTTAACGACACAAAATCCTACCCCACTTCTATTTAAATTTAGTTGTCTTAATGCACAATATTAGTTCTTTTCATCAAAACACTAAATTGAAGCAGCTGTCCTGCTGAGAGTGAAGGCACCATGCTGAAATGCCCCTGGACAAACTTTTTGCTTTGATTAAGTGCCTTATTCAGAGAGCAAAGAGAATTAACAACACTTTCCTGATCATTCTTGGGTGCATACCAAAGAGTTAGCATGAAAGAGACGTTCCCTTCAACATTACACTTTGAGACCTGATGCACTTTGCCCTGCATAAATGTGCCACCAAAGCTTCCTTTCCTAACACATTACAGGATTTTTTCACCCATAAAATTAACAGTTATTTCATCATTTCCTCACCCTCATGTCAACCACTGGTCTTTCTTTCTACAGTGGAACACAAAAGACAACATTTTAAAGAATGTTCAAAATGCTCGTACAGCAGGAAGTACTTCATTACTTTGAAGTCAAGGTGAGCATTTGCACGCTGAATGTTCGATCTCAACTAACATGATCTTCACAAACAAACTGGTGAGCACTGTTCTCAAAAAGTCCTCTAGCTATTTTCTTCACTGTTTTACCATCAGCTCTGTGTGTGTGTGTGATTACTCTGACTGAGGGCCTCTTGGGAATAATGCTGAGTGAAAGCAAAAGGAGCAGTGGCACTCTAGTTTGACATATATACTCTGTGACATCTTACAAGGATAGTGGTCTAAGCCACTGCCTGAGTGAAAATCAAGACCTCTACTGACACTGACAGCAGGAACTGTGGCAGACAGATTAAACGTATGCAGTCCTGAAGAATCTTGTTTTATTTATATGTCTTTAGAATAACTATAGAAATTAATTTAGTCAGTGATGCTTAAACCTCATGTTTTGTATGGGGCCTGGAATTTAACATTTCAGCTATTAAGACTTTTTTTTGGGAACAACTTACCACTAATAAATAAATCAATATAGCAATATTATATATATATATAATTTAAAGTTTATTTGCAAAAATAGATATCCTTTTTTTATAATGTTATCATGTTTTATTGTGTTAATTAATTTTGTAGTTATTTTTTTAACCTAATTCAAATAACCCAACTGCAGTTTGATTGAGATTGATTGGAATGTGCAATGAACATGATTTGTTTAAGAAGATATATATATATTATATTATATAAACACATTACGATAGTAGTTGTGAAATCGTGCCATACGTTATTTTGTGTGTATGTGTGTGGGGTGACACTCAGTCAATCTCAAGAGAAATATGCGGGTTAAAATAGCAGAATCACATTGATCTTACTCATTTAAGCCCATTTTTGTTCTAACACTAACCTGATATGAAATAATTGAACCTGACAGCCAGCAACAATGAGGAGAGTTCAGGGTTTGATGGGATCTTGTGTGATGTGTGCCATTCAAATCCACCAGTCAGCGGGGGAGACAGAGAACGAAGAAGAAAAAAGACAGGAAGAGGGAGCGAGAGAGATAGAGAAAGAGGAGCGAGGGAACCTCAGGACCTTGAAGGAGATGTCAGTTGAGGGCTTGAGTTGGTCTTGCGCCTGGCTGAATAGCGGTCAGCCCCTCTGCACGCTTCTCTTCCCTGAAAGCATGACATTGCCAAAGGGGGAAAAAACATCATTTTATCATTCTGTGCCATTCACACCCTCTCTTTCCCTGTCAAACATGCCATATGTCCCCATCTCAGGGCGTCCTGCCGGCTTATCGAGTGTGACAGGGCCATTCTCACACTGCTCCCAATCACACCGTCTCCGGCGGGTAGAATCCTGCTCTGGCGGCACCGTGCAGTGATGGACTGTCAGGGAGAGGGCAGTGACTTCTGCAGGGTCGCACCCCAGACAGCCAGAGAGTCCAAGAAAGACAGAGGACACAATAGATGAGAGGGAATGGAGCTTGGGAGTAAAGGTGAGGCTGTGATGATCATGTGGCCCAGAGAGCAGACTCATCATTGGAGGTGAATTACTCCAAACGGACCCTGCATCCCAATTCACATACTGTATTATGCATCTTAAACGGAAGGCAAAATTAACATATTAAGAATAAGTGCATCCTAAATCACTATTTGAAAGCTGCCTGGATATACTTTTATCATGCATCTCTGCATGCTTTTTAGGCTAATATTGCTCACAACAGCTGACTTTTTTGTTCAGATAAATGAAAGGGGTGCAGCTGCACAGCATGTTTTTTTTTTATTGCTGGTAAGTAATTTTCAGCTAGATGCAAATGCATACATATAAACACCAGCAGTAGCATTACACAGCTTTATGCAACACAGACTTGATGAAATGCAAAACTCAGATAACATACCTATACCTACAAATTCACTGCTTTTCGTACAGTAGCTCAAACAAACACTAGTGGCAATACAACAGCTTTTATTGCATTTCAAACGAATATTGATTACAGGGGCACTTGGCTACAAGTCCCATGAAACACGAGTCACAGAAGAACTCAAAATAACTTTGTATTTCTTTGGATTTGTATTTCACATTTGCTTTAACGTTATCAGTTAAGTTCAGGATGTAGGATTTAGTAAAGGTGGTACATTATGGTCAAGCTAGATAAAGCATTAACCGTTTATCACCACTCACTGCACGTACGTACAACTGACTTAATAAATATTGTCACATTCACTGAAAATTGAACATGCTTTTAGCATCACTCACTGGACAAAAGCAGCATAATATCAGTTCAGTCAGAATACTGTCCTGAACTTATATTTGGTGGCAGGCTACACCCTGAAGGGTTCAGTTCTGAGCTATCCACAAGCAAACCCCTCTGAGGTTTTACTCTTTTAAGAGTGCGTATTGCACTAGGTTTCAGTTCCTGCGGGGCTACGGCATGTCACTCATATTGTGACGCGTTACGTTAAGAAACCCTCTCAAATCCACTTGAAAGCTCTCATTACAGAATCCCACTGTCATGTCAGAGCACCTTTCCTCCTGACAGCAATTGAAGTCCAAGGTGACTCGCAGCATTTAACACCTCAAGCATTAATATAGATGAAAGCACCCAACGGCGAGCGGGTCAAATGGCTGCCGGGGAGACGAAGCCGGTACAGCTCACCTGGGAGGCCGGGTTACAGCTTCGTTTTCCCGCTCATTAGACCATACCCGCACCTTCTGTCTCACGCCGATCTGTGCCAGGGCACAGGGGGCAGGGAAAGGTCACTCCACTTAAGCATTTGACGGCGAAGCGAGCCTCACATATATGCAGATGATGGTACCTCCTGATGACTAATGTGTGCTGATTGCTCAACAGCACTAGAACTCTGGGAAACGGCGCAGGACACGGCGCGCTCTGCAGATGCCTGGATGCTCAACAAGTGAGTAATCAAGAGAAAAGAGGACAAGAAATTAGAGACATTCCTCTACTGATGATGTGCACGGAGGCAGAAATCAGGGGCTGAAAGAGAGCGAGCGGGCGAGGGAGAGAGGGACCTAAATTACCTGTAACTAGCATCTCAAATGCAAGCCAACGCGAAACCTAAAGTCTCCACCTCCTTATGAGCGTTTTTCCCTCTTAAAATATATCTGTAAAATGATTGCTAATCTATGCAAAGAAGCAATCAGCAGCTCATGCATAATGCATGAGCACGAGAGACCAATTTTAAAACGCTTTCAGATTATTAGATATTATCAGGAATTCAGCAGATGAAATCTGAACACTCCTACCTGCGTGGCTCTAATTACAACAGCCGAGTGGGCAGACAGGAAGGCGAAGCGCCGGCACGGTCAGGGCCCGCCGCAGGTCATTTGCACACGTAATTTAAAGCCAAGGTGACCGCAGGACAAATCCCAGCTCCAGGTCCGAGTTATAATGGATGGAGAAGGAAACCACCGAATTAGCATGTATATCTCTACCAGTGCAACTGATAGCTGGAGATGAAATGGTTCGATCGCTCTAAGCATCCTGGATAATTTTTCATAGCCTACATCAAGATGGTATAGCTTTGATTTTAATGTATTCAAATCGGATGATCTGCACGAGATGGGATTGAACTCGGCACGGATGCCGAATGCTTGTTTCAATTTTTATTTAAATGGGCCCCGAATCAGAGCGGAATGTTATATTCTCCATTAAGCGCTCAAGCAATTGCATTTGCATTGGATTAAATTACGCTTATCTCCGCGGACAGAGGATGCTGTCTTATCAAATGAACATCTGCATTTTAAAAGGAGAGAAAGAATGGAGCGGAATGTCGGATGACAGGATTAAGCAAACGCTAATTCATTTCCGACACGCGGCCGTGTCCGGTCCATCCACAAAGGCTGCATTTAGACACCTGAAAATCCACCATGCAATCAGCTGTCATTCACAGCGAATTTAAGAAAGCTCAGGAAATTCGGTTTGACATCGCAATGAGTAGGAGTTATTTTGTGTATTAGGCCAGTGTGAATAAAAGCAGTACTCTCAAGCTCTGCTCTAAAACCATTTTCAAAGCATTTTAAGACATTGCAGAGAGGCCACCAACACAAAGGTTCAAATAGTAAGCAAATTAATTAAGCTGGCTCCTAAAATACCTTGTATTGGGCAAATTGTTGACGAATGGAGAAAGCAATTTCCAGAACGCACTGACAAGCTCAGAACAAAAAATAAATTCAAGAGGGCGGATGAGACATGTTAATTACAACCAAACTTTTATTCAGTAGCCTACTTTGATTCATTAAAATTTATTTCAAGAAATAAAAACCCCATAGTTTGTGTAATCAGATTTTTTTTTTTTTTTTTTGCTCAGTTGTATATTATCTATTAAAGGGGTCATATGATGAAGCTTTCCTAATCCTTTCTCTTTGTAGTGTCACAAGCTGTTTGTGCATAGATAAGATAAGTTGCACAGACTAAAGTCTCAAAACCAAAGAGATATTCTTTATAAAAGTACAGACTCGACCATACCTTCCTGAAACAGCTCGCGCAAACATGCCCCCACTCGTCTACATCACTATTTTCATTACACAACAACAGAAGGTGGAGCTATTATTCTCGCTGTAGTGTTGTTGCAGCTTCTGGAGACGCTGCGTTTCATTGTGAAAGCTTCCAAAAGACAACACAACTAGAATTCAATAGCAGTTAACACTTCCAGAGCAGTTCAACCCAAATATTCAGAACTGATTCCTGAACATGATAGAGCAGCCTTGGCTGTGAAGCAACTCCAACTCCGCAAGGACAGTCTGGTGCTTCTGACTCACAGCCTTTAAGTAACATTAAGTTTAAATATTCTGCTCATTTCTACTCAAATGTGAGATTTGAGCAGTGGAGAGTCATGCTTAATGTTTGGCGTTTCTCAGATCACAAATGCAGACGTGGTGTTAGGTTTACGAGGCGCCATGCAACGCAGACAAAGACAGTATCAGTTATTATAGTTAGTGATTATGACCCCAATGGATGCAACAAATGCTTCGTTTGAAATGGGTTTTATTGTTTTTGTATGGTTGCACCAGGAAACGCCATCACAATATGGTTAGTGGCGTAACGTTTCCGTCACACGCTTGACATATTCGGCCAATCACAATGCACTGGATAACAACGTATTATATAGAGTCCGGGCTTAGAGGAGCAAAAATAATGTACAGTATGTTAAAGAAAATAGTTAAATGCCATGAAACAAACAACCAGCTACTATAGGTGATTTGCAAAATTACAAAGTAAAATAAAAATAATAATAATAATGATATAGTATGTCTATGGATTTAACACATTTTAAAATACAAAAATAATAAGGTTCAACAGTGGTGCTGTTTGCTTTCTTTGTAGAAGCATACTGTAATCTTTCACCTGGAATTCTGCTGTTAAACAGGATTATTAAAAAAATTAATAAATAATGTAGACTGACAGCTTTAACAAAAGCATATAACACTGATTAACAAGCTCACAATAGCTCTATTTTTAGAGGTTGAAGTTACTGTCAAAAATCAATTAAAATTGCAGCTTTTCTGGTGCATTCCGAATCAGTCACATATAAAGTTTGATTTCAGTTAGGATGCTGTCTACGTAGGGCAGCTCTCTAGTTTTTGGAACAGAGCTCCAGAAAGCAACAAAATCTCTCCATGTTCTGGGAAGGTTCTTTACTCTGTGTGTGTGTGTGTGTTTGTGTTTGTGTTTAGAGCAGGTAAAGGTGCCCTTCCCCAACACCCTCCGCTCTGAACGCTTCGATTTGCTCTGAAAGATTTTCTGAGGAGTCTGACAGGCTTCATGCTCTGAGCACTAGACAAGCAGAGATGAGCGCTCCTACAAAAATCAATGACGCTCTTCAAAACCTACAGTACAACAAAAGCATTACTCTGCAATTAGATCTGCAGACGCAAGCACCCAAACACTACACTTAGTATAGTTCAGATATTTTATATTGTAAAATCAATGTGGTATATATACAGTAGCACTGGCATAGTAAAGAATGTTATGCAATTTCTCTGCTACAAAGCCTTAGCGGGTAAACAAGGACGGTGGCGTTGGGAGTATCAGATGAAATATCATAGTAAATGTGGTATATAGTTGATTCATGTTTCATGTACGTTTCACTTTTCCATGGAAAATTTTACACTTCATCTCCAGTGTCAACATTAATATGAAGTTATAAAAGTTGCAAGCATACTTACAAAAGGATGATCAAAATGTTTAATGCTTAAAATAGTATTCAATATCATACTGCAGGATTCCTAGTCACTTTATACTGTTTAATTACTGTTTAATGCTCATGTACTATGGTATTACCAAAGAAAACCATTACATTATTATGATGTTATGATGGAACGTTTTTGTTTGTGAAAAAAGAACTTCAATTACAAATGCTATTAACATACTACACAGAATCATTTATCACTGAACTGAGATGCTTTCACTGAGACTGTGAATAACAATGATATCGGTTCAAATGTGCTCATTCATCAAGACAGGACCTTAAGTGAATTCAACCTGAAGTGTCTACAAGATGCTGAAGTCTTGTGTTCTCACAGACTTTCCCCACCTATTCATGCGCTCACACAAGGACTTTTTTTCTCTCTCACTCCCTCTCCCATACACGCTTCATCCTCTCGACATGTGCAGGTCTGTGCCAGATTCTTCTGCAGCCGACAGCCTTAATGGGGTCAGCTGACCTCTGCTCTCACTTCTCACCAGGGCCAGGCAGAATGGGAATGCCTTTCTCCACTCTGAAAGACACACAAACTCCCACACATACTCTCATTTTACACCACCTTGACCCTGACCCTTGCAGCATCTTCTCAAGAGGAGCAGAGAAAAGAGCCCCTGCTCAGCTGCAGAGCCACGAGCTCTTGAAGGAAGGTGAGAGGTCACCGGTGGGCAAGACCAAAGCCTTCTCGAGAATTGGAACTGCACCAGGCTTTACCCGTAAATTATATCACCAGCCTCGATTTTGCTAAAGTTGCTGTGGGTTAAAAATCAATAAGTCTAATGAACTAGAGAGGAGAGGAGAGGAAAAGGAAATGAAAGAGGAAAATGCCAGGAGAGAGGAGAGGAGAAGAAAGGAAAGGAAAGGAAAGGAAAGGAAAGGAAAGGAAAGGAAAGGAAAGGAAAGGAAAGGAGGAAAGGAGGAAAATGCCAGGAAAGGAAAGGAGGAAAATGAAAGGAAAGGAAAGGGGAAGATTGAGATGAATTGGAATGGAAGGGTAATAGAAAGAGGAGGAGGAAATGGAAAGAGGGGAAAAGGAAATGGGAAGGATTAGAAAAGAAATTGAAAGAAAAAGGAGGAAAAGGCAAGGCAAGGAGGAAAATGCCAGGAAAGGAAAGAAAAGGAAAGGGAGGAAAATGCCAGGAAAGGAAAGGAAAGGAAAGGAAAGGGGAACCGGAAGAGGAGGAAGAAGAGGAAGAGGAAGATTAAAATTAATTGGAAAGGAAAGGTAATAAAAAAAGAACAACAAAGAAGGAATCAACAACAATAGAATTATAAAAGAAATAATAAAGAGTAGAAAATGAAAAATGGAAAAGAAAGGTGATGACAACAGTAGGAGAGATGATAGGATAGGAAAAAGGAAAAGGAAAGGAAACAAATTAATGGGAAGAGGAAAGGGAAAGGACAGTAACATAAAGAGGGGTGATGAATGTTACTTTCTCTGTAAAAGTGGTATCAGAAGCGAATACTGCTGAGAAGACACTCACAGCTGGCCAGTCGCTGGCTTTTATCTGCGTCACTCTCACACAAAAAAGACATGCTGCCAGCGTGCTCTTCTGCTATCTGTTTACAAGAGTGTCACACAGACCAACACAGAGTTCATATCTATCACGCTCAGTGTCACATCCCTGCAGAGAATGAGTCACAACAGCAACACACAATGCTCACATGCCCAGAGAAAAGAGGAATAAAAACATTGTATCCTCACATTTACTCATTACTTGAACTGTCACTCTTGAACTTTGGTTAAACAAACGCACGGAAGATGGGAAACCGTTTCGGCTGGTGACAGAATAAAGGGGAAAAGGCTTGGATTCCTGTTTTATTATATTTCTATAGCTCAGCCGTTTCTCTCCATCCTTGACCCCTTTTCTTGGCTGCCTCTGTTATCTGAAATAATGTCAGGCCATCCTTAGAATCTATTCATCAGTGCAGAAAGAAGCTGCCGCTGACATTGATAAAAAATACCATCTGTGCCTCGCAGGGAGGAGAGACGGAGAGGTACGGCTCGCCCCTCCTCCTCCTCATTCCTCTTCATCAATGCAATTTAAATTGAAGAGCTCAGTGGTAATTAAATTCAAGCTGGGGTTACGGCGGGGGCCGAAGACGCGGATTCGACACAACAGAGAGAGGACGCCACATCGAGGGTCAAGGTTCACCAGAGGCAGCCTTGGCCAGCCAGTTCCCATTCATTCAAACAACCTGTCTGTACAAAAGCCTTCTGACATTTAAAGAAATGAATAAAAACAACAGAGAGATGGAACGAAAGAAGAAGAAAAAAAATCAATTATTCCACATTTTTCCCCCATCCACAAACTGACCTTTTCTCTCTAACATCCTCTGCCAGCTGTTTGTTGGACAGACTTCAAAACTGCCAATAGTGTTGAACTCATAGCCCGCCCTATAAAGGGCTCTCATGTTCGGAAACGGGATGGATGGAAAGAGGGAAAGTCGATAACCATTTGGGGGGATCCTTTTTTTGTGAAATTGTTTGTCAGCATAAACTCTAAGCGCATGACTAGCAGCAGGTCAGAGGGATTTTGGTGGCGGGGGCCGGTCTTGGGCCCCCCTCTTCTGGTTAAAGCCAGCTTTACTCATTCATCTGTTCTCTCTCGAATGGCCGATGCCGCCCTCTCCTCCCTCTGCTAATCCGGTTACCGCATTCACAGGCAGTACCCTCTCTCTTTTCATTACAGCAGATCAGAGATTGAAAAGCGATTCCTCAATCTGTCTGAGGATGAGATCCAAATTGGATCGAGCCAAAGTGAATGTGGTAGAGACTGGAAAATGGGAAGGGAAGATGATACGACTCATTTTTACCCTTTAGAGCTGATGGCATCAGAAAAAGCAATATTCATAGAGTGTATGTACAGGTAGGTGGCCTGCTTGTGGGTAAAATCCACACCTTGATTGAAAAGAAGACAGCGGCTGACTTCTGGAGTCTGAGGTCACTTCCTTCGAGTGGAAACATGTCTCATCAAGGCTGTATATTTTATATTTAAAAATCAAAATATATTTTAAAATCAAATGGGTTTTTTTTGCAATGGCAAAGCTGAATTTTGCAGCAGCTTCAGAAATCATGTTAATATGCTAATTTGGTACTCACCTAACATTATTATTATTATCAGGGTTGAACACAGCTGTGTAATATTTTCGTGATGCATTTTTCAGTTTAAGTTTTTTTTATATAAAGTGAAAGTCACTTTTGATCAATTTAATGCATCCTTGCTGAATACAAATATTAAAAAAAAAAAAAACATTTAAACACCTGATGAAGCAAAATAATCAAACTGAGATCATCCTGAACACAACAGGTTTTTAACAACATCATTATTAAAAGTCATGTTTAAGCTCCTGAAGTGAAAGTTAAGCCAAAATCCAAATAAAATAAATACAAAATAATGACCTTACCACAGCGTGGATAAAAACAGCACTTATTTCCCAAAACATAAAACAAGACAAATGCACTAAAAATAGAATTAAAACAAAAGAGGGGGAAAGTACGACTGCCAGGAAAACGGGTCTGCACATTATGTTCCCGTCACTTCAGAAATGATGGTTCACATTTAACCAACCACACCCACTTTTAAAAGGTGTCTCTGACCTCCCTAGGTCTTCTCAAAAGTTGACTTGTTCAAACATAAGAGGCCTTGTCCTTCTGTGGCCTTCGGTTCACAGGAACACATTCATCTCAGTGCAAATCCATTTCCTATTCTCTAGCTCCAGGTCTTGTGTGCTGAAGATAGCTAGCCCGTCTTTATCTGTTCCTCACAAAACACCACTAAAATTACACCCCTCTCCTGGGACTTTGGGGAAATGTGCGCCGCTCTAAGTGCAGAGCGTTTATTTCATCACCGCGCTTCACAGATCAACTTGGACTGCGTCTGGTCGACAGCCAAATGCGTCCCAGAATCCCCTTTTTTGCTTCAAAACCGTTCCGGTGCAAACTATTCAGACAAAGTGCAAAGAACTGAAAAAGTAATTACTTTGGGTTTAGTGACAATAATACAAGGCCTGTACTCTGTCCAAAATGCTCCAAGCTGTGCTAGTTCGGGTCGGAAATGTGATCCGTGTTGAGAAACATTTTGGCAAATGAGATGATCGTACTACATTTGCTGGGAATACACAGGCAGGCCAGAAAATAATAATGCTGTGCCTTTCATGAAATGGCTGAAATTTATTAAAAGCTATTTGTAAATTAAGTTAGTATGATGATTAAAAAATCTATTATTTGCATTCCATACATGCTGTCCAAAACTGACAGTATAAAATCTGTTTTACGCTTTGCTGCCATCTAGTGGCATAGAAAGCTTTTTTTCTTTTTTTTACAACAAATGATGTTTGTTGAACCAGGATCCAGAGTAACGGCAGCAATGAGCATCTGTGCAACATTGATGCATACAGTACAAGTGCTTTCTTTATGTCTCAGTAGCTGTTGAGGATCTTCAGTATGTCCTGACTGAGAGCAGCTGAAGAGTGCTGCTGGACTCCAGGAGCTCCGATGCTGGTCTCCCAACAGTCAAAGCCACAGGCCTTCAGCTCCTCAACGGTGCTCTGAATCACTGAAGTATCTGTTTCTGTTAACACAAAGGACAAAAACTTCCCCGTCAACACCAAGGAAATTGCACTCGACGAAACAAGAGCTCCACGTAGTTATAGCTAAATCAACAAAATTGTATTTAATTATAATAACATTTCTTATATCCTTTTAGACTCTTCATATACTGCTTATTTTCGTGTGTGTGTGTGTACAGTTTCCCTATTATTTGTTATAACAAAAAACAAAGGCTTATTTAGCTTGTTCTATTCATTTTCTGTTCTCTTTTTATTTATTATAACGATAAAAAAAAAATCCTGACACTTCTTATGGCCCTTTTATTTATTTTGATTGCACCATTGTCTTTATTTAAGTCACTTTGGATAAAATATAATATAATACAATTTCATGTAATACAGACATTTACAGACAAAAACATTTAACACAGCCAAAAAAATAAAAATATTAATCTGCCTAACTGTTAAGAACGGTTTCTTAAGCATCAAATCAGCATATTAGGTGGTTTCTGAGGGATCATGTGACACTCTCAAACATTCGAATATGCTGTGACCCAGAAGACTGGTTGCTAAAACTTCAACCTAAATTACATTTTAAAAAAGTAGTCAAATAGAAATCTCACAATATCACTATATTTGCTGTTTTTACGGTATTAAACCTTGGCGAGTAAAAGAGACTTCTCTCGAAAACAGGTGGTTTTAGAAGATGAATCTAGGTGCAATTTTACATGCAAAATACAAAAACAGACCACATGCCGTATCAAGTGAAGTAAGAATTCAATGTCTTTTTTGACGGTTTAAATAATGCTGAGGCTGTAAACTGTCTTATTTACAAGCGTGACAGGACCCACTTGGAGTGAGACCAATTCTGTTCGCAGTGAAACGAGCCAGAGAACTTTACCTCAAAAAACTTAATTCAGCCTTAACAAGCTGTCTCTTGAAACGACAAGGTCACAAACTCCAGTCGCAGACATCATAAACGCTGCCCGGCTTCTCCCAGCTTTCTGTTTTCTCTATATTGGAGGCTGTTTGTTTGAAGGGTTCTAAGACCCTGATTAAAATTCAATGCGTTAGTGGCTTCAGGCATAAACAAAGAGTGTGGCCCAGTCTGACAGCTGCTGTGTCAAGTTGTTAGCTTTGTCAGAATAGAGTGACAAGCGAGATTCACCTCACGAAGCACACTAAACAGTCACGCAGTCTGCAGGGTGCCACCCTCGTGGAGACTTTTCAAACAATTTTCAAAGCAATCAGACTGATTAACCACAGGTAGCATATCCAAAACACACACTGTAGGGTTCCAGGAAGACATTTCATACAAAAACAACAACGATCGGTACAGTTTTAATAAACCAGGGGGGTGTTCCTGAAAGCAAGGACCATTAAATCCTTAACTCTCGGTGGATCAACCCAACCCTAGCTTACTTGCTTACCTGAAACATAACCTAGTCAAGGGTAGGTTATCTTCAGAGAGCAAGTTTGCAATAATTATATTGTAAAAAAAAAAAAAATGTGTGTAGTGGTACCTGGTCGTAGGAGAGTGATTCCACAGCCTCCTCCTCCTGCCCCTGTCAGTTTGCTATGCAGACCTCTGGTCAGAGTGACCCTACACAGTGCGTCCAGAGATGAGTGACCCACACCCATCACGTTCAGATGGTGCTGGTTTATATCAATCAGCTCCTGAAGACAAATGACACGCAGAGAAACGTCTTAAAAAGGTCAATATAATCCATCTATCAATGCATCAGGGCTTTCTCTGAATAAAAATATTGATCACTTCTTTGTTCTTTTTGACACTTTTTATTTAAATGAAAGTCCAGGGAGGACAGAAACGTATGGACAGAGACAGATAGATTCATCTCCTTTAGGCACACCATCAATCAACTGTATTCAGTGAATTAACTGCTCCTGATTCAGGGTGTTTTACTACACAACATTTTCTGTTTGTCCCAAACATTGTACAGTATGACTAGCGATATGACTAGGGAATCAGATAATGCTTTTATCATGGTATACTGTATTATCACAATATATTTCAATTTAGTTGCAAAAAAAAAAAAATGTCATTATACAGTATAACAACTTTTTTCTTACAGCGAAAAAGACATTTAAATACAATAAAGCAATACATTTAAAAGTGCAAAGGAATTATAAAGACCATCAGGTATCACTTTACAATAAGACATACATCTCATTAGTTAACCTTAGTCAATGCATTAATATTCAAATTAAGCAATACCAACATTCGCAACAGAAGTCACTCATCTTTGTTTGAAAAAAGCTCTTAGTTCATGTTGGCTCATTAAATAACAGTTGCAAGTAACCCTAACCTAACCCATTTATGTCTGACTGTATGACAAGTGTCTTAGCTAAGATGTGGTCACAATTGATAGCGCTGACTGAGCATTTAAAGTCACCAGACCAGGTCTATTCGGACACCCTCATTTACATGCAACAATTAAATGATGACACAAGAAAGCTTTTGCATTAAGGTTAGTTACATTTCGCCTTAAAGTAATACTTTAAGACAAAAAAAAGCTAATAAAAAAAATGAAATACAAAAATATATATAGTAAATATATCATATTTACTTTAATAAATTAATTAATAAATATATATATTGATTATTTTATTTTATTAGTATTTTTTTATGTTGGTCTTTTGATTGTTCTATTCATCAAATAATCCTGAAAAAAACCTTTCAGAAAACATTAACTAGCACAACTGCTTTTAACATAATGGCTGCTGAAAATTTAGAATTGCCATGACAGGAAAAAAAATACTTTATTCGATTTTATTTTTGTAAAATCTTGTAGCAAGTTTAATATAAATATAGCTTTGGTAAAAATAAGAAATTAAAATCTACTGCTCCTATTTAACAACTTCTCCAAGAAAGAAAAACCGTGTGATTTCTAGTGATTATCGTGGTCTCTGCATTTGATAAATAAATAGTTGAATCTCGTCATTATACATTACCATCACTCTGTTCTCCTATTCGATAATGTTCAGTGCTTTGCTACAATCTTGTATTGTTAAAAGCGCTTTATAAATAAAAGCGATTGATTGATTGATTGTACCTCCAGTATGTTGTAGTGCTCAGCTGAAGGTCCGTGCGTGGCCATCTCTGTGAGAGTCTGTTCACAGGTGCAGGACACAGCGCTGACAGACTCCAGAACTGGCTTCATTACAGAGGGAAACTGCAAAGTAACACAGAACAAAGGACTATAAGGGTATACTGATACTGTACAAACAAAAATTCAGCAAGAAAAATGATCAGCTTAAGCTTGTCAAGCAAGATATCACCATCTGATGCTCAAATTCTTGTCGTTTGAAAATAAAATTCTCCAATTTTCCAGTCAAGATTTTTTAAATATATTTCAACTCTGAATGGAATCAATGAATCAATGACTATGTAATTGAGGTGACCAATGAAATCATGGCATAATGAGTGCATGATTTTTTGTTTAAAATTGCCATTTTCCTGACACTCTTGGGTGCTGTACTAAAGGAATGGTTCACCCCAAAATTTAAATTCTGCCATCATTCACTCATCCTCAAATAGATCCAAACCTGTACGAATCAGTTTGAAGCATGGAGTACTGCCATTATACCGAATTAATCAACTGGATATTCTTTCAATCATTCTTTTGGGTTCCACGGAAGAAGAAAAGTGAACCAGGAGTCAGGATGTTTTTACACATTGCTTTTAAGCGTGGAAACAAGAAAACTAAATCTCAATTGTTTATGACTTACTGCTTTGACTTATAATGCCAAAAAAGTGTGGAATATGACCTGACTCTTTGCCATTTTCCATCCTGATAATATGGGAATTCCACTTCACCAATCAGGATGTGCCAGCGAGGCTACCTGCTGCCGTTGTCAAGGTAACGGAGCACAGGAGCGTTGGCAGAGTGTTTCATTTGGAGCTCTTTTAAAAGGCACTCAGCACCGGGCCCCTGGAGTGTTCCTCCCTCACACACACACCGGCCATTATGCTAATTGAAGGGCACAGGAATAAAAACATGGAAGGGGGGGGTGAGGGGAGCCGTTTACTACCTTGTTAATTTTGTCCTTCACTCCAGAAACAAGCACTTTGGTGCTACGTGGTACTTTGGTGTTAGTGAGAAGGATTCTCAGAATGGGGACCCTAGGGAGGAAATGAACCCAGTAACACACTCAGAGAATTTGGCTGGTTCTGTAATTTCACTGAAATAACTTTTTATATACTTTTATGACGAACTGGAACAGCAACTTTATAATAATGTCAAAATATATTGTGAAAATTATTTTTGCAGAGTGCTGTTTTACCAGCTCAGTGGAGTTATATTCCCAGCATGGTATCTTAAAAAGCCACCTGTTGTAAAAAGCATAAAATGATGAAGCATGCATTTTATAATAATTAAATCAAACGAAGCAGAACCGTGAATGTATAAGATTGAGTCTTACCCCATGTGCCCACAGCATTGTCCACCCCTGAAGGGTTACCGTGGATGATCTTCTCACCCATGAGTGCCCACCTGTTAATCAGCTCCATCTCCTCTTTACTCCACCTGCAACACCAACAGATAAAAGATTCTGAACTGCCTTAATACTAATACAGTGGACAGGTAGACTGCCTTTATATATGTGTGTGTGTGTGTGTGTCTGTGTGTTGTGTTTTTGTTCAATGAAAAAGACCTATTCCAATCCTTGTGGGGTTTTTTGTATTATTTATACCAACCAGAATCTCTGGTCCTTGCTTGATCAATCTATCATCTGGTTCAGAAGTGGTGTTGCCATTTCAAGCGTGGCGTAACCTTATTGCTAAAAATCTGTGCTGGTTGTTTTAGAAGGACACTCCCTGTAACTGTATGCCACTTTCAAATAGTTAAAAGCAAATTCAAAAATGCTTACCTACATTATCTACATAAAAGCCCCATAATCCATTGTAATGAAATGTTACCTGGCTGACTCCTGCTTTGGTGTAAGAGGATTTGATATGGTTCCTCTAGCAGACAGCAGAGCAGCAGACAGGCAAACATTATAGGCAGCACTGGAGCCTAAACCAGCTCCTGTGGGCAACTCTGACCACACAGATACTGTGATACTGGCCAGAAAACTAGAAAAACAAAACAGCAGCAAATGTCAAAAAGCCCCTATTACAACAATGCAGCTTTAATAAACGATAAAGGGAGTTTAATGGTGTTCTTACTCTGCAAAAACAGACAGGTACATATAGAGGAAGGCTAACACTGCCATGCTTCTTGTGTCTGTGGATTCCTCTGAAATCCCTGTGAATTCATGTAATCTCTTCAAAAGATCTGCATCAAGTTCCTTCAGGCCACCCTGCTCTGCCGAAACAACGAACCATCAAAGCAGCATGGGTGATGGTGTTTCGACACTGCATTATTACAACTTCAATGAACAGTCCAAACAATAATGAGACACGGAAAATACAGGAGGAAACACTGAAGGTATTTTCAGTTTTGGTTGAACTCTCTTTGTATTAAAAATTTAATATCCATCTCCACTCACCTTTGCACCCTGCCAGAAGAGGCTGCAGTGCAGTTATTTCCCAGGACAGGAAAGTGTCAATATTGGGGAGGTTGATGTGCACTTTACCGTATGATGTGAAATGCAGCCGCACGAAGGTGCGCAGGTTCACACTCACAGCCAAAGCAACCTTTTCAAGGACAGACAACAGACTTTAGAACAACTGATTAAGCAATTACACAATAACTATAAATAAATATTGGTTAAAAAATTAATTAATTAATTAATTAAAAAAGCAGCTGACACTTGAACAGTAAAAAGCAACAGTTCTGACAATTTATTACATAATACGAATTTTCAGTCACAAAATGAAAGCAATACATTAAAAAATACTTATAGACTGAAAAAAATAAACATTTTATATATTATTCCCACAATGGAATAAATTAATGTATGCCAAATAATTTTTTAGGCATTAAAACTTAATACATCTGCAATGTTCATCCAAAATCGTAATCTAAAATATACTTTTTCCAAACCAGTGACTATCTCGAACAATGTCAATGGATGAAAAAGGAAAAGTCATCACTTAAACAAATTGTTTAGGTCTCTGGTGATGACCAAACACTCACCTTTCCATGCACGACAGAATGCTCACCGTGGAGAATTACTTTCCCTGGTGCAGAAACGAAAAACTCTCGTGTTTGCATCTTAATTATTACAACAGCTTCTGAACTTCAGATGTGTAAGATATTCCTGGTAAATTGTAACCAAACCGAATATTAGACTGTTCATCCACCAAGCCAAATTCAGCGCGCTACACTTATAACTTAGCTGTAAAAAATAAATCAATCGTGAACTCCTGATGTAAAGCGTCAAAAGCATCGCGTCTACTCGTCCTCTGCCATACACGTGAACTGTCGCTGCAGTGTGGGCCAATCAAAATTAGTCTCTTACATCGCTGACTTAAAGCCGGCCAATCAGGACGAAGCTCTCAAGGCCACTGACTCTCAAAACACCAATCGGAGTTCGCACCACCTTACGTCATAAGTTGCGTGATAGAACGCTCGACTACGGGCAGCAAGAGCTATCAAAACTCTCGATAGTAAACAACAGAAGCGCGTTTGGAAATGTTTTAAAGTCTACAATGTCTTTTTTTGTGACCAAGTGCACTATTCTTCACCGTGCCCTTCGTTTAGGGACGTATGCGAGCATAAAGCAGCCTTTGTTTTGGCATAAAAGGTAAAAAGAATGTTAAACCCTTTATATCTCATGTGTTCAGGCTATACTGTGTCGGCGTGGTGTGACATTTATTTTAGTAAAATGTCTTTTACCGATGTTCTCTCATTTTTCTAAGATATAACAGCACTAATGAAGATAACGAAAGACAAATTCCTAAGATATACACGAAAACCGGAGACAAAGGTAATTTAGTTCCATACTACAAACGGGATTATTGACTTAACGTGTGGCACGGTTTGTGTAAACATTGTATTGTTTTCTCTGTCTCACCTCATCAGGTTTTTCCAGCACCTTCACAGGTGAGAGGAGACCAAAGGAGGATCATATATTTGATGCTTTGGGAACAACCGATGAATTATCATCAGCTATTGGGTAATACAGAATATATAAAGTTAATGTAGCGTGGGGGGGGGTTAATTACTAAAATACAGATTGTAGTTAATTTCTAACAACAACAACAAAACTGTCTCTGGTTCTTTTTCAGGTTAGCCAGAGAATTTTGCATTGACAGTGGCCATTCATTCACAAATCAGTTGGAGAAGGTACTTAATAAGCATAATTTAAAGGAATAGTTCACACAAAAGTTAAAACGTTTTGAAAATCTACTCACCCCTAGGACGTTTAATGAGTCTGTCTCTTTATTGGAACCAATTTTAAAGCTAATGTCAGGTTACTTTTCAGTGCTTTTATACAAAATGTGCAAATAAATCTTTTATTTTCAGAGTGATTTTTGCAATTACTTTAAACCAGCTGGTATCTAATTGATTTTATTGGAAGTTGTTTGATCTCAGATCTCAAATGTTTTCACGTAAATGCATTTGCTTTTCATTTTGCTTGGCCTGTATACCTCGCTGTTCTGTACAGATCCAGTGTGTACTACAGGATGTAGGGTCAAATATTGCCACTCCTCGGTCATCAGCTAGAGACAGTCATACCAGTAAGCAGAATCACGGGACATTTCTAATGTATGTAATTGTAAAGAAAAGCGGTAAAACATAAACCTTGTTATGATGACCTTGTTTCAAACAGAGAAGACGAAGTTCAGCTCTCAGGCTGTGATTGAGCTGGAGAAGTGGATTGATTCATTCACAGAGGAGCTTCCTCCACTCACCAATTTCATACTCCCTGTATGTATGTTCCAGAAATATATGAGATTGCATAATCTCCACCGAGTACCGGAAATATTGAAATAATGTACATAGAGAATTGCATCTGATTCTGGGTTGCTACAAACATGTTGATGTAGTTACTGAAGGAAAGGCTTTTAATCTCACTCTCAATTCGCAGTCAGGAGGGAAAAGCAGTGCTGCTTTACACGTGGCCAGAGCAGTGAGTCGACGGGCTGAACGCTGGTCAGTTTGACATACGCAATATTTAATATCAGTTCGGCTTGTGTTACCTTACCGCTGATGTCAGGATCAAAGGTCATAGGTCTTAAATGATCTGTTACAGTGTTGCCCCTGTTGTCCGTGCGGGTGAGACCGATCCTGAAGTTGCCAAATATCTGAATAGGTATGAACTTATTCTAACTATTAGTCACTACATATCATTTCTAATTTGGATCTGTGAATTTTATTCAGTGATTACTTTTTAATTTATTGATGAACACTGCCTGCTTTAACAGATTGAGTGACTACTTGTTCACGGTGGCTAGATATGCTGCAGTGAAAGAAGGCAAGGGAGAAACGATCTACAAAAGACCTGAATAGGGGAGGAAGACAACGTCTCATCAGAAGTCTCACTTTGCACTTGTTTCCAAGTTCTAGTGTAAATGTCTAAACACAAAAACACTGGTCAGGTCATTTGTCTCAGAGTACTCTAAAAAAATAGAGCACGAACATGTTATTCAGAAGAACACTCAGCAGTCATATTTAGATTGAGTCGCTAGTTTTTAATCAAACTTTGTGTTATATTCCTGATACCATATTGTATTTTTATGTAAAGTTATAAAAAAAAGAATGGTTTTTTTTTTTTTCCATATTTATTATTACACAGAGCAACTACTATGGTCAAATTATTCTGTAATATAATCATCCGTATTCGGTTTACTTTATGATAAACTGTTGATTTGACAAGATAAATGCATGGTGTGCTGCTTAATACCTTTGTAGAAACCATGATGGATTTTAGTAAATAGAAACTTAAGAAAACAAATGGCCTTTGTTATAAGCTACTTTTGGCTAGCTGAGACAAGACACAATGTGAGCTTTGTGTTTCTCTGGCAAGTATCACTTTTGTACACAGCGTAATCTAACGAAAACACAAGACTACAATTTCTAAGCTAGGTTTTATTAGGCTATATTTCTCTTTTGCCTTTTGCCATTTTGTCTTTTCTGTCAGTTTGTACCCGACTGCGTTCCATAAGTTAATGGGTTCCATTCATTTCAAGTTAAGTCAAGGTATCGCAACTGACTACCTCAATGTCAAGTCTGACCATCATCAGCTCTGACATCACAGTTCCAAAGCAAGGCTGTGTGAGAACGATTACAAAAGTGACAGTAAATTTCTACATGGAGACCAGAAATGTTTTAATATATATATATATAAACTGTTGTTTGATTGGCATATTTTAACTCATAACTTCAGTTTACATTTTTTTTTGTTTTGTTAAAAAGATGTAACAATAAAGTAAAAACAGCGGAAGATAACTAATACCAAAGCCATTTAAATTTTAAACGTCATTAAAAGAAAACTAGCATTATTCAGTCGTGCTAACCTCCACAGGTATTTAAACCCCCTGGTTGGAGAAAGGCTTGGTGGAGCTCATGGTTCTTCAGTTTTAACAGCTCAAATATCATCCTATCACATCCAGCAGTGCACCGTGGGTGCGTGTAACTTCAGCCTCTGGCTGTGCTCTACAAGCAGACTGAGGGAAAACAGTCTGAAAAGTACGGAAGCATATTGCATTCACTTGAGGAAAAAATATCTGCTGTGTTTTTCTGAAATAACGACTTAATTATCTCAGAATTACGAGATACATTTTCATGAAAAAATGTTTTTTGCTCTGTTTTTCTGAATTAATGATTTAATTATATATAATTAAGTCGTTATTTCAGAAAAACAGAGCAGATATTTTTTCCTCAAGTGAATGCAATACGCTTCCGTAGAAAAGAACAGTAAGTTGCGGTAATGCAAAACAGCTCAGGGATGTTACATAAACTGATTCATCCGGAACAACTGCTGAAAATGTGATCTCATTTACTTGGAAGAGTTGTTCTGAACTTGTACGGGTTTCGCTCTTCCACTGAACACCAAATGAGATATTCTGAACAATATTAATGGTAGAAAAAAAAAAAAACCTGAATAGTCAATGGCTACCATGCATCAACTGTTTGGTTACCAACATTCTTCAGAATATCTCTGAGGAAACAGATTGTGTGAGTAAATGCCGTTTTGGGTCAACTATCCCTTTAAAGACTTAAGTTTCATTCGTTTTGTCTCTGCATTACACAGCATCACGCTCTATTATTCCAACACACCAAGAGTCTCAGTTAATAATCTAATAACAAATGACAGTGCACATTCTTTGTTGTTGAGTAACTTTTTTAGATTTGGATATTCAAATATCTGTATATTTGTACGACAATTAAGTTTACATTTTACAGAGGAAATATTACTGTACACATGAAGAACTTTACAATGCCATTGCTTTTGTAATATACTGTGTATAGAACAACCTGCAGTTCACGTAGTGCAACCAAATTCAAAAGACACTTCATCATCAGGCAAAGGAATAGAGACCAGACACTTTAAAGGTTGTTGCTTCCCTATCAAAGAGAGAGAGAGAGACAATTCTGTGACATCATGTTATTCAGCTGAGTCGTTTCACCATACATAACACAGTCCTCATTAACATGAATATTTTTGCATTTACAGCATTATGCCAAACACATTCCTCATCCACAACACCAACCAGAGCACACCTTTCAAAGGGAATAGCATGTTAATGTCAATTAATTTAAATACAAAACTCTGCTAATGGACTCAGCCTAAGCCCTTGTGCATTAGGACAGTACATTTATAACTTAACATTAACAGCAATGCATACAAAAAGTTACATGAGCTTAAAGCCGGTTTTCCACATCTACAAAGGACTCTATACATCAGGTGATACTTCCATGCCTTGATTTATGGACAGCCGGGGGGAGGCTGGGCAGACAGGTAATGTTTAACTCTATCAATTTTGCATATACGGCATACAAAGGGAAAGAGGGTTTGCATACAATAAATATTCTGGAATAACTACAGCCGATTACTGCTTTTTAGAGACCTGAAACCAATCTCATGAAAAAAAAGTCCAGGGTATAATTAACCCCAAAATCAAAGGAAAGCAAAGCAAGAAATTGTATTTTTCATTAAAGGAATAGTTAACCCAAAAATGAAAATGCTGTCGTCATTTACTCACCCTCGAGTAATTTGAATACTATGGAAGTCAATGGACTCATGGAGACCCAAAATATCCTGGTTACAACTATTTTCAAAATATCTTCCTTTGTGTTCAACAGAACAAAAAGATTCATACAGGTTTGGAACTACTGGAGGGTGACTAATGATGACAAAATTTTCATTTTTTTCATCCCTTTAACAAAATATAGCCCGATACAGTGATTAAAAATTGTAAATAACATCCATGAATAAATGCTACCATGATGTTTTCTTGATTAAATCATAACAGACATAAAATTAGACTTCGCTTCCTTTTTTCAAAACATATTCTTTCCTTCAAATTTTGGGGAAAAACAACCCAGAAATTTCTTAACAGATTAACCCTAAACGTCTTTATATTAAAACAAAACAAAAGAAAAAGACCGAACAACACAACATCAACAGCAGGCTATGACCTCTGTGACACGGACATGGAATCAATTGAATCGTCCAGTGGCATCATGCAAAGGGAGATGTTCTTTTTTTACTACTTGGAATTTCATTTCATGTGATTCCATTGAAGTCATTCCCTTTAAGAAAAAGTCGCTAGGAAAGCTGGTTTGATAGCGAGTCATTTTTAATGTATGGCTTAATTCCAGTAGTATGCACTGCAGCGATGAGTAAAGAGTTAGTGGGAGATGATAGGGAGAGTGGTTTGTCATGTGATTATCGGTTATTTCCGAGATGGAGTCAAATTCCTTTTAGTGGTTGGCCTTCATTAATTAAAAATTCCAAGACAAGGAATTGATCTTAATGAATAGATGAGTCTGACAAGACTGAAAAGCACGAGCAGAATAATGAGTGTAATATCATGAGCAAAAAGAAAATGTCACCATGACATTAGGCCAATTCTGGAAAGGGCTTTGTAGTGTATGTGAAGTGAAAGCAGGAAAGGAGAGGACAGGGACATCTCTTATCTGACATACTGAAATCAATCAACAGGGTTGGGTTTCCTCTTAAAGCTCGATCCTCAAGTCCAGCAGAAGTTTAGCGTGCTATGGGCTTGAAAGCATTTGCCATATAAACAGGCAAAAGCCTCCTTTGTGTCTCGAGTTGCATGGCTTGCAGTGCATTAGTATTGCTTTCCTGTTCCCTTCCCGGGGGCGTGAGAGACCTGAGAGACAACGCTGAACTGTTTCTGCAGATCTGTACATCCACCATTGTAACTTCAAGAGGAGGTTTAGGAGTGTTTGTCAACAAATGAACGCAGTGCTTAGAAGCCAATAAAGACTAAGCCCGATTTTTTTTATTCTGAATGAAAAAAATGGAGGGGTCAGAAGGATCCTGACTTGACAACATTAAATTGAGCTGGTTTCAAACTGATTGTATAAGGCGTTTGGAGCTCTTTTGGCTTCAAATGCGGAGAATGGAGAACATGACACTAAATATGAATCCTAAAGTGGTTCAAAAAGACTTTCTTTTAAATAAACTTCTATGGTTGATCTTCTCCGAGTCTCCAAGTCTGACTGGACATGTTTAGCTCAGTTCCACGATTTTAAAAAAGTTAGTACGTTTCTTCATTCACTTGCCATAGTAGACAAGGCAGAGTACAAAGTGATGAAAAAACTCAAGTTTAAGGGCCTTAGCTGAAGGCCAAAATGTCAACGACGCAAGATTGTAATCATTATGTCTCCTACTTCAACCACTCAGCCACTGACAGTTTTCGTGTTTGTAGATGTATGAGCTTGTATGGGTAGAATAAACCAGCACACAAATGTGCTTGGAGGGTTATGAAAGCTCAAAGCCAGTGTTCATGCTGATTGCGTAGCGGAGTTTGTCTCTGAGGATGCTCTTCTTGCTGTAGTTGGGTAGCTTGAGCAGGTTGAAACAAGTGGAGGATGTAGGGAGGCGACCACCTGGCTCCTTCTTACGAATGGTAAAGAAGCCGCGCAGAACGCTGCCTAAAGTGTCGCCTGTGTCCTGCGTATGCAATCAAACACAAAGCTGCGTGATGAAGAAGCTATACAATCTTTGCAGGACAATGTATGGGCTGATGTCTTACCTGGTCATCCGACACTTCCACGCAACGGATGGAGAACGGGGGTTTGAGGTAGGCAAATCCAAGCAGAGGAGGTCTTGAGCAGCTGGTGACAAACTTGAGAAGTGGTACAGCCGCATTAGAGATGGCAATAAACCGCAAAAAAACAACCTTCGAGATCTGTTAAGTATTACCTTCAAGAACATGGCTCTCTCCTCAGGGGAAAAGTCACTGGAGAGAATGTCCCACAGCCAAAGAATGACTCTGTGGCTGCTATGGAAACCTCCATAGTACACGGTGTGCTTCCTGGGAGAGACAGAAAAATCACATGCATCAGTTTGAGTAACCTTTTTAAGACCGTTCCTCACAGCATGTGATTATTAGTGCTACTTGTGGACATCGTTGCAGTTTCAGTGCTGACTGTGGGAAAGGTTTTTGCACTGCGGTTATAAACCTGATGAAATGTGTTAACTCTGTGCTTGCGTGGGCCAGTGGAAGCATTTTAAGATATTTGAACAAGACTTTGAGAAATAAAATATTATTTAAATAATTAAATCAAAAGGCCAGGGGCCAGAGATAACTCTCTCCACCTCCCTACACTCCTGTATTCTTCTGTTAAAAAACGGGAGAACGTAGAATTCGCTTAAAAATGTACTTGACAAAGAATTTTAACATTTTTCGAAATTTCTATAATCACAAACATAATGATATTGTGAAATATGCCCAACATTATGAAAATGTGATATTGTGTCTGCCCAATTTCAGACCTATTCCACTGACGCTTAATTTTGGTTCACTGAAAGTGCTTCCAGCCTTGTTGACTATATAGAGAGCAATGTAGATTTGAAGCACTGTTTCGTACTTAGTTCTTAAGGGAAACCAACAAATTGATATTGATAAAACCCTTCTAGGTCACTGCTAAGATGTGCAGACTCACTTGAGATCATCCAGGTCTATCTCAGCGTTGTCTCCAGAGATGAGCCTCTGGACCTCAGGGGTGGAGAACATGTGCAGCCACTCTGGGTTGATGATGCTACGGAAGCCCCTGATGAATGCGGCCGTCTGCTCCTTGATCTGGGTGTGCATGCGGAAGTGGGCCATCAGGTGGATGTAGCTGATCCTGGAGAATGGATAGCAAAAAATAAAAATTAAACAGTGCATTTGCACTTTTTTGTCCTTAAAGGTTAATGACAAAGCATAAAGTGAAAAACTATCTTCTACTGTGTCCTGTTCTAAGCTCACCGATATAAGAGAATCCAATTGTGAGAGAACAATAGGTTTAAATATATAAGTTAAGCATTTGTCTGTGGTGGCAAATCCCTAATTGCTCTGCTTCCAAACCTAATTTGTTTTTTCATCGGGTCATTTCCTCTTCTTGTAATGAATGTGAATAGGAGGCAGCACTGCCAAGAAAATTTTATTTACACTTGACCGAAGAGACAAAATGAACTCACTTGTTTTCATTAATGACAGGCATGGTCTTTCCACCAGGAATTAGCTCATGACAGACTAACTGTGAAGAGACGGAAAAGAGTGAGCGTATGAGAGAATGAGGAAAGCAAAATTGCTCTGCTGAAACAGAAGTTGCTTACCTGCCCCATTACTTCTTCATCATAAGACAAAGTCAGACCCAAATCACTGACGTCCCCATCGTAACGCTGAAAATCAAAGAAAAATCAATAAGTGGTCATGGATATTAAAGCAAACAACATTAAAACAGCCTGATTTTTTTATTTTATTTCATTAATTAGTTACATAACAAACCCATTTAAGATCAAAGAAGGGTTAGCAGTTGCCTCTAACGCCACATTGTCAGATTTGGTGCCCCTGCTACATCTGACATCTCTAGAGTGAATCTGAGTAAACATTTAAAGTAAGAAGACTGCCTAATACTGCCTTGTCGGATTTGGTAACTAAGCTATATATCTGCAACTCTTCATGCCAGACGAAAATGCTTTTAATAGTAAGAAACAGAGAAGGTTAGACATCACCAGAGTAACATTAAAGGCATTGTGTGTGAAATAAAGTGGATTAACCGATTTAGGTAACATTTTGGTAATGTCAAACGCTTCTTTGTCAGATTTGTCGACTTTCCTGTTTGTGTGCAGCTTTTTGCATTAGACCAAAACTAAAGAGATTAGACATTACCACAGTGAAACCATTAAACCCATTCTGTGTGGAATAGAGAGGTGTAACAGTAAGACCAAATGCTATGTTGTCATTTTTGGTAACCATCTGCAGCTGTTCGCATCAAAACATTACACTTTTTAGGAAATCAAATAAAAATGTTTAGACATCACTAAAGTGAATTTAGGTAATTAAAGCTGTTCTGTGTGAAACAGGTAGCTGATTTGAGACCCTGCTGTTTGCGTGCAGCTGTACACGGCAGACCGAAATGTGTTTGGGGTATGAAACAGAGGATATTAGAAATCACTATAACATAATAGTTGCAGATGCTGTGGTAGTGCAGCACTGGCACTGACCTTTATAGAGGTCAGGTTTTTGTAGAACTCCGAGTCAAGAGACGGCAGCTCATCTATGGAGCTGTAGAAGGTGCTGTGATGGTGACCCATAACCTGACTGAGAAAAAAAGAGGCAAATGGCACGTCCACTACTATGCCTTCATACATGGCCTTTCCTAGCATCTTTCCAACAAATTCAAACAGCTGGAGGTGGTTCTCATGGATGCTGGAGGTTGGGGAGGGATACAATCTCTCATTCCCACTGGTGGTCTGAAAGACATAGATTGTAAAGTATGGTAAGTCCTGAGATTTTTTGGGTTAACCGCAGCTTTTAGCCTTGCAGTGTATACCTTAAACAGATTGAGCGCTGGGTTGAAAACCTTCTTGATGATCTCTTCTAAGAACTCTTTAAACACACCGTCCTGGTCAATTCCAGCCTCATCCACACCTAAATCATTCACAAACTTCACTCGGATCACTCCCTTAATAGAGTTGACAGGCAGACGCCGCAGTTGATCATAACCATCCTATGAGATAATGAGAGAGCTCATCATTATTTTTCTTAGTTTACATGCATTTGGAAGATGTTATTATCGAAAGTGGCTTGCACTGCATTTTACTAGCTTGCCTATAGATACGCCTCATGTTCATTGTGTATCAAGCAGTAGTAGTATATGTGACAATACAATTAAAAAACCAAAGACAATAAAAACCGTCAAACAAACAAAACACAAGATTTTTTACATTAACATAGGATAAAAATGTAAAAAAAAAAAACTGGCAAAATTATATTATATTTATCTCTTTTAGTGAGCTGTGGAGACAGACGAAACAATTATTACCTCCAACATGCGTGAGCGGCGAATGGTTATATGAGTCACATGGGGAGAGGCGGAGCTTGTTTCAACCAATCCTAGAGTCTCCTTCTCTTTCGTCACAATGTTACGGAACAGCAGCACCCTCTGTGACAAAAGCAAATCCTTACATTTTGACATTTTTCTTTTTTTAAAGATTTTCCTTTGCATCCATGACCGGTTATGACCCACGAGCATTTATAATGTGGTTTTTGAGTGTCATTCTCACATTTTTGTGTGGGATGACATGAGGAATGTACTGAAGAAGCAGCTGTGCTCTTCTTTTGCCTTTCTCCAGCTCTTGAAACAACAGGCTGGGCTTCAGGTCCCTGTATTAGTCACACAGAGAAAACAAAACAAATGAGTCCTATTTTATAAGCCAGGGCATTTGTCTTTCCCCTATATTAGATTAATGATCAGTCGTTTTGTTTTTTTGTGAATGGACCCAGCTCCAACTATCAAGTAAAACTCAAATATACACAGCATGTGAGGGTGACACACTTGCGGAGCCAGTGATCTTCAGGTGTGAATCTCCTGCGACAGTCCCGCTCATACAGAACCATCAGCCAGCCATGAACACTGTGGAATAGGTCCAGCTTCTCTCCTTTGGCGTTCTCTGAAACAAAGCCATGACCGCACAAAGAAAGCCCATTATCACAGATGATTCAAAACAACTGTGCGTTAATCTGAACGAAACTGCAAGAAGAGATCAAGGCTGGAGAAAAGAATGCATGCACATAAAAAAAAGTCCCTTGTTGCAGTATTTGCTCACCTAAAATACCATCCCAGATCATCTTGTACACGAATGTGTTGAGGAACGAGGAGATGGTAACAAGCTCTTCCATTTTGAAAGAAATCTGTTCCTCATACACCTCTATGTCATCCAGAATCCTGTAATGAAAAAAAAAAACATGCAAATCTACTGCCATCTCTGACATTCTTAATATATTACTTTAATTTTCAGTTTAATGCGGAAAAAAACGTAATTCATAAAATAAACATATTATTATTTAATTCAAATAAATGCAAAATCATCACCCGTGGATCATACAGCACTTACGTGATGAGATGTCTGGAGCAGTCACAGAAGAGCATCAGCATGGCCAGAAGCTGTTTGGACTCCTCCGTGTCATTACTGAGACACTCCAGGAAGAGTCGGAGTCCCCCCTGAGGGCCAAGCTCACAGATAAATGCCCACAGCTTAGGCAGCAGCTCATCCAGATATGTCAGCCCTGGCACAAGAGTTTGATTGGAAAAAGAAAATCAAGATAAACAAGAATATTAAACCAATTAATGACAAGCAATAATTCAAGAACCAAGAATTTTTGGTTGTTTCATTGGACACTGCACTACAGTGGTTTTGGGCCTAACCTATAAGCAACTAATGTTCTGGTCATTGAAAAGGTCATTGCACACTGAATTTTTCAAATCATTATGCTTTCCAATCAAAATGCTTGCTACAGATGCAAAAATGCTAAATTAAATAGTACAAGATATATTTTTTATGACAGACGGAAGTTTCAGAGGCAGTGACACAACATGAGGTCGTATTTTATTTTTTAACGTGTAGATTTCAGATGGCAATTTCGGTCTCTGTGGGCAAAGACCTTAAACCTCTTTTTCCGGGGGTCAGAATAAAAGATTGGTGAAGTGTTTGCTTATGTAAATATGCATTCATAGATGTATAAACACAAAAAGCATACACTACAAAAAATGGTTTAATGCGAAAAGCAAGTACCTGTGAGGATCTGCAGGCGGATCTGCGTGAGTGTTGTGAGGGCCGTCTGATACAGCACACAAATACTGCACACCTTCTGGACCTCAGCGGAGTCTACACGCTTCCCTCCGACCGGCTTCAGGATGTTCCGCACAGATGCAGACTTCTGGAACGCTCGCTTGAACAGATCTACACGTGCAAACATTGTAACAAAAGTTCCTCCGTGAGTACAGGATTAAGACAGACCTCGAGACAGAAATATTTGCATCCTTAGGTTTAACCAGGGGGAAGAGTTTCTCAGCAGTGTGGCACTCTTTAGACCAAAAACAAGACAAAAACTAAATATGAAGAAATAGCACTGACTTTAAGCTGTTTTATCATCTTATTTAAAATAACATTAAGCCATCTTGTCGTGACTCTTTGGAAGTGTACAGAGGTCCCCTAGTTGGTCCTGGCCTTTGTGAATAAACACCACTGCTACAAATGGGCTTCTTATGACTGTTTCTCTTCTGAAGTGTTTCTCACTTTTGACAGGCAGATTATTCTGCAATGAGCTCGGCTGAGGAAGGGACGGTGGTGTAGGATCTTGAGTTTCTAGCTTTTTGCTGAGAACATCACTGAAGAGAGTGCAGATCACTGGAACTCCCCACAGACACTGCAACTGCTTTGTTACCAACGGCATAGACTCATTAAGCCTGAAGAGACCACGGAGAAAGAAAGAAGAAAACAAGGCAGTGAAAGAGAAAGAATGCTTAATAGGATGACACAACACAGAATTCCAGGAAGTATAATCAATTGCTGTATTTTGCCAACATAACACTGACATACCCATAGTCAACAGTCTGGGAGAACCAGCCCAACACTGGGTGCCAGTGTGTGAGATTGGATTTCTTCTGAGACACATATCTCTGACAGTACGACAACATATCTGTCAGATCCTTGACAAAGTGACCTGCTTCCTGCTCTAGAACTTTTACATTAAAGTATCCCAGCTGAATGAGGTTACCTGGAAACAAACCACAGAGAGATAAATGATCGAGAAATGATCAACTAAGAATAAAAATGGCCCAGCAGTGTAATTACATCCTTAGAATTGATCCCATTCAAGAGTCCACCATTGTTCTTTGAATCGAATACACACTCCAAAAAGTGAGTGTTTAAAAAAAAAAAAAACACAAGCTTACCCAGTAAGCACAGAGTGTGGCTTCCCTCCAGACAAACACAGATATCCAAGCACTGCTCCTCTCGACTTAAAAACAAGATAAACTTGCGGAAAAGGTCATGGGTTTGGATTGTGACCATACACTGCAAAGAGCACAAATTCAGGCAGGTGAAATCGTGTTCTCGCAATGTTTTTTTTTTTTTTTTTGACTTTGCAAGATGTGAGTGCAAATGAGGTGTTATTATCGTTCTGCATGTGCTATTTTCTCACATCTGGAGTGAGAGTGTTCAGGTGCGAGATGAATGCTGGAACAGACATGATGTGGAGAAGGAACGACCTCAGCAGGTTGTCTGAGAAATGTGCAGCGATAACAGGCCTGAAACACGACAGAAACAAAAGCTCATCACATTATCGGTCACTTCACAGAAATAGAGCAGCTACTGATGTAATCAGACTGTGAGGTGTCTCAGAGAGCAAAGCCAGTTCTCATGGCAACCGACCTGAGTGACAGCGTAAAAATGGCCGTGAGGGTTCCTTTAGAAAGGGAAGGTCTGGATCTTGCCAATCCATTTGTAAGAAGAATCTGCAAACAGCAAAGACGTTGCACCAAAATGCATTAGTGAATGCTGAAATTAACATTAACTAAGATTAAGATTAATAAATGATTAAGAAGTATTGTTCGCTCTTAGTTCATAGTAAATACATTTGCACTGAAAAAACAGTAAGTTAGCATTGATAATAGTAGAAACATGTCTTAAGAATAATATGGTTTAATTAATGGTTTAAATCACACTAAAACATCATTTATTTTATGCTTATCACACAACAAAACACACCTTTTTTACAGGTTACAGTGTCATCAGCATACTAAAATCTATTTAAATGACACGTGACAAGGTTCTGATTGGATAAGCAGTACCTGAAGAACAGAGTAGAATCCCTTCTGATTGAGATGTCCCATGATGTTCTCACAAATTCTGTTTAAAGCAGGCCTGAGGGCCTCACCTTAAGAAAATAGAGAAGAACTTTTATTAGGGGTCTATGTTTTTTATCCTGTAAATCATCTCAGCAGCTCTGATCGTATGTGACACGAACCCTTCCCCCTGATGATTTTCCATGTCGATGTGTCAGTGAAGGTTATCAGCATTGTCAGGTACAGCGTCACCAATTTATTATCTAGCAGTATGTCAGGCTGCAAAGAGAAACGGAAAGCAGGAAATAAGCTTTCTTCAAGAAGCACTTCCTGACCTGTGTGTACAGATAACTGAAAAACTTGGACTTTAAAAAGATATTCAACAAACAGATCACATGTGTACTAAGATTATCACAAGGACATACCTTCAGTTTTTTCAGAAATTCACAAGAGACCCAGAGCACATCTTTGATCTGCTTCAGCCAGGGGATGGTGAGATCTTTCGAAAGGGCCAGGGATACATACCACGCCTAGAACAATAACAGCTTGTCACAACAGTGCAAACTTGCAGAACTGTTACAATGTACAATATGATCAAATATGTTTCAGTCATTGCATGGTTAAAAACTCACTTTAGATTCATTCTCCACATCCATGCTACTTAGTATGATTCTACACAGCTTCTCAAACCTCTGTGTAAGAGAAAAAAAGACAACGTCATCAATAATAATACACTATATATATATAAACTAAATAAATCCTCTTACTAAAAAAATCTTATGCTCACCAACTTATCCTCCTTGCTCAATACAAATAATAATTTTCTAGCAATTTTGAAGATGGACAATGCATTTCTTTTTGTTGAACCTGCATCGCTGACTGCAATGAAGTCATCAACCTCAGTCCTGAAACAGAAAAAGTGATAAATCTGTGTCAGGGTACATCAAATGCTGACAGTAGATTTTCAAACAGCAGCTACTATGGATACCCTAAAATTAAAAGTAAAAGTAAAAAATATATATATTTTTATTAACTAACTTTAACAAAGATAAATAAATAATGTAAAAAATGTACTGTTCATTGTTCGTTCATGTTTGTTTACACATTAACCAATGTTAACAAATGACATCTTATTGTAAAGTGTTCAAATGAAAACTGAACATGTAAAAACCAAATTAAAAGATTTTTCAAAAAGTAACATTAAAATAGTGTAGGCTACTAATAGTACTAGTTTTTCTTTATAAATCGAGTTTTAGAGTTTACAAGATTTAGTATTTGAACACTTCTTTGTTTTAGTCGTAATTTGTCATTGTTTTTTAATCTTCAGCCAACAGCCAGCAAAGACATTTGACTGAATGGTTTTACTATTGAAAAGAATGGTTGAGTCCTCACCTTATTTCTCTCTGTAGTTTGCAACGGCAGATAAATCTTCTGACCAGAGACTGGATTTGTGTGGCAGCTCTCTCTTTTTCTTTACAACCTTTCCTTTCCTCACGTGCTACCCTGGCTTTATCCAGGAACTGGGATTTGGAGGTTTGGGTAGCGGTGAACATGTTTTGACTCCAAACTGTTGATTAGATATTATAAAAAGCATCATAGCCAGAAACTAAAATCTGCATCACACCAGAGAGCAAACCCAAAGAGGCTATGCACGCAAGTACAAACAAGCTGGATTAAAATTACTTTCAAATAATAATAAAGAAAATGAATGCATGTCATTTACAATTTCAAACACACACACACACACACACAAATTACCTTGCCCTAATGTAGTGACTTGGTAATACTTCTTCTTCCACAGGTCACATGAATACTATCACATTTTCACATTTTTTGCTCTGGAGGTCCATTGGACTCTACAGAACAGAAGAGTAATTTTCTTTGAGACATTTTATTAATGTAAGAAAATGCATAGCACTTCTTTAGAACAGCACAAACGATCCATTGATTTAGGAACATTAGTAAAACGTTTCTGTATTAAAATATTTTAGTAAAATTACTCTGGAAATGATATGTTATGAATAAAAGGAATATTTTACATTGCTTTTTAAAATAAAATACATCTTTAGACACATCCACAGATTACAGAGTAGAAAGTGAAATCAAGAACGAGAGATTCTGGCAGCATAAGCGGACCAAAACAAGGCAGAGCCTTTATCAGCTCAGAAAGGAGGTGACACTTTGATTACACAACAGGATGAGCACTCAACAGAAACACAATTAAGATTTAACAACGGGTTTAAATTTATAGAAAATTTGCACCAAAATAAAAACAGTGATCTGTGAATAAATTGTACCTAGAACCTACGGAGACAATAACATTCACACTAGCTATCCTGCTAGCAAATACTAACACAGTTGCAGCATTCAGCGAGCTGGCAACGCTTGGGAAATGTTGTCACTTGATAAATGTGTTTCAAATGAAAAGCAAAGAAAGTCTTTAGGGTTTTCTCGAAGGTTCCGTTTACCTGAGCGTTTAGGAATAAACGGAAAACTGATGTAAACAAAAGAACGTCCCAGACACCGCAGCTCTAATCCATGAACGGTGTAACCTCCTAATCCTTCCGGAGGAAAAATTTCGTTAGGACAATCCGCATTCACACGTGAAATATGGCTCGTACTTTTAATTTGCCTTAGTAAATTAATATCATTCGGTAGTTGAAGCGATTATTGCACTTAACTATTTTAAACGTTTTAATTTGATATTTGAAACGGCAGGGAGCTGGTATTTTGTACCAAGCGGAACTATTTGTGAGACAGCTTGTCTTCCGATACATGTTAACATATATTGGGTACATGCAATAAACAACTTTTTTTGATAAGTGCATAAACAAGAACAGAGATTTTAAAGGTCAAAATATATTTGCTAAACAAATTATTGTTTTGTTTTTTTAGTTGTGATATGTTGTTGTTTTAAAGATATTTGGAGATAACGTTACACTATAAACTAAGCATATGTAAGACATTGAAAAATATTTCATTATGGCATCTAAAAACTGCATCTACACTGATGTCAACACTACTGATGAAAGTTACCAATATTGGAAACCGTATCAGACACAAAGTTCGTTGTTTTTAATATTTATTAAATATTAGATTAAATAAAATCAAAGTCAAAGTTAGCTTTGTTTGTCAATTCTGACACATGTACAGGACATAGTGCAGAAAATTGCTTGATAACACATAAACAACAGATACAAAAAGAGTTTTAAAAAATGCAAGTAAAAATTAAAATAAATACAATTATTTATACATATAACAAAAAAGGAATACAATATATAATACACAAGTAAGGGCACGTGGCATTGAGTGTAAACCAGACAGAGTAGTGCAAATCTAGACAAAAAAAAAAAAAATTAGCGTATGTTTACAATCGCAGGAAGTGGCAAAATTAAATGACAGGACACTGGACAGGCGGAGTGTCTACTGTAATAAAAAGCGCGTTCGTATATTTGCCCAAAACAGCCAATGAGCGCGTGACCTGAAGCCTCGTGCACGACTCTGGGTTGCGACCGGAAGTGATCTAATTCCTGTTCCAAGAGGCCCGAAAGACTCGGGGAATTTCTATGGTAAATAATGACATTTGTCTGATGGTTTATCTAATTTGTATGCTTCTGTTGGTGTATATTTTAATGGTAATTTACTGTGGCGTATAATTAGCCTTTTTACTAGTAGGTTCGTGTTTATTTCCTTAAAGAAATTAAGAAAACAAGATGGTGAGCTAGTTTAGCACATTAGCTCCTCTAGTTGTCCTTTTCTTAGGAGTAACTTCAAATTAAGTTCTGTTTTTTTTCTTCGCATTCAGTTATGAATAATGTATATACGCAAGACAAATATGTGTATGAACGACATTAGCCAAATCTACTGTGTTTAAGAAAAAAACCGAGCAGGTTTTGACATGACGTCATTACATCAATCTCATTGTGCTGTGAACGAGTTTCTCATTGAAGGAGAGATGAGTTATCATCACGATTTTACGTTTTACAGTCTATCAGTTTAATATGTTACATTCAATAGAAAGTCTTTGATATTCAGAATAAACTTTGTTTTATTCATAATTTAAAGAAATTCAATAATACTCAAAATTTAAGGGCGGTGTGTGTGTATTTGCAATATAGAAGTCGATATTTATTGTCATTCTGCTACATGTTTGGACATAATAGTGGAGCAAATGTCTTGTTTCGCTGGACCACAGTGCTACATACTAGTTAAATATAAATACAAAAAACATTCAAAAACAACAACTATAAAACATGACAACAGTTAACTATCTATACATAGGCCTATACTATAAATAGTTGTTTAAACATAAACGTAATCTGAGATTGTACAAGAACCTTTACATAAATACGGTACATGAAATTGTGCAAAAGAGATATTTTGGGGGAAGCAGTGCATGGTGCAGTATGTGAGTAAACATATTGTCATATTGAGTTTTTGTAGCATGGAGAGTTTATAAAAATTTGTTGACATACAGATGTACATAGAGAGACAATAGGGTGTTATAATATACAGTACATATAATTACATATAAGTACATACATTTTTTTTATACTTTTTTTAACCTGATTTTCAGGAAGAGATGTCAGGAGAAAGTGTGGTGAGCTCGGCTGTGCCGGCAGCTACAACACGGACCACCTCCTTCAAGGGGTCCAGTCCCAGTTCCAAATATGTGAAGCTGAATGTCGGGGGAGCGCTGTACTACACCACCATGCAGACCCTGACCAAGCAGGACACCATGCTGAAGGCCATGTTCAGTGGCCGTATGGAGGTTCTTACTGATAGTGAAGGTAGGTGTACTTTAATAGCTACTGCAGAAGAGTTCATGTAATATTTTGAACTATATTGATACAAATGCATGCCTCTGCAGTGCCCAAGTCACACTTGTCCACCTCTGTTCTTTCTCCAGGCTGGATTTTGATTGACAGATGCGGAAAGCACTTTGGGACCATCCTGAACTACCTGAGAGATGGAGTTGTCCCGTTACCTGAGAGCCGGAGGGAGACTGAGGAGTTACTGGCAGAGGCCAAGTATTACCTGGTGCAGGGCTTGGTGGATGAGTGTCAGGCGGCATTACAGGTACGGTACAAGACATTTAAATGAATAGTTTGTGCCAAAATAAAAATTCTGTAATTTTATTTATTATTTTAGAGCCATTTTTGTTCATATACAATTTTTTTCTTTTTTTTTAACCCCGTGTGACAAATGTTGTTCATTTATTATTGTTGATTGATTATCAATCAAATGATGATTCATGGTGTCGATTCAATGCATAAATGAAAATATAGATTTATAAAATCGAAATACAGACTTTGAAATACAGCTCTATCTATCTTTCTATTTATAAAAAGACGCACTTATCATGGGGCAGTCAAGTTTTATCAACATATATATAAATATTATATAATAATTTTATATTTATACTTGAATTCTACATTTGTGGTTTAAAAATGTTTTCAGAACAAAGATGCGTATGAGCCATTCTGCAAAGTTCCATTGGTGACGTCATCTAAGGAGGAACAGAGGCTCATTACAACTGCTAATAAGGTACAAATGTGTCATCAGTCTTAAAGGAATATGCTTTATTTTCACCGAGAACAGACTCTTGACTCGTCTTTCTGTGTATTTGCAGCCTACAGTGAAACTGCTGTACAACAGGAGCAACAATAAATATTCATATACAAGGTAAAGTCTTTAATGACTTAAAAGGCTGAGAAGCTTACTGTCGAGCTTTTACCTGATCAGATTGCTCTTTCTCTTTGTAGCAACTCTGATGACAACATGTTGAAGAACATTGAGCTGTTTGACAAGCTGTCTCTGAGGTTCAATGGCCGCGTGCTTTTCATCAAGGATGTGATTGGTGATGAGATTTGTTGCTGGTCCTTTTACGGCCAGGGCAGGAAGATTGCAGAGGTGTGCTGCACGTCAATAGTCTACGCCACTGAGAAGAAGCAGACAAAGGTAAAAGGTTTTCCGCCCATGACACTACATTTAAACTTTATACAGTCTAGCATGTTCCATGATTTTAAAACAACAAAAAAGTTGTTGCATGCACAGCAAAAAATAAATATATATCTTCCAATACAAATATCTAAAAATCCTAGGATTTATACTTGAAACAAGCAGTTGGCAACTTTAAGACCATAAAACATTTTCTATTCTCAAGTAAATTATTTTGAATTATGAGACTTGCAACAGATATTGCACACAAACGTATCATTTTACCGTGCAAATCCTGTCGTATTTTCACATTTTGATGTATTAAAACATAACTACTCGTTATAAGAGCGTATTGCTGCTCCTTAGTTCCTTAGATTTTCCTTCTTAGTCTTAAAGTCTCAAATTTACCTTCACAAAACCCCCCAAAACAGAGAACTAAATAAAAGATAAATTTGTCCTGAATGCTTCTGCTAGGTCTACACTACTCACTTTTTTTTATTCCCTCCATCACAGGTTGAGTTCCCAGAGGCTCGCATCTATGAAGAGACCCTCAACATCTTGCTCTATGAGTCTCAAGATGGCCGCGGACCTGACAATGCACTGCTGGAGGCCACAGGGGGTGCTGCAGGGCGTTCCCACCACATCGACGAGGACGAAGAGAGGGAGCGCATTGAAAGAGTGCGGAGGATTCACATCAAGCGCCCTGATGACCGCACTCACCACCACCAGTGACCCTGCCGTTTCTCCTCTGTTCAGTGCCTTAACAACTACCAGCGCTTCGGTTACACCCCTCTGTTTGCACACGGACATGTCAGTTAGGTTTGTCCCGAGTCTGTTTCCGTAGAGAGACATTCCCAGAATGGCTAGTATTGATAATGTTACATCAGTGTAGCATATAGGGCAGTGCAGCATTGATCTCAGACATCAGTTGTGCATTCGTGAGGACCTCATAAAAAAAAAAAAAAAATTCCACGATGGTGTAAATGTGAACAGAAACGCACAACAGATGGGTTTTACTGCGTTCATGACATTTCCCTGAACATGTTGCCCAATTTGCTATTTATGAAGCAAATTCTTATGAATGCATCAAGTCGATCAGCTAAACCGCCATTTAATCAAAAGTTTGCAGGTGGCCTGCCATAGTATTTTTGAATTTGACTTATTGTTTCTGTTTGAGTGAAGACTGTAGGGTTCCTGGTGCCTTATAGATTTATCCAGTTCTTTTTTCGTTGTGTATTGTGTGAAAGATGCTGGATTTTTGTGTCTTTTAAGTTTAGTTTGTCCCTTTATTTAATTTGCTTTGAACTAAAGTGTTAGAGCCAGGATTTCACAGTGCTGATATGTGCTGAAAGTTTAAACGCTCTTGAATATGTCGGTGTGGACAGTCACGTAATCAGTGCATTCAGTGAAGGAGGATATTATTGCCTTATGGGAAGAATTCAGTTCTTAATTCGCCTATTTCTACATTCATTAGAGAAGACTGTTATACAAATACTGAATCTGTCTATTTTAATTTTATTATGCTTGCGTTTGCATGAAGGATTGTATGTGCTGGATTTTTTGGACGGGTCTGTATGAAATTGGCCAATAGAGGGCAGTGTAATGTTATGAAGGGTTTTTTTTTCACTCAAGTACATGATGAGGAGGCACTTTTCAAGCATTGTCACATTTGCTATCCTCTTTTAGCAACAATCGGTAAAATATATTATGCTATTAAATACCTTTCCGCTGCGCTGTATTAAATTTCATCAAGTTAATTACGCTTCTGGGTTTTGTAAGTGATCTCATTCAAGCACAGAAACCGAGATGTAGTCAGAAGCCTTCAGATGTATATCTGTAATTGGGAAATGGACACCAAGTATGAGTGTGTAATCAGAGACCGGACCACGTCAAAGAAGCTCCGGGAAGGGAGCACGAGAGTGTGGGCTCTCCTCTGCTGCAGCATCACAGATGGTTTATGATTATTAGTTTTATTAAAGGTGTATTTAAAAAAACAACTGTAATACTGTAGAGAAGTTTGTACAGATATGCACATGAATAAAAATGTTTTACATACAAATTATTTATACACTCGTTATCACAAATAAAGATTTCCAAACCTTTTGTAGATCAAACTCTGCGCAATTGCTTTGTATTTTATTTCTGAGGTTTGTATGCATTGGTATAAAACAGTATTATAAATATGGCTCAACAAACAAAGCATGAACATGACCAAATAAAATATTCAATTTACCAGAAATGTAACCTGAAAGGCAGCGTTTATGGAAACAACAATGTATATATAACCGTTTAGGCTTTCATTTGTAGACCGTGCTGCTTTGAGTCCATGTGCTCAGCTGTTCGTGTGTGTGTGTGTGTCACGGTTTGGGGGATGGAGAAAGATATCTTCTTCCATAAGGGTTTCCCTCATAAAATATACACAGACTTGGTCACCTCCTTGAGATCAACGAGACTTGACCCGTGGAGCCACCTTTGATAATGAAAGAGTCTAAGTACTGCAGCTTTAATGTTAAATTACGCTAAAATACACATTTTTTACTCACCACCATCAGGTGACCGTTTTTGCCTTTATAAATGATAGTTTCTTGACCGGTGCTGAAATCCACACCGCCCTCTTTGCCTGCTTGGATCTCAAACTTGATGCTGTGAGAAGATCAAATGTTAACACGCTGTGCAAATCAACATTACAGGGTGGGAAATGAGTGATGTTGGCCTTTTTACCTTCCCTGAACAATCTTGATGTTATTCTGCTTGTTTGCAATCATAGCCAATTTGGTCAAAGCTTCAAACAGGTGGTCACACTGAAGTACTAAGTCCCCCTTAGATACACCAAACTACATTAGTACTTGCAAATACACGGATTTGTGTATTAGGAAAGTTTACGCAAGCGTGAAGCCCGGTTTGCTCACCTTCTGTTTTGGGTCATTCAAAGCAACATGGAGGATCATGACAGTGTCACCCAGATTACTGACAGAAGCACCTGTGAACACAAGATACTTTCACTGTGGACCTGGTTCTCTCTGCTTTGCAAATAAATGTTGCAATAAAAAAGTTTGGGGTCAGTATGTTTCATAAAATCAATAGTTCTATTTAGAAACAATTGATTAAATATCAGTAAACGGATATATAATGCTTCAAAAGATCTACCTCTAATGAGTGCATATTTGTACATTATAAGCCTTAATGTGCACCATTTAGAAGTAAATATGGTACAAAGTTGTACGTTTCTACAAGGGAATAATAAGGAGGTATCTTTAAGAGTGCGGTCATGCTGTAGTGACTACACATGTCTAACCCACCTTTTAGAGAAACATAGTCCACTCTCTGCTTGATTTTAGCCTCTTCTACCAAATATACAGCAGCCTGAGTGAAAATAAGTTGCCTTGGTCTGGATTTAAATCCATTTCGGTCATACTTCACCACAGGAACGCTGTACTGCAGCGAGAGGAAAGTGTGTTTAGGTGATATACAGTATGTAGAAAAAAAATCTTATTTTATTCTGTATGATGGACAATTGGGCGTCATATATTATAAAGGTTCTGATTTACCTTGATACGTTCATGTCGTATAGTCTGAAGGACCCTCGTGTTGATGTCTTGTTCATCTAGTAAATGAAAGGAAGTACATTAGACATACACAAGGATAATCTTAAATGCAAATCTAATATGTTTTTGTAAACTACTGACTGATTCTAGTGTCCGCAAAAGAAACAGCAATGCTCGAAGGGTAGCTGTCCTTCTTTCCCTTAAAGATGGCACTGGTGACTACTTTTTCTTGAAGCTGTAAAAAGACAGTTTTTTGTTTCGTTTTTTTTGCCAAAATGTAAACGTTGAGTCGTTAAAATACAGTTTCTGCTAATTTTGCAAAGCATGCGATAACAGTGAAAGTGACCTGTGCTTTTTTCTGTGGCGTAATTTCCCGCACGTACTTCCTCACCATCATCCGTGTGTTCAGCTGTCGCAGAATCTCTGAGGTCTACAATCACAACAGTGCCAAGGACATCCCAGTTTAAGATAATACTACATATTAACATTTGAATACAGTGGCATCAAAAAGAATTACAATCAAGAAGAAATAAAAATTAAAAATTAATTTTCTTATTATATTTTTATGTATGCTTCTTAATTTTAATATAGCTCTTGTTTAATTTATTATTCATTTTTTATCTTTTTTTTTTTTTTTTTTTAATAAATATTAATATTTTTATTATTGATTTATTTTAATTGTCTATGTATCCTTTCCATGATTTTAGTAACAGAGAATTTCTGAATACCTGTGTCATTACTGGGGGAGGGGTCAGCCATGTGGTCTTGTCCAGGACAGTCTTTGGTAAGTTGGCTTTCAGTCTAGTTAGGTAGCTTTGTCTAACAAAGGCCAGGTATTCAGAGTTGTCAGTAGGTTTTAGTTCTCGGCGTGTGATGTAACCCTTAATAAACCTGCAAGGATAAAATCGTGTCATAAAGAGAATGCCACCTCATCCCTTAAAAGAATAGTTCACCCCCAGTAATAAATAAAGGAGTGATATATCTCTTACACCAGGTCAGTATAATATGTTGATATTAAAAAAATCAATAAAAGAATTAGCTAATATTACTGTTTAATGATTTTGACAGCCCAGGCTCTGCGCTCTCTCTCTCTGCGTGCCTGCACTCCTCTCCAGCACGTCTCAATTTTTGTGGCTAAATATAAAAAAAAAAAAAAAAAGGCTGAATCACTGAAAAATGTAAAGAGCGCTTCTATAGTGGGTACAGAATGTGTTCAGACCCCTTTAATTTTTTCACTCTGTTATATTGCAGCCATTTGCTAAGTTCTTTTTTTCCCTCATTAATGTAAACACAGCACCCCATATTGACTGAAAAACACAGAATTTTTGATATTTTTGCAGATTTATTAAAAAAGAAAAACTGAAATATCACATGAAATAACCTAGGAGTGGCTCCACAACAACTCTGTGACTGTTCTTGAATGGCCCAGCCAGAGCCCTGACTTAAACCCAATTGAACATCTCTGGAGAGACCTAAAAATGGCGATCCACCAACGTTTACCATCCAACCTGACAGAACTGGAGAGGATCTGCAAGGAGGAATGGCAGAGGATCCCCAAATCC
>JAUCMU010000097.1:4222389-4236698 GCA_032275025.1 Enteromius treurensis | reverse complement strand
ACTTAAACCCAATTGAACATCTCTGGAGAGACCTAAAAATGGCTGTCCACCAACATTTACCATCCAACCTGACAGAAGTGGAGAGGATCTGTAAGGAGGAATGGCAGAGGATCCCCAAATCCAGGTGTGTTGCATCTTTCCCAAAAAGACTCGATCGAAAGGGTGTATTCGATCAAAAGGGTGCTTCTACTAAATACTGAGCAAAAGGTCTGAATACTTAAGACCGTGTGATATTTTAGTTTTTCCTTTTTAATAAATCTGTGTTTTTCTGTCAATATGGGGTGATGTGTGTACATTAATAAGGAAAAGAAATTAACTTGAATGATTTTAGCAAATGGCTGCAATATAACAAAGACTGAGGGGGTCTATATACTTTCCGTACCCACTGTATGTATGCTATAATAATTATACTTTATGCTGCAATGAAGTGCAATATTTTGTAATATACCATTAATATCAGGTTTTGAAAATGTAATAAGAAATACTGTTGCTTACCAGCTTCCTTCTGTTTTCGAAACTCTCCTTTGGCTCTGTAACCTTTGTATTTGGCCTGTAGTTTTGTAGCTGTAAAAGCAACATTAACAAATGCTTATAATAAAAGAAAAAAAAAAAGAAACATTTCTTTTGGATTCTCTGTGGCTTACCCAGTTCATGTTTGCAGATTTCAAAGGCATCTTCTGTGGCAAAAAGTGTCCTGGCATATCGTATGAAAATCTTTGTCCTATATCGTTCAGGGTATATCGTTCAGGTTTGTGTGATGAGAAAACAGTATTAAATGCTGAACAAAATTTATTTTACATTTTGAAAGGTACAGTAAAAGCCTAAAAAGTAATCACCTGCCCATTTTATACTCATCAGGCTGGTAGCCTAGATGTTGCACAAGAATTTCCACCCCCTCTGAAGGTATACCTTTCCAGTGGGGCCAGGTGGCAGGACAAAGAGCTTTGTACCTTTTAGGAATACGAGCATTTTAAGTCAATATTAAGTGTAAAAGTCAATATATTCGAGTATGTGATGGTGTTAAATGGCAGTATACCTCTTTAGAAAAACCTCATATCTACGTCGATAAGCAAATCCAGCTCGCCTGACTCTCAGGTGCTCCATTAACCCCAGATATTTCACCTGGTGCCTGACCAGAACTTCATCGAACTTGCCTGTGATGGCAATTAAAAGAACATCATTCTACTTAATGAACTAAATTACTTTACACACAAGTTTCAGACGTTCACATACACAAGTTCCTTACCTGGCTGTTTATTGTCATTGGACTTGAGGCAGCGCACATACCACGCTTCTTTAGCTGTCAAAATCTCCGTCAGCCGCAGAAGACTGTTCTTAAACTGAGTGGCCACCTACAGAGTTAATTTCACCATTCAGATGAAAGGAAATTAAATCCATTATTTGGATATGATGTGAGCCGTCAAAAAAAACGGTTTATTTTATTTGTTTGATTCTGTTGTCTTTAAAATACTGTGTTTATTGGAAGTATGGAAATAATTCCTTGATCACATACAAAATTTGAATTTTTCTAGAGCTCTCAAAATAATTAAATCACATCCAAAATAAAAGTTAGGGTTTTCATAATTGATGTGTTTAGTTATATATAAATACACACACACACATTCATATTTAAGGAGAATACACAGAAACAAACATTGACGCATTAACAAGTAAATATCTCATAATTATGTACATGTATGTATGTTCACTAATTCATTTATTTATTTAGTAACCATTTCACATTATATATGTATATTATTTTAAAATTGTCTTATCATTTTTTAAGATTTATATTCTGTGTCTTCAAGTTAATTAAAACTCTTGAAATTACTTCTGGATTCATGTGTCATATCAAAGGAACCTAAAGGCATTGCAAATATAGTGGTTTATAGCACTGCTCTCTTTTAAAACCCATTTCAGCAAATAGGACCAGAAATACCAGAGTATCTTCCATTTCATCTTAAAAAAATTAACCATCTTTGCTAGCTTATGAAATCAATTTAATGTACAGAAATTAAGTATATTTTATTATTTGCAGCACAGCAAGAGGACTCACTGTCTCAGGCCTTCTCCGGCTGTCTCCCTCAGTGGATGGAAAGCACTCCTGTATTATAGGGTTCTTTGACAGGCGCATCACCTGATGGTTACACACAAACAAATGCATATATAAGAAAACACATGTGCGCACACGCATTTATTGCCATTAATCTAAAAAAATAAGAGAATGCTAATAATATGAGCCATTTTCCTTTCATCCACCCTGACCAGCATTATCCTTTATTGTACACTCTGTGCACTTACATCTTTGATGTTCTTGTACAACAGATCATTGTTTTTGTCAATGAACCCTGTTGAAAAGAATAGATCATAAAAAATAAATGGCTGTGAAGGCCGGAAAACATGTTTCCGAGGTTTACTGACATCTGAAATGTGTTTTTGGGTGTCTTTTCTTACCCACAACGCAGTAAGTCACCTCCCCTGCATAATGAAGAAGACGAAAATCGCCTCTCTCCAGAGACTTGCGGGTTTTCTTATCAGCCAGTTTATGCCTTGGGTTTATAGAACATTGCTTTCATTAGACCAAATTAAAATCAAGTCACTAAAAGAAGTCTAACTGAAGCGCAGTAAAAAAATAATATTTAGAAATATACTATAGACATGTTAAAATTGACTAAAAGCTTGTGTCTGAATATTTATGATCTGTACTGATAATAAATGGAATATTAAATACATTACAATAAGTACTTAATTTTATTCTTCTCTGCAATGATGATTTCATGGACGCATATTTCCCTACAATCTTCACATTACTAGTACGGTCTACCAGTTAAGTACAATAACACGGAAGTCCTTGGCACTCACTCAGTAATTCAGGAACTTAATTTGTATTTGACCTGGATAAAGAGTGAGTAACACTGTCTCTCACACTGCTGTGCACTTTCAGCAGGGCGTCAATCAATGACAGGCTTAAGAGAGACAATGGGGCCAAACCAGGGGGTGAATGCTTTAGTTTCAAATACGACAAGGTCTGGTTTATTCTTATATCAAACTCACGTTACAAAGTGGGGATGATTGCCCATTTTCTCCTCAAGCTTTTCAAGAAAAGTGAGATCCGTGGCATCACCCGGCCTCATACACTCCTCATCCTGAAATACCAATAGTTTTCTTATGCAAACGCTCCTACAAGCAATCTCTTGTAAAAGAGTACATTTGATCTATCTGTGGTTTGTTAGACGTCAGTGTGTAGAGTGATTATTCCATACCAACACAGAGATGATTCCTCTGTGCTTCTCTTCCACCAGATCACAGATGATTTTATTGTTGAAGAACTGCACTGTCTCCCACTGAAACGGTGACAGAAAATGACTCTTATTCAAGCTCAACATAACATACTATAATGATGTTTAAAGGATGAACGTTTAATTTGTTTCTAGCTCACCTCAATTCCTTCTGCTTCATATTCCTCCTGTTCAGACTTCAGCGTCAGCTGAATGAAGAGCTGTTGTAGCTTCTCATTGCAGTAGTTAATGCAAAACTGCTCAAAGCTAAGCACACAGTGAAAAAAGATCATGCACGCAAATTATCTAGCTTGCCAAAAATATTGGAACACTCCTTCTAATTAACAAGTTTGACTACTTCAGTCATTTGCATAAGCGTTAATATTAATGTTTAAGCATATCATGACATTCTAGGGAATTGTGTGCTTTTAATTTACAACATTTTGGAAAGGACCATTTTCTATTCTAACAATGCCTTTGTGTATAAGGCAAGGTTCAAAAACAAATGATTGATTGAGTCAGTGTGGAAGAACATGACTGGTCTGATCCCAGCTGAACAACTCTGGTATGACTTTAAATGCAGACCTTGACAACAAACACCAAGGACTAGGACATATGATTACAGCTATTTATTGATGTGGGAATAGTTATGCTGCAAAAGTGATGGAAATACAAAATAAATTAATCTATCTGTCCCATTCTTTCCAAACACATACCTGTTAACAAAGAATACCTCAAATCCATAGATGTCTAACAACCCAATGACTGTCTTCCTCTCAGAATCCTAAGACAAAAAATGCAAGTCATTTTGGTTTCCGTGATAGGTCCTTTAAATCTGTCTGGCAGAATTTTGTAAAACGCAACAATATTTACATCACTTTAATTAATGATTTACAATATACCCAAACATCGGCTTCAAATAGTAATTATTAACTTACTTTATTCTCCAGAGATTCATTGATCCTGTTGACTAGCCATGTGAAGGCACGGCCATAGATGGCTTTCGCCAGGGCATCTCTGGCATAGATAGCATGATCAACAGTAAATGGACTCAGAACCTAGAGGCCAGAAAGACAGTTATCACCTGCTTCAAGAATAATTTTGGAGAAAAAGATCACATTGCAAAATTATTTTACATCCTCTGATTTGGCTTCAATCTTCCTGAATGTCAGAGTTTCGTGAAGGACCTGTACATGGATCCCTAACAGCTAAAAATAAAGAAATCAGATATCACTTAGTGTATGTCATTGTAAACTAGTATTTAACAGAAAATGGGAATAATAGATAAACCGACCTTGGAGACCCATCGCAGTGCTGCGTTAGAGTTTAGAATAGCGTAACCTTTGGTGTCTCCATCAAAGTGCACATTCCCCAGATGAAGCACACTAGCTATAATCCCAAAGAGGTGCTAGGATATTGAAGACAAAACGTATGTGTTTCTGATCAAAGCACAAGCGGATCAGAACATTTATACACAAAAATTGTGCTTACCTCAGTGTCACTAGCATCAAAATCAATGACCGATAATGCATTTTTAACCGTTTTCCAATCATTCTTGTCATTAATGGAGCTGACATTCGAACATTCTCCCTATTAAGACAAAAAATTGTTTTTATAAAAACACTGGAGAATTTGATTTTATTTAGATTTCACGTTTTTTGGGGGGTGTCACCTCATAGCAGTACTGGCAATAACTGTGATATATAAATTTGTTGCAAACCTGGTATTTAAATAACGAAAAGTACACACATGGATATATATATACTGTATATATATATATGTGAGAGAGAGAAATTTTGGCCACGATAATCGTGTAGCGAATAATCAAATATCATGACAGCCCTTTTTTGCACATCAGATTTAAAATCAAAAGTCATACCTGCACTAAATAACTGTAATGTTTAGTGTCCTTCTCCAAGCCCAGGTGCCTCAACAGGTCTTCCTCTCCTCCCTCCACCAGCTGATAGAAAACATGAAAGTTTCTCTCACCGTGGTTTTGGTGAACCACTCTAGACTTTTCCAGCAGATAGCTGAGGATATGGCCACCAACAGCATCTCCCTGTGCATTAAAACAAGCCTGAATCTTTTTTTACACGCAATATTATTTCATGGGATGAAAGTAGTAAGGTAGTTGTCGATACCTGACAATCAAACTGAATGTCCATATACTTCCCGAAACGGCTGGAGTTGTCATTTTTCATCGTTTTTGCATTTCCAAAGGCCTAAAACCACATGCAATGAATGCAAAGCATACATAGTGAGTGATCAGACACGTTCTGAGGATATTATTGTTGGACTGACCTCTAGTACAGAGTTGGACATGAGCATGCGGTCTCTCACAGTGTCCAGTAAGGTGGAACTAGGGCAGCTGACCGCATAGTACTGCAAGATCTTCTTGGAGGCCTCAGTTTTGCCTGCGCCACTCTCCCCGGATATCAAAATAAAGTGGTTGTTTGCTTCTGTTAGCATGGTGTGGTAGACATTATCTGCTAATGCATATCTAAAGAGGACAACATTTTTTTTTTTTTTTTTTTTCAATTTATTTACAAATGTCTAAATTACTGGTTTGGCAAGTAAGTTAAACACTTACACATGAGGGGGCAGCTCAAAGAAGTTCACTCCCATATAAAGGTCCATTTGTTTCTTGGTGTAGATGTCCAATTCTTTGTATGGGTTTACAGATATCAGCAGAGTACCTATGTAAGTCTGATAGTGTATAGATGTTGAGATGACATGAACTTAATCACAATGTAAAAAGCAAAGTAACTTTTGTTTTTGATGTCTGACTCACATATATCAAATCCTCCGTGAAACGCTTCTTCAGATTGTCCAGGAAGGCCGTCTCACTGTTGTGGGCATCAAGAAGCACAAAGTCCTGGATGCCAACTCTGTCTCTGGCAATCAGGGCTCCCTCCAAGTCCAACTGACCCAGTTTAACCTTTCCTTTCTGCCAATCAGACAAGCACCAACCATGACCCAATGCAATTTGTTTACTCTGAACAAGTCTATAGGATTGTGTCATTCTGCAGCCGCGAAGTTCAGAAGCTTAGCTTTTACAGCAGCAATACAGGCATGAATATCAATTTCTGTCGAATAATCTGCGACTCATTTCCAAAGACTTGGCAGTTGCATGCTATTGGATGCTGCATTTCCTCAGCAGTAAAACCGAGCTGTTTATGACTCTCATCAATAGATTTTCTTTCATTATTAGATTTGTTGAGACTGAAAATCGGGGTCTAAGGTCTCTGATTGAGTCACAATCATCCAACCGCATAATCCCCTGCTGATGTTCAACTAAGTACTTTATAATGCTGCTCTCAATTGTACAGCCTTTTGTAATGAGATATCATCTGCAATGAGTAGACCACGTTCCTGTCCCTATGACTGACAGCTTTGCTTTCGCCAAGAAACCTGTGTAAATAGCACATTGTGATTGGATTTATTCCACCGACCATTTCAGTTTCATTACACCTTAAATAGGGGTTGCCGTATCTTCCAGCTTGGCTCAGGGAGATACTTTCCAAAGCCAAAAGTGCTTGTTTTCACTCCACTGAAATATTTCCTGAGATATAGGTTTAATCAAAACCAAAATCAATAGTAAAGCAGGTTTAATCATATCTAGATGTCAATTTATTCTCTATATTGTTTTTTTTTTAAAAAGTTAAAGTTAACTTAAGCAATAATGTTAGCACATAGTTTTTTTTATGCATTTAAGCAACTCCGAAAGAGGTTTAGTCAAAAATTGAACCATTGTCTGTAAAAACCTCAATCCTCAAACCAAAATATCAGAATTTGTTCTGGTTACTTCCTTAGTTCAGTGTTTCTCATTGTGTATTAACATTAAAAACTGAGAAGTGTATTCCTCAACATAAGAAGGACATTTTGAAGGCATGCGTTACTCCATTCTTTAAAAAAATTGTGTATTTTTAGATCCTAGACTCCTAACTTTTCTTTAGAATTCGCCTGATATTTGACTTTCATATAGCGATGAAACAGAAAAGGGGAAAAAAAACTAAGTCTAATCTAACGACTACAAGCCCCTAAAATCTCCTCCGCCCCCCTTTCACCCCCATAAACCTCATTAGCTCTGAAAGAGGCCAGTTTTTTTGTCCTGTAAATTCCAAAGACGATGGACAATGAAGAAGCTTTTAAAATGCAGTCTACATTCCATTACACATATTCCCTCTGCATATCCTTTCAAAATTTATTCATTAGAAAACATTTAATGTCACACCGAATTTCACACTGGGCAGTCCCGGGACAATAGATGAGATTTGGCCTATTTGGGCTGGTGCGGGCTGGTTGGATGTAGAGGGGGCGAGGGCAAAGGAGCAGAAGAGGGAGAGAGAAAGAGGGAGATATGAAGGAGGGACAGAGGAAGGGAGGGAGGGGGGTTGCTTATATTTGTCTGATCTGAGAGCTTCTGAAATGAGGCCTTCTTGAGACAACAGGACAGACTAAATTGTGCTGTAACGGTCTGTGTCCCGCTGCTCGCTGAGACACTCATTTAGCATGCCCTTGGGGCACACAATGGAGGCTTGTTCTGAACAGCACAGACATATGAACACCGTAATCAAGGGTGCTGTGTTCGGGAGGGGGACCTGTTTCTTGGAGGGGAGATTTTCGTCCACCTGTCCGCCAATAAAATTTTCATCCCACCGCATGCAAGTTGTGAATCACCACCCACCACCTCACATCAACTTCACGCTTCCCACTATTTCATGTCCTCGCCGCCAACCCCAAAACATGCCCCTCCCCCTCTCCCCCTGCTTTAAGCCAAAGGGGCAGGTGAACAATATCATTGAAGATCCTCCATTTGAGATGTCAGAACCAATCTCAATCTCTGCGTTATTGTGAAGACTCCCCCTCTCTAGTTTCTGTTCCCACATGGGAACAAGCTGAACTCAATGTCACATGAGGAACAATGGACAGAAGGGATGCTAATGTTTATAGTGTGACACTTGCAGTGTGATAAAACGCATGGACATCGGCACAGGAAAAGCCTGTTCCTCTTCTCCAACAAGAGACTCAAACTAAAGGCAAAGATGTTACTTTCTTAGGTCTGAGCAACCTGTATGGTTCACGTTTGGACACACTCACCCATTCCAGAACAACACGAAGGAAAGTGTGGAAAGGGAAAACTAGATTCCAGATCAGTCAACTGCACAAGGTGAATCTTGGGATGCTAAATGACTTAAAAGAGTTCCCATGCAAGAATAAATAAATAGATATTAAATATGAAAATTCTTTCACCATCAATAATTTCCAGATTTCATAGATATTTGCCAACCAGTTTCTTAACACTGTAAGCAGTTACACTTTAGACAAAACTATTATGGTGAGCCACATTTTGCATAACCTGCAAGAAATATAAAAAACTACACTGAGCCCCAAAGTCAAGAGATCAGGGTCTTCTTCTGTAATTGGGAGATTTAGTCTTTCTCTTCTAAAGAGAATAAAATAGACATAAAGACTCAAATCGGTTAAGTCACAAGGTTGGTCACCCTTATCGGGAGCGTCAGTTTCCCTCTTTAGTATAAAAGCTATTGTCTTTTAATTAAGAGATGGTCCTTAAGCCTGGTCTGAAATGTCAGTCACGGCTTGAGTTGAGATGACCTCCACCAAATCAGAGAGGCAGGGAAGGAGAGAAGGGAGAATGGAGGAAGAGAGAGAAAGATACTGCAAAGACATCCAACTCCTCAGAAGGCCTAGCCAAGAATAGGAAAGACTAGACATGATGGGCAATAGCACTCTCCTAAAGTGAACGGTGAGGTCTAGTTACATTTCTCTTTCTCAGAGTAAAGGAACCTGAAGTTTTGACAGGTTTACAGCTTGTGATTAATCAGCTAGGTGACATATTGGATATTGCGCTACACCAAAGCTTTCACCACCAGCTATGACAGAAAAAACAAACAGGAAGCAGAAACTGAAAAGAGCAAAAGATCACGTTAATGGTCACTCTGAATGCTGCTTCTTTTGATATTTGCTTTTCATCATCGCTAACATTGTTTTCTTGCTGCAAAACATTGCTGGCTGATTGTAAAGATAATAGAAGTTAGAGCTTAAGTTCAGTAAATGTTCATTCAAACATCTCTAGATACGTGCTAACAGATCGTACCTGCATCTTTGGTCAGCTGCTGAACTAAATACAGGAACTGCTCACATCCAGACCAATGCTGTCCTAAATAGTCCTTTCACCGTCCAGATAGAGGCAAGCAGATCCAACCATCTCAACATGTGCCATGGAACACCTCAAAACTCCACCGTGAAGGTAAAAAAAACAATCTTGGTTCAAAATTTTCTCCGAAAACTCTTCAAGTTCATTCAGTTTTTCTAGCACGGCTTGCAAGCGGTTCAAACTAAGGTGGCTCAAACGCGGAGAGGATGCCCATCTATTATTGCTGTGTTCTTCACAGTAATGACCCATGTTCTGGTTGCAAGACCTGGGTATTTAATGATTCATGGCCCAGTCAGGAGGGGGTTCAGAGAACCAGAGATCTTATTCAGTGCTTACCTAGATGTCTACCACTGCGCTGGGTGTAACACAAAGATACAGAAACACGATCCGTGGATATCAACCCTTCCCCCCAGTCCTCTAACTCTGCTACAGTAAAACCAAACATTACAATGGAGCGGCTCATGTTTCTGATCTTTGATTAGGGAAATAGATTAACGGCTTATTAACCACTGTACATTCAATCAGTGAGTTTGAGAGAGAGGCTCAATAAAGTTTTCATCGGGGCACTCCTCCGAGCTCTTGGCCACTTGAAGCCAGCTGGCTCAGGACTCAAGCAGCATATGTTAGCCATTCAATCACAGCTTGTCCTGAAATTTAGCAGGGCCTATGGACGATTGCTACACGTGGTTCTTGGATGAACTAGACTGGAAGAGGTCTTAGACAGCGATGACTACGAATCCCTATCTTGTTTTCCCTTTGTTATCTGACTCATACTTGAGCGGACTGACTGGTGTCTCTTTTCGCTCCACTAATGACCCAAATAATCCAGCAGAAAAGATAGAGTTTCCTACAGCACTTACCTTGAATCTCAAGTGTGTGAGATATACTGTGTCAAGGCTGACAAGCATGTGATGTTCAGTGTCAGTCTTGCTAATTTCAACAAGGTGACACGTGAGGCCAGTTTCCACTGGAGTGCACTTGAACCTTCTTGTCAGCTTTTATAATCTATTATGAACAGGTGATAAACTTGACCCTTACTAAATGAATAACATCATGAGCTAAATCACACATTTCATGAACAAATGAATGAATGAAGAAATTAATAAATACATTTAGACAGAAGTTTAGAAGAAGAACCTTGTAATTGTCTAAAAATGCTTACAATATTTATTCTGTCTGTATTTTATTTGATTGCAAAGTCGTTAAAATCATTGTTTTGGGGTTTATGGCATTTTGCTTTTATGGCAATATAATTGTAAAATTGGATATAATTTTACACATAAAATATGTATGAATTTTACACTAAAACCATGCTAATATTTATGGAATATTATGGAAACAGTGAGTATACTAACAATAATGCATTAGCCCCATTTAATTACAAGGTGAGTGCCTCACTGTAAACCAGATGTACACATTTTTAAAGAAAAAGTGGGATTAATAAATTATTATGTCAAAAATGCTGTTGACTGAGTTTAAAGGGATAGTTTAATCATTTACTCACCCTCGTGTCATTTCAAACATGTATGAATGAGTTCCTTCCCTCCTGTGGAACATAAACTGTGACCCTGGACCACAAATAATAGCAAATAGCAAAATACACATTTGCAGCAATAGCCAAAAATACGTTGCATGTGTCTAAATGATTGATTTTTCTTTTATGCCAAAAATCATTAAGATACTAAATAACAATCTATTCCGTGAAAATATGTAAGTGTCCTACTCTAAATATAGCTTAATTTTTGATTAGTAATATGCATTTTTATGGACATCATTTGGACAGATTTAAAAGCAATTTTCTCAATATTTAGATTTTTTCTTTTTTGCTACCTCAGGTTCCAGGTTTTCAAATAGTTTTATTTCAGCCAAATATTGTCCAATCCTAACAAAGCAAAACTCAATGGAAATCGAATTTATTCAGTAAATGTACAAAAAGGTCCAGAGTCACAAATAAGACATCATAAAAAATGTTCTATCATTTTTTGTAGAGTGGAACTTTATGGTCACCAAAAACATATCTTCCTTTGTGTTGCACAGAAGGATGAACTATATGTTGAAATTGAGCACAAAATATTACTTTAAACTTGCTCAAAATAAATGTTTGCGCTCGAAAAATGGTCTTATAATTCTGTATGTATTGCAAACAACAAGTCCATTGCACTGTAAAGGTAGGACTACGCAGACCCATCTATCCACAGTCGTATTAAACGTTGTCCCATTCACAACCTCTGTTGTCAAGGCTACCTTCACCCCTTACACCACAGGCCCGTTCTGCTCCACCCCCCTCCCTTCTAGTAATGCTTGTCCAGCCTTAACAGGCTTTGTGCTGCCCACTGGGCCCTGATGCAGCACGAGACCCGGCAAATCCTATTATACAGGAGTCACAGCACTTGATTTTCCCATTAGAGATTCCAAGCAGAGAATAAGGGTGTATTATAACACCAGCTTTGCCGCGTTCCCACCGAAAATCCCACCTCGCTCTCTAGTTTTCATGGGCTCTTTTCTTAGTACTAGCTATGTTTCATCGGTTCTTTTACTGTGGGATTCATGATGAGCAGTTAGAGCTAGAATGAAACAATAAATACAAAAGCTTAGCATTCTCCATAACAGCAGTTCTTCTATTCTTTTCTTTTATTCATTGGATCAATTGTCATTTGAATTGTGGGTAATTAATGATTATACAATTAACGCTTCCAGACTTCAAAAAAATTGATCTGCGGTGGCTTTTCAGTTTAAAGATACTTTCTATGTGCCATTGGGAGCATTCCTTAACTACTCTTTCACACAGGTTACCCAAGCCATCTTCAAACAAATCAATCAAAAGACAACTGTTTTGACATGAGCCAAGTGGGACGACACAAGTTGTTTTTGAAGGTGTTGAATGAATAGCAGACAGAAGAAAGCTTTCATTCACTCTTCCTGTCAGAGTTTAGATCAGCCATGACCCTCTGATATGACCAAAGGTCAAGACTAGTGTCAAGAGGTGACCTGATTGGTGACCCCCAAGACGTGGTGTTTGAACTGGAACTTTGAAGGTCAAAAAAGAAACAGAAGAATAGGAGGTGACCAGTAACACAAGGGGCCTCGGTCAATTGATTTGAGAGGTACAAATGTTTTCTATGTAGGGCAAGGCACTCAATTGCATTTTTGCTAGTCAGTGATGTTGCCATACAGATTAAGTTGTATTAATATTATGAATTAGGTTGTAAAGCTTGATCTCATTATTAAAACAAGCAAAAAAAGTTGAATGTTTGTCAAATTATTGGTATCTTAAGTGCTTTGAAATCTTTCCTCACCTCACCATGCTTCCTTCTTACACAACCATATTTGTCTCAGCTGAACCAACATTGTTGCCAATCCTTTATCAATGGACACTACCATTGACCATGTGGTCACTAAACCTTCCTTGAGCCTTCCTAATGAATCCTCTGATCCATCAAAGACAGATCTTCTTGAGACAATGCTTCAGGCTTCCTCTGCTGTGGTCCTGTGTCGTTCTGGGTTCAGTCTGGGAGACAGAGGTCCAAAAGGTCACTAAGGGTCTCTCATTAGTCTAAGAAATAGAAAAAAGCAACAAAGGTGAGAACAGATGAAGATTGACCTCACTCTACAAGTGATTCAAAACAGCTCAATCTGAGGTGTGAAACAGAGTTGCGACTTGCATTTGTTAATTGTATAGCTCTGTTTGTCAAAAGACAATCCTAAAACTGGCGATGAGCCTCAGGTAAATGCAACATGACAGTTTTGGTTAATTATATAAAGAGGAAATTTCTTAAACCTAAAGAGCTTAGAGATTTTTTTAACCACAAAAGTAAATTAATTGTTATTATATGAAGTCACAAATCATGTACTAAATGTAGTTGCTAAAAAGTAATACAATTTTGTTTAAGCAATAATGATAATATAGGTCTAACTGATTTCGGTTACACTTTATTTTGATACTCCACTTTGGACATCCTACTAACTAACTTTGCAACTACAAGCCATCTACATGTCAACTAATTGTTATTTGCAAATATGTCTACTAAATCTTAGAGTAGACTAGGGTAGATTTAGGGTTAGTAGAATAAGTTGACATACACTTGCAAAAGTTTCTCATAGTCAGTATTTCATATGTTGTGGACTCATTAAAAATAAAGTGTTCCAAGATATAAAGCAGACAGTCTACAATCCCAAAACAATATTCTCCAACACTGTCAGTTTATTTAAAAAAGTAATTTTCATTTAACACCATTATGTTTGGTTCCCTATTTAAACAACTGCATTGTGTTAAACTGACTTGAAACAATTCTGTTTTGTTTCAACTCAATATTTTTATTTTGAAAGAACATAAATTATTTTACTTGTTTAAGTAGGAAGTGGATTTCCCCTTCCCATCACGCTCTGCACAGGACTGGATAAGGATAGTTAATCTTGAAATAAAATATTATTTATTTATTAAGATGATAAAATTGGGAGACTTGTTAATGTTTAACGCTCTTTTATGTTTGTATTTAAAAGACCTTCTGCTATGTTAGTGTTTTGGGGGTTACCATTATGGTAAAGTGTAGATAGCATGTGTTGGGGACCTGCTAACATGATTCAAAGTTGTTAACTAAGGGATAATGTACAGGCAGCCGGTAGTTATCGCAGAAATAAGCACCGACAGTGTGATCAGGACCCGACGCGAAGCGGAGAGTCTTGTATCACGCTGAGGGGGCTTATTTCGCGATAACTACAGGCTGCCTGTATATTATCCCGCTTATTACACGGCTACTTGCCACATAAGAAAAAAACACTGAACATGAATATGAATTTGAAACATTTTATTGGCATATTTGTTTTAAATTAACATTTTCATCCTTCCGCGAAAC
>JAUCMU010000097.1:4205836-4222289 GCA_032275025.1 Enteromius treurensis | reverse complement strand
CGGTATTTGTGACCCATTGCTCTGTTTTTCGACTCTGTTTCTGCCTATGTCTTCCCCATTGTATCTGCTGGCGATCGGCCTTTGTTAACCTGACTACTAGCTTTCAATAAATCACTTGTTGCATTTGAACTCGCTCCCGTTTCGTCCGTGCCCCGTTACAATGATATGCATAACAAGTTGGCTAATGATTTTTTTTTCCCAGTGTAGAAGGATTTCTTCCTATTAATTTATTTTCTGGTTTAATGTTTTAGTTTGAGTTGAACAAGCATAAAAATGATCAATTTCATTAAAGCTATATTTGATCAAATTGAGTTGACCCAACTCAATTAAATTTCATCGCATTCATTTGTTTTTTATGAGTTGGGGCTACACATAATTATTGGATGGAAATCCTTCTCTCAGTTAAATTATTTTTAATTATTATTATACATACTCTACAAAATATATTATAATACTCTAAAGACTGCTAGTTGACTTGTAGTTGCAAACTTACTGTATGTCAAAAGTGTATGTCTTAAAAATAAAACAGACGTAAAAACTACATAAAATAGAAGAAGCACATAAAATAATGGATCTGACTTAAACCATGTCTAATAAATAAACAGACATAAGAGCAAAATACCATTCAGGCAATGCACATAAAATGCACAATAAAGGAATGCAAAAATGCTGACTAAAACATTAAAAGTATTAATTTTCTGCAAAATAAAATCATGTGTGACGCGTGAATCCAACTGACAACTGGCTATGTTTACATAATCTTTTCCTTCACATTACATACTTCGCAAATAGTGCACGCAGTGGCTGAGCCCGAAAGCAGAAGAGCGCCCTCGGGCTTTAGGACCCAGCGCGCTTCTGTAGGAGCGTCTTTTTGTCCGTTGCAAGTGCGCATTGATTATAACCATTGTGACTTACGATTTACCATCTGTAGTGTCCCATGTGGTTCAAGTCAATTAACGTCACCGACAGGATCACTCCCCACAGGATTTGAAACCTGTATTTCGAAATTCAAAAAGTTTCCTGAACTTACGTTTAAAGGCAAACAGAAAATGTGTGCCATTGTGGAAGTGCCATTTCTTGGAATTGACTCTGCAACAACTATGCTTTCCCTTTTCCACTACGCACATATTAAACGTCAATCTTACAGTTATTAATTGCAATAACAATATCTGTAGTTATAAGCATGAAATAATTAGACATGCACACGTATTTCATTGGTTGCACTCAGCATAGATTAAGTAATCTATATGACTGATTTAAAAACACACTTTGTGTGCAGTCAATATCCTTATCTGCTGCCTTTCATATTTACTTCACATGGGAGCCTTTAATTCTCTGTGCTCTTACGAGTCTCTGTTATCTGTGGGAAATCTGTCAAGCCCAGCGCGCCACTCAGCGCGCTTTTCCCGCCGCAGTGTAGCAACGACGCGGCTTCAAAGGCGGTTAAATCAAGAGCTGTACACTGAACTACTGCTCTTATCAGGACACAATATCTCACAGACCCGCAGGGAGAGGATGTGTCTTTATTTAGACCTGTATAAAAATGTTTCTGCTTAAACATAGGTGAACAACATCAGGAACTATTTTAGGCTGTGTTTTATTTTGTTGCCTATGGCTACAGGGGAACATGGAAATCACTGCTCACTTTGTTACAGGTCTCGGGGTTTATAGAAGTTTATGTTCGTTTATCCTTAGTTTGTAAAAAAAAGCCTCCGGTAGAAACAGAGGATTTTGTCTGAACTCTAAGCTTTTTCGTTTTTGTTTTTTTGTGGGAAGGCGCGCACCTGTGGACTACTGCGCGCGCGCACACACACACACACACACACAAAGCACGGAGGAAAAAACGCACGTCTTTGAAGAAAGCAAGTTTTGATTAAATTAAAGCACGGGACACCAAATGAAATGCTCTGACAGATAATTTAGGTGGTTGTGAAGGCAAGGCAACAGCTGTCAGTCAGAGCGCGGACCCCCTCCTCTCTTTACGCAGTGCGCATGACCGTCCAGAGAAAACCGCACTGACGAGGGAAATTTAAAAAACGGTTTTTCTTGCGGGATAACAAGTGCCCCGACCAACAGTAGAGCTTTCCTCTATCTCGTTATCCAAGATTTTCTATACCACAGAACAACTGCAGCATTAAAAGGTAAGACGCTGTTTATTTCATGTTTTTGTTATTATTATTATTATTATTATTATTTTAAATGCGCACCTGTTTCGGACTGGCAATATTATGAATAGCATGAACTAATGGGTGACATAAATATCTGATTTTAATTAATAACTGATGTTTGGAAACAACTGCAAAAGCTATTATTAAGAAATAGTTTTACGCTTTTCGGTTTAATTAAGTGTAACTTTAATATTGAGATGCGCGAGCAGACTGACAGGTAACGGTGACTGATGACGTCTGATGATCTCCGTTTTGTCAACAAAGCAAATAAATCACATCAACACAGGATTGTAAAAATTACATTTTTACATTTACATTTTCTTGCTCACACAGTTGTTGTGTCTCCGGGTTTTGTTGGTAATTTCCCATTTTATCCATATCTGCAAATGAATGTATTTTCATTTGGAGATTTCATGTAAGATTGTTTTATTATTATTTTTTGGTAAATAACGTCCTAGTTGTGCATGTTACATGTACTTACTATTATATTAATTATGTATTATGCCTAACCATATAGTAAGTGCATGCAGTTTATTCATAATACTCAATACTTACACTGTAACAAGGACACCTTAAAATAAAGCAACCTTTTTTTTTACTATACTACTTAATAGTCACACTTTTTTATGTGTATTTGCACTTTCACAGGACTGAATGCACATTTCTAAAATTCCTGTTTTCTTTTTCCTTTGCAATGCTTCGTTTACTTGCATTTTATCTGCCAGAAGATGATCGAAAGTGGAATTACAAGCAGGATGTCAGGAATTCATGAAAGCCCTGCACAAAGTCACCACACCTCCACACAAGACTACAGGTAGGGGGTGATTTACTTTGATGGCTGCTTTTGAACCTTGAGCAGATTAGAGAATAAAACGATAATTTCACGAAAAAAGAAGAGCGCTGCTAATCTTAATACAATCTCCACCTTCCCTATTCTGTAAAATAAAGGTGTGTTTTGAGAGGCAGGGAATTGGGGTTTGTGAAAAAAGAAAGGAGCGAGAGAATACATCATCTTTGCTCTGAATGGATCTGTCAGAAAGCATCAGCTCTGTTTACACGCCCGCTGTCGGCACACGGAGGGATTGAGGACCTTAGCGGGGGCCCCCACGGGTCACCAAGGAGAAGTGGCTCCCAATTAGAATGTAAACGAGGGCGACTTGAGCTGTGATAAACCGTGACTGTGTGTGCCCGCCTCCCGCTTTCTGTGGGACACGTAATGGTTTGCATCGATGAGCAAATAAAATCATTTTTTCTTCCACTTGTATAACTGCACCCTAATGACCGTAAACTGTACAATACACAGCTGGGTTTACGATTAGACTTCAGAAATACTAATAAGTACAAGGATGTAGGCCCCCTTTTCTTGACGATCCTAAATCTGAGTTTATGTGGCATGTTATGAATTCTTTCCAAAATCAAGCCCCCTCTCCTCCCAATTACTGAAACACGGTTATTAAGTCAGTACCATAACGAATATCATTATTATATCTGTGCATCAATCTCAGACCCGCCGTGTAAGACAATATTTGTTAAAACTAAGCCGTAACGTGCTTCTGATTTTATAGTATACAGTATCTGGCAACACAACAAGTGCTTCTCCGCAACATCAAGTCTAGTCAAAATCTGTTTGTTTTTCTCTGGCTTTGTGTGAATTACATACTTTAATACAATATTTATACAATGTTATAATAAAAGATGTATATGTATTAGGTTTTATTATTTATTTTAATATAAAATGTACACATTTCACCCAAAACAACTTAAACAGCTTTGAAATGATAAGCATTTAAGTTGTTTAGTATAACATTTCGGTTTATTCGTTCAGTGTTAAATTATACTTAAGAAATGTAAGTAGCAATATTAATGAGGAAATCAATATTTAAAACAAAAAAGCTGCTACAAAATGGAAGGGGGGAGAAATCGATATTAATTCCATTAAATGTTAACACCCAACAGGAAAAGCCTGAAAAAAGCTCATCATCAAGAGGAAACAGAACTTATAAAGCCAGGTGTTAAACTTCCCCACTCCCTTCACAAGGTGTCTTTTTCATGTCTTTATGTGGATAGGCATCAGGAAGGCATTTTAAAGCACATGACAGTGTAGTGTTGACATGTTCGGTGTCTAAGGTTTCGTGCTAGCAAGTGTGTGTGTGTGTGTGTGTGTGAAAAGGATAATTGTTCAGAAGATCCAAACCCGAGCAATCAGGGTGCTCAAGGCCATGTCCCCAAGTTCTTCCTTCAATGCTGTAATTTATTCAGGTGGCGGACTGTGTGTGCAGTGTGGCTTGACCTCCAACTCCTTCAACGACCCCCTCCCAGCTACCCCCCTTAGGTACTGTCTGATGCCTCCAGGCGGGGGGGATGGGGCAGAAGGGGACAGGGGTTGGGTGGAAAGGGACAGGGAAACAGATGGCATCCTATTTTTCTCTGTTGTGTGAGGCCTGTCATTCCAGTAGATTAATGCAAAGGGTTGGTAAAAAAAAACGGTAAAGACACTCAAGGAAGGGTCTGGGGGGGGGGGGGGGGGGGGGAACAATAGAGCCACGTGCCGCTGTGCAGATTTGTCGTTTGGGACACAATAGGTGATCATTTTTCAATGGGGCTGGACCAACTGTTGCAGGCAACGTGTGCCACATACCCATGTTTCAAATGATCTCATGCGTTGTTTACATATGATTCAGCCAATGACAGCGAAGAAGGCGCTAGTCACCTGACCACTGTTAGAGGTTGGTTTAATGGAGAGGGGGGCACTGAAGTGTCCAGACACACAAAATAACTGAAAAGTGAGGGTTGTCATAGCGACCCCAATTATTGGACTGAATAGCGAGTGTGTAGTGAAGTCTGGAGAGAATACAAGAGGGTTTCTCTGCTTTCTTGATGCTTAGTCCAAATGAAGAAATGGCTGAGTAAATAATTCTCCCTGCATTGGATTAGATTAGAGGGTGAGAGAGTTTTTATTTCCTTCCCTGAACAATAGATTTTCAATTGTTTTTCAATTGTTTGACTTTATTGTTTAGCTATTTAGAGAAAAAAAAAAGTTAAAACAGAATTATTAGGCCAAAGATAATATGAATGTAACATGAAAATTAGAAGACAAGTTTTAAAGTTTGCATAAAATTCGTATTTGTGCTTTAGTGCTCAGAGCTTTACTGTGTTTTTGTAGACTCCTGACTACTGACCCTTCCCAGCTGAAGAACGAGCTGCCCGGTGATCTTCAGTCCCTGTCCTGGCTCACCTCTGTGGATGTTCCCCGGCTGCAGCAGATAGGATCTGGACGAGCTGATTTTGCCAGTTCTTCCCAGAACAGCCTTCAGGAGCCGCAGACAGGTCAGCAGCTTTATAGACTGTGTATGGTTAGAGGTCTAAAAATGATCAAACTGTTTATTATTTTTATGTCTTTAGCATATTGCCATTAATTTGCAGGATGTTTTTTTACCAAACCTTTAGATTATATATACCTAGTTTTTCTAAAAGGGTTTTTAGAAAGATGTGTCTTAAAGGGTTAGTTCACCCAAAAATGAATTATGAATTTCCCTCACATCATTCAAAAACCCGTAAGAAATTTGTTCATCTTCAGAACACAAATTAAGATATTTTTGATGGAATCTGAGTGCTCTCTGATCCTCCACAATCAACACACGTTACATCATTGGTTCAAACATAATTCGACGAAGCACAAAGAATGTGCACGATTTCTACTGAACAACAAAACAAACAACGCTGATGACGTTTTGAAGGACTCTCCAAAATAGCGGAAGACGGTAACTCGGGGAACAAGATAAGCTTAATAAATTATGTTACTGCTTTTTTGCTCACAAAAAGTATTCTTGCAACTTTGTGCAATCACGGTTGAGCCTAGGGGTGTTAGGATTTGCGTATCATGTATTGTACGGTTCACTGGCATTTTCCAAATCAAAGTGATCACACCTTATCCTCTTGTTAGTGTAATTTCCTCATCATCTTCAGCTGGGATGTTTCTGTGACAACAAACACAGCACGATGTATGTCAGCAGATGTCACTGTTTTAATGTCATAAATGTCTTTTTAGCTTAACTGCTGCAAATAAACATACGTTTCATATTTTAAAATATGCTAATATATATAAAAAATGTAAGCATATTAGTTTTTACATAAAACGTAATTTTATGCAATGCATCTTAACCTTAACGAATTTGCTGACGAACACCGTGATGCGTTGTCACGGGAACATCCCAGCTGAAGATAATGACATCGCTCCCTTTGACAAATGCATTGCAAACGACTAAATAATGACACGCACTCTCTCTGCTCACTCAAGTCTCCACTAACAAGGGATAAAAATGATCACTTGGATGATTAGGAAAATTACCATGAATTGTACAATACACAAATCGTTACACCCCTAGCAGAACCCGTGATGTCACATGGACTATTTGACAGATGTCTTTGCTACGTCTCTGTGCCTTCATCGTAGTAATTTCCTTTCTGTCTATGGAGGATCACAGAGCTCTCCGATTCTATCAAAAATATCTTAATTTGTCTTCCAAAGATGAACTAAGGTCTTATGGGTTTGGAACGACATGCGGCTGAGTAATTTTAGACAGACTTTTCATATTTGGGTGAACTACCCCTTTAAGCAGCAAAGGACTGAATCCCTAAAAAACACTTTGCTGAAACTTCCAGCTCAGTTGAACAGTATGACGGTAGCAGGGTCTGCGATTCATCTACAGAGTGAAATGCAGCACAGCCCTCTGGCCATCAGTAGCGTGAGTGACGTTTCAGATTTCAAACTATTTCATATTACAGTACGTATACAACCAATTCAGAACTCTATTCTGTGTTGTTTTTGTAGATGCCCCAGTTTTCCCCTGGGTTTCCGTGTGCTGCATCAGTATACCAGACCGCCCCCCAACAAGTTCTCACCTTCACTCAGGCAAACCAACAGGTTTGTTCAGGAACTGGGATAATATGTAAAGACAGTTCAAAATAGTAATATTATATATCAAAATACTATTTCTGTGTTATATTCTTTAGTGTTCTCCCGGTGGGCTTTATGGCAACTACAACAGCCAGAGTCTGTTTCCTCATGCCCGTATTACTGCTCACAACCAGGACTTGCAAGCCAAGACTTTCCCTAAACCCATCTACTCCTACAGGTGAAATAAAGTTCACTGCGACAGCCTCTGAAAAACATTATGATTCTCTAAAAAGGGAAAAGATTTTATTTATCTCAAGTCGACCATGTTTGCTATCTTTTCTCAGCTGTCTGATTGCCATGGCTTTGAAGAACAGCAAAACAGGCAGCCTTCCTGTGAGTGAGATCTACAGCTTTATGAAAGAGCACTTCCCTTATTTCAAGGTAAGGAGTTTATGCAAAAGAAAGCTGGACTAAGCCGACACACCATGGAAACAAATAAATGTTACTTACAATACACCGTGCTTCTCAGACAGCACCTGATGGATGGAAAAATTCAGTACGCCACAACTTGTCCTTGAACAAGTGCTTCGAGAAGGTGGAGAACAAGATGAGCGGTTCCTCCAGAAAGGGCTGTCTTTGGGCACTCAATCCGGCAAAGATCGATAAAATGGAGGAAGAGATGCAGAAATGGAAACGCAAAGATCTCCCAGCCATCCGTCGCAGCATGGCCAATCCAGGTCTCAAATCGTTGACTATTATTAGTGCTAGGAAACATCTCTGATTGACATATTTGCTCTGACCACCACCCATAACACTCGAGCATCACATCAGTCAATTTCCATACATTAAAGGCTGGTTCAAGTCGCTCGTGCAGAAATACGCACCTTGTGGTCACTCTTTATTTTGACAGTCCACTTTTGACATTCTACTAACTTTAAGTGACTTTGTAACTACATGTCAACTTATTCTCATTCATTTGCAACTACATAGGTTAAGGGTTAGGAGAATATGTTGACATACTTGCAAAGTTTCTCATAGTCAGTATATGTTGTAGACCCATTAAAATAAAGTGTTAGAAGATATTAAGCAGACTACTAATACTATAATGACTGCTAGTTGGCACGTAGTTACAAAGTTACTGTTACTAGAATGTCTAGGTAACTAGTAACTATGATTTTTTCCTCTATAAATTCTTAATTTGCTGCTTATTAATAGTTAGTAAGGTAGTTGTTAAGTTTAGGTATTGGGTAGGATTAGAGATGTAGAATAAGCAATATTTAGCACTAATAAATACTCTAGTAATATGCATGCTAATAAGCAACTAATAGGTGTGACCTTAAAATAAAGTGTTACAAAGGTCTAAATTTGACTACTAACATAAAGTGTTACCTGCCTTGTTTCTTGACATGTGACAGAAGAAAACGTTAGTCATTGTAATATTGACTAGAAACGTCAAGCGTGCTTCACATCCTCCCAAAAACTGGAGGTTGTGTCCATCACAAGCTTTGAGATTTTCAGTGAAATCGGTCAACTCCTATTGCACAAAATCTGAAGAATTGCTCCAGACTATAAAACAGGTGAAGACTAATGCAGTGTATTTCAGGCTTCAGTCATTTATCAGATACTTTTATCTAAAGCGACTCATATATGAGAAGCATCACAAGCATTTTAGAATAGAAAAAACAACAATATTCATACTATAATACCACTATGCAAAGCATCAGCTGAAATAGTTACTGTAGAAATCTAACCTGCCACTTTCTTTTACCAGATGAATTAGACAAACTCATTACAGACAGACCGGAGAGCTGCAGACAAAAGTCCATTGAGACTGGCGTGACTCGCTTGCCCAGCTGCCCACCAGGGCCGACCCTCCCAATCCCAGCGCAGATGCAGCACCAGCCCCAGCCAGTGGTCACTCTCTCTCTACAGTGCCTCCCTATGCATCAGCACTTTCAAATGCAGCTCCAGAATCAGTCCCGCTTGGCTCCGGCCTCCCCTGCTCCTGCTCAGACACCCCCTCTTCACACCTACCCCGACCTGACCAACAGCTCCCTCCCTCAGCATCCCGCCAAGCAGCACGGCGACTTCTACACGGTTCACACCGACATGAATTCAGAGGTGGACGCCCTGGACCCGAGCATCATGGACTTCACCTGGCAAGGTGTATGATCTACTGACATTAAAATATTGAAAGCCACAGAAGTTTCTATCTAACACAGTTCTCCTCTTCTGATTGCAGGAAACCTGTGGGAGGAAATGAAGGATGACAGCTTTAACTTGGAGGCATTAGGTACACTCAGTAACTCCCCACTTCGGCTGTCTGACTGTGACCTGGACACTGGCAATGTGACGCCTGTGTCTAATGCAGGAGGACTGCCTTACCAAGACCTGCAGGTGACGGGCCTCTACTCTTCATACTCGGCCGTGGATGCCCTTTCTAACCAGTACATCAACACACAGGGAGGAACAAAGCCTATCGTTTTGCTTTAATTGCACCCGCAAGAAATTAAACAGGCTGAGCTTTACTTCCCGGGACCCTCTATAAAGCTTTCAATCCTAGCTTTCAGACTCCAAAAAACATCCTGCAACACAGAATTCTTCCAAGGCAGCCAAAAATGATTGCAACATCAGAAAGAACTTAAATGAGGTGCATTTATGGTGACGTCACAGTATTCAAAGGTGTCATTTGCATTGACTGTATTGAGTGCATTAAATGCAATTGGTTTAAAGGGACCAATTTAGCAATTGTTTTTTTTAAGAGAATCTACATGGTGAGAGAGTATGAGTGATTTCCTCTAACAGCGCAGTCCAGTACAGATACTGGGATTGTGGCCGAACATAACCATACAAATTACAGTGTTGTTATCGTTACACGCCTAATGCAAATTGTGAGTTAACACAACACTTAAAGAACACAGATCAAATTATGGGACTTATGATTCTGGGTGTTGCCAAGCTTTTTTCTATAACATAAAAGGAACTTGTTTTCTTTTCATTTTGTCCATGTAACTGTTAGCCTTGTAACTCTAGTTGTGTGTCTTTTGTTGTACTGTGATAGACACTGTATCTGCTCTGTTATGTTTGTTTTATTATTTATATTTATGAAAAGAGCTGAAATGGTGACAAGAATCATTTTTTATTGTACATATCGAAATATTTTGAATGCAAGCAATAAAGTTTCACATTCAGATTGAAATATGCATTCATTTAACTTGGTTTTTATTCTTAATTTTTTTTTTTTTTTTTTTTTTTTTTTTTTTTTTTTTTACCAGTGATGGGAAGGTTCCTTTGAAAATGTAATAGGTTGCAGATTACCCTATCAAAAATCTATTTTAGTTACTTTATTAAATTAATGTAACTGATTCGATTGATTCTAAATTTCAAATGAACAGTTTATCATTTTCAAAAATACTACTAACTCACAGTAGCATTCAACACCGATTACTGTCACTTTCAAAATCCTTCAGTTGAAGTAAGATCATTTAATAATTTAATTTTAAAGAGCAGCCTCCACAAAATCAGACAGAACTTTGTGATTAAGGTTAAATACAGATTTTAAGCCGTAACTAGAAAGTGTAGTAGCTATGATGTTGTTTTTGAAATCAAATCTTTGCATAGTTATGACATGAAACACTGGCATCGAACAATGACTTGAAAAACAAACAAACTTTTAATCTTAAAAAAAAAACTAAATGCATAAACTCAAATAAAACGGACATGCGTCCTAAACTCCAGAAACATTGTTGTCTTAGAGCATTCACTGCAATTCATGAAAGAAAATCAATTAAATCTGTATGTGGATGTGATTGTAATTTAACTGGTTACTTCCCTGTGCATGACAAACATATATAGTACGTAAGAACCGTATTGCAGAGAGGCATTTAACTGAACTAATATTAGTGACATTAAATAAATGAAATGCCACTCTGTATGTAGAGTGTGGCAAAAACAAAGCAAACATTCAACATACACAACTGAACAAAATGAAAACACATTTAATGCATATATATATATATATATATATATTTTTTTTTTTTTTTTTTACAGCCTGATATACAGTCAACAACGTCAGGCACTTTGGCTCTTGTATTAATCTGACTCGTATGTTACAAAAACACACAACATCGATTAAATACATTAAATCTGATCAAGATGTAAATCAGAATCAACAGCTGAGTACAGTACAGCATCAGTAGGTACACATATTCATCCACTCATAGAACCGGCACATACTGTATGCTGCATTCATACGAACAGAAGAATGTAAATTCAACTATACAGACAAAGTTCAAGCCATTCAAATATACAGCGGCCCTGATACTGATAAATAACACTGTATAACTACGTTCATAATTATGTGATTCTATTTAACACCAAGCTGATTTCTGCACATCCAATAATGAGTTTCATGACATCTGAATGCACATTAACAATTCTGCAAGCATTATAGGATTGTGCAACGTTTGAACTACTGTGTATTACTAGAAATGAAAGTTACCATCAAGAATTTCCCCTGAAATCTACACAGTGTCTGTTATTTAGGTGTAACACCGTTACGTCACTCTAATAATAGTTTGTTTTGTTTAATTAATATTGCATATATTCCTGAGGAAGTGCTACACAGCATGAATGTGCGCCTCAAGCATCTGTGATTCCCTATTCAGTCTTGTCCGCTCATTTTACATTCATCGGTCGGTTATTTCCACAGAACGTACACAAAGGCACAAAAGTGAACACCGTATACTAGCTTCCCTCTCTTGGAAGCGAGTTTAAAGAAATGCTCTGAGAAAACAGCATCTGTGAGCTAAGAAGAGTAATGTGGACTTTGTGAGTGCTGGACATTTAAAATTGTGCGTTTAAGGTTACTGACCAATGTGTTGATCCAAAGAAGCGACCAAAAGCGTTAAAGCCCTATTTAATAATACCACCTGAACATCATCTGTCTCTGTAGGTTTATTGACATGGCATGGATGTGATCAACTGGTAGTAGAGTTGTCCATGGTGGCCAGCAGGTGGCAGACTTTAGCTCTCTGTGAGGGAGTGATGTTCTGTGCCATCTGGATGATGCAGTCCATGGTCACTTCTGGGTTGGCTTGGACTAAACTAAACATATAATAGGAGGTTTGACTGTTTGCTGGGCATTGTGTCTGAGCTCAGATTTAATAATCATATTACTTGACTGTTGCTTACTATTACTGTTGACACTGACTCTTCAAAAATGCATCAGTTTATCACAAATAGGTCATCATTTGATGTCTGAAGGATCTTTTACATTGGAGTAATAGCTGATGAAATTCAGCTTTGATTTCTTCCTTCACAGGAATAAATGACATTTTCTAAAATATTCAATTTTTTAAAACTACCTATCCTCAATGACAGTAGTGTGTGCTAATGCATCCATGGGGGGGGGGGGGGGGGGGATAAAAACAAAAAATTTAATTAAAGGCCAATACAGGGGAAGGAAATTACCTGGGGATGTTTTTGAGAGCGTAGTCCCTCTTTAGGCATTTAATGTTCTCTCTGATGACTGAACGTGTCCCATCCTGCTGTGACAGATGGTTTTCCAGCCACTCTACCACAGTTTTGTTATTGTCCCACAGATACGCCTGAAATAATAACAATTACTTGACATGGCATAAATATGAACCTCGTCACAAGTCATTTTAAGTATCTTAAGTTATTTATTCGAAAAAAGTTATTCGTATTTTGACCTTTTATTAAAATTAGAAAATTTATTCCAGGTTAACTACAGCTTTCTTCTTGGCAAATCATGTCAGATCGTAAGCTGACAATCATCTGAATGTGTCTTAGTTTTCCTGTCGTACACAAAATAAATTTCCTTACTTTTACAGTTCCTTCTGTCTCCACAAACCAGCGGCGTAACATGGACTGTATGTGGCCGTTGCTCAGGTCTTGGTTGGCCTGCATGATCTCCGCCTTCATCGCCTCCTCCAACAGCAGTCGCCTCAGACGCCAGTAAAAGAATGACCTAGCGTTCTTCCAGTCCAGGATGTCCTGAAAACATTGATTAGGTGAAAAAGCAGGAAGGATTTAAAACTGGTAGATTTCTTGCATAGCTAGGTGACTTATAGAGCCTAATATTTAGTTTTTCTTATGTTTATACCGTGATGACACTCTTTTCCTGCATCCTTCCTGGAGTATCATGAAGGTCCACAAACTGCACCGCCACCTGGTGGTAGATGGGAAGAAGAAACTCCTCTCTGGACTTCAGTTTGGCCTCCAAGTCTTTACGCTCCTGGCTTGGCAACTCCGGTTTCCCTAAATGGATTATAATAGAAAACCACAAAATCACAGGTAAACATTGTCTGTGAGGCCTGTGAGGAGATTTGTGTTTAAGTGAGATGAATCGCTGTACCTAGTTGCTCGGCCAGGCGGGAATACACAGCATCAATCCTTAGCATGACTTTTATCAGGTCTTTCTTTCTGAACTTTATCTCTACTGTACCCTCGGCTTCTAGAACACCACCTCTGAAGAGGAATTGAGGTCAATAAGAGCAGTCAAATAAGATCAATGGGCAAAAAGATTTAGTAGAGTAGTGAAGGGACTCACCTGCTTTCTCGATCTGCATAGAGCTCCATGTGCTGAAGGTTTATAGTGGGGTCGATCACGACCCATGATCCTCCTCTCAGCTCAGCGTGGGCAGGGATGTAAACTAGTACGGGCTGGCTGAACTCTCGCAGGGCATCCACGATGTAAGAGCCAAACTTTAGCACCTGGTCATACATATCTGACACACAGAGAGCATCCATGTTGAAATAAAACCCCTTTAAACTTCACAGGTTGTTTCTGAAAGCAGTTTACATGCAAACTCATGTGAAAACCAGCTATATACCTTTCATGCCTCCAGAGAAGCCTCTCCAGTTGGCAAACACCATAAGCGGAAGTTTCTCCCTGTTGAAATCCTCAATAGCCTGAGCAGTTTTATACGCCGAATCTGGGAACCACACTTGACCAGCCTGCTGATAGATCTGAGGCAGAAAAGACTTTTTAAGTACGTAATGATAAGATTAAATGGGACCCTGCTGAAACGTTCACAGTGTCAGGACTCTGACCTTGGCCTCTGAGTCTAAGTTGGCTGGATCTGCTGGAATGGTAACCTCAACTGTGCGGGTCTCAACGGCAATGACACCAAGAGGAATCCCACCAAGCCTGTAAGACATTCACAGTCTGATTCAGCTGAGAATGCTCTGTTATGGCGCTTTTCCACTACACAGTACCAGCTCGACTCGACTCGGCTCTGTTTGGTTTTCCACTGTGTAAAAGTTGTACCTGTACCGGCTTCCAGGTACTTTTTTTCGTACCACCTCCGGCGAGGTTCCAAGCGAGCTGAGGCGATACTAAAATGTGACGTGAAAACACAGCAGACTGCTGATTGGTCAGAGAGAATCGTCACTATTCACTGCGTCATCATTGCACGTGCGTGTTTACACATAAGCAAACGTTAGCTACGTTAGCATAACTTACACTCTTACGTCGGCTTTGAACAAAAGGATTCGTCTCGTAATCCTGAAACAACGTTTGTCTTCTTGCTGTGAGAAATAGCCACAACCCGAGGATCAAAAACAACATGCACTCGATTTCCTCCATTGTCCTGTGTGTGTCGCGTAGAAGATTACTCCACGGCAGTTTCCTGCAGCGTCGCTATGACAACCAGGTTCTATTGTGGAGGTACAGGTACAACTTTTACACAGTAGAAAACCAAACAGAGCCGAGTCGAGCCGAGGCGAGCTGGTACTGTGTAGTGGAAAAGCGCCATAACACTGATTGTTGGAATTCTTTTAACCTGACATAGCATCTTAATAACATGGCGTTCATGTGCGAGACACTGCAAAACACAAGAGCGCAACAGTCATATACTGTACACCTATCCAGTGTGGATAGATCTACTAAGAATGCTTTTTTTTCGACCTAAACTGAATGAGTGTCATTTATCATAAAATGATGAACGAGCTAACTGAATAAAATGTAACAGTGTTAAAACATGATAACACATTAACTTTGGCAGCTCTAGTTTGAAGTGTGTCAATCAGTCTGGGAGACAGACTTTGTTGAAGTCTATTCAGAGGAAGTTTTCAGCCGCAGGTCAGGATGAGTATCAGATGAGGGGTGGCAGAAACAGAGACTGATTCTGTAAACAAGCCTTACGTGTCAGCCTGAGAGTGGAAAAGCGAGGCGGAATTCTCTTCAGATGGGATTTATGTGCTGCAATGTACTCACATATGGTTCCAAAACGTAGGCCCGGGATTTATGAAGAGGCCAAATGGCACGCTAATGTGCCGCAGATGTCCTGAGGGAGGGTGCAGTCAGCAGCGGTGCATGAGTTTAATGAAAACTAATCGCTTTGATGGGCCTAATCAGGATTACCCTCTGATCAATACCACCTTTACCCGGTTCCTGGCCAACCTGTGCTGCATTACAGCTGCTTTCCAGCCTCATTTTTGTGGCTGGAATCAAGAGCTTTAAAAACAGAAAGGATGCGGGATTTCCGGTATAGTCGCCCAAGTCTGCTTGCTCAACCTTGATAGAGCCGGGGCAAAGAGGGGCTAATGTGTTTAATTAAATACTAAGCGATCTATTCCCTCAGTGCTGGAGTTCAAGCCAACACATCCCATCCATGAACATGTGCGAATGCGTTTGAGTATACTGAACGCAACACACGTGATTAGGTGAGAAGCTGGTCTTGTGTATTCATACATCTGTTTATAAGTTTAACTTCATTTGTTGCACGCTTCACAGGTGCATGTGATTAATGAATTTATTTTTCTCCAGAAACAGAGTCTGATCATATACAAGCAATCCTGGCTTTTGGAAATGGATTGTGGAAAGTGTGAAGTGTGACGTTCAATCACACTGGAGAATCAGAACAGTTCTACAAACACCCAAAAATAGCACATGCTCTATATTCATAGCCTTCTGAAATACATTCTTCCCTACAGCCATTCTCACGTCTCGATATTTAAACTGAAAGAGATTTGAGTTTGAAAAAACTTACTTGTGTCCTTCCATTGACTTTCATTCATACACATGTGAATGCAGGAGTGTGGAAACCAAAGTTCAGGGTTTGTAGTAAGTAGATTGTATGTTTTTACGTTTTGGATTTATTAATTGTTAAGAGTTTATTTAAGTTTTTAGAAAGATGCATGGCATCATATCACAACCAATGCAACCATAGAAATGTATGGAATACGAATTGAACTGCTCCAGAAACGGTGGTCGCTCATTATGTGTTTCAATATTGTTATAAAATTTAAAAATATTAAATTCCTAAATAAACTGGATAACCTGCTTGTCACGCCCCCCAGGCGTTCCATGTCTTTGTGATCTGTGTTTTGTTTTCATTCAGTCTCCCTCATGTGCTCCTGT
>JAUCMU010000097.1:4189191-4205736 GCA_032275025.1 Enteromius treurensis | reverse complement strand
ACTATTGTGGAGGTACAGGTACAACTTTTACACAGTGGAAAACCAAACAGAGCCGAGTCGAGTCGAGCCGAGCCGAGGCGAGCTGGTACTGTGTAGTGGAAAAGCGCCATTAAATCAAGTGTTTGTTTGACGTCTTCACTTGTTGTTCTCTTACCTGGCTCTGCCCACCACCACCGTCTGTGCCCAGGTAGCCATCACCTCCATAAACGTACCATGGTCAAAGAATCCGCTCTGCCATGCTCCCTTCACAGCTATCAACACAAATTCCAAGGAAAAGAATAACTGAGTTTGCAGTATCATCCTGAGCTCCCATGCAGACAGGTCTATGTTCATAACAGATTGTGTGGTGTATAATTCAACTCTTACTGGGATGGGGTCGTCCACACAGCAGCCAGCGAGGGTCATAGGGGGCTTTTGTGGGAACAAAATCGGTCTCTCTCTCGACGGGATCAGTAGGAGGCAATATTGGGATGGGACTATGATTGCTCTAAATTATCACAGCAAAAACAAGGAGTGTTTGATGTTAATTTAAATCAAACACAAATACACCTTTGCCCTTCTGTCATTTAAAGTAACAGCCCAAACTACTTAAAAAGTCATGCTAAAGATTAGATCTTAAAGGAGTAGCTCACCCAAAAATGAAAATACTGTCATTATTTACTCACGCTCAGATAGATCCAACACTGTATGAATTTCTTTGATCTGCCGAACACAAATGAAGATATTTTGAAAAAAAAAAAAAGTGACTTCCATAGTAGGGAAAAATATATATATACACTGATCCAAAACAAACTCTTCCTTTGTGTTTGGAAGAACAAAGAATTTTATACAGGTTTGGAACTACTCGAGGGTGAGTAAATGACAGATTTTTTCTTTTTTTTGGGTGAACTATTCCTTTAAGCCTTTCAATATCATAACTGGATGATAAATTGTACATACTGTATGTTGTTTACATTCAGATCAAAGCATGCATTTACATCATAATATTCTCAGAAATGGTGCCAGGGTGATGCGGAGATGACAAATTGTTGAATAAAGTCTTTATGCACAAAAAGTATCCTTATAACTTCAAAAAGTATGGTTAAACCACTGAAGTCACATGGATGTTTTGTCCGATGTCCTTACTACATACTGATTGTGGTTAGTATCCTTGCTGTCTGTCTATGGGACAGCCAAAGAGCTCTCAAAATTCATCAACAATATCTTACGGGTCTTAGGGGTTTGGAATGACATGAGGGTGAGTACTTAGAATTTTTGGACTACCCCTTTAATGCATCTTTCCTAATTAAATGCATTTGACCTTTTAAACAGGGGTGTATACAATGGAAGAATTTAATTACAAAAAACTAAGATGCATTTGTTTTTAATCATTTTTATTATTATTGTTTTGGGGGAAAATATAAGCTGGGTTTATTTATTTATTTTTTGTGTATTTGCTTTGAGATGCACCCTACAGTATCTGTAAACAGACTACCTTTGGCATGTAGGATAGCCACTGTAATATAGTTAGCACCCCTTCAAAGTCATCTGGCACAGTGTTGTGTGTCACTCCATTGTTGTGCATGATCTGAACCCCTCCCAGCTGATTATTGGAGGTGTAGACCTCACGACCCAGCACCTACAAAGAAATACACAATTAAAGAATTCAATCACTGAATTAAAGTGGTTTCATCTATTCTCCAAAATATAAGGAAACACCGGCCACATAAATATGACACTTGACATTTCAAGGTGTGTACTTTATGCAGACGTGAAATTCCACACCTTGTTTAGTGCCCCAGCCCCGGTCAGGATGATATGGGAGTTTTCCACTTGAATTACTCTTTGTCCTAGACGTACCAGATATGCACCAATTCCTATAGCGCGACATGTGACCTAGAAGAACCCAGAAAGATTACTAGATGACCAAAATATACAGATGCATGTATAATAAAAATTGGCATTTTGTTCCTCGCACGGTGCAAATTGTTTAATGAGACTATGGGTAGATGTTAGCCCTTACCATGCTTATGGTGATGACTTCGTTATAAGCCTGAGACGTTTCTCCAGCTATGGTGCCAGAACCTCTCAGATTCTCCACTCCAAGACCCTCTTCCTTCCCTATGATGTCTGTGATGATGTACCTGAGGCATTATTTAAACACATTAGTGCTGACGAGAGAGAGTTTTTTTCTGAGGTCTCTCTGTGCGTCCTGAAACCAGCCGGCTTACCTGGACTCGCCTCCTTCCTCTACATGGTGACAGTGGACAGAATTAGAGGAACTGATGCGGGTGTAGTCCTGAGGCGTCAGATATAGGTACTTAAAACCCTGCAAAATAACGGACTTGAACAAAGCTGGGTAAACAAAATGCATCAAAGCAGAAATGCATCAAATATGATCTATTAAATAGGAACAAAATACGGTCAGTAGTTGTTTGATTTTAGAAAGGAGCGATAACATTAGTTATATTACAGCAAAATGAACACGAAACTCCCCAGCCAAGCATTGATTAATTTGACTGCACCTTATAAGGGTCATCTGGGTCGATCCAAGCCACTTGAAACATGTGGCGGATCTCCTCAGCCAAGCCGATTCGAGCTCCACTATTGGCTGCAATGTAGATACGTGGAATACCCTCTGCTCTGGCCAGCTCAGATGCCCGTAAAAAAAGCTCATCCTCCTGCGGCCCAAATGAGCCAATCATATGGGTGATGTCATTACAGATCACAATGATATCTCTGCCCTCTGGGTACTCTGGAGTCTTCATTTTCATGCGGAAAGCCACCATGCCAATCTGAAAAGGGAGGACAAACAAATGACTTGCATAGAGCTCATCCATTTACTTCATTAATGCATTAAAAGTTATTTACATTGACTATCTTTTCTTTACAAGCCAACAATTAAAAACACATAATTCTGATTAACAGTACTCCCCTACGATCCATAGAGAGTTAGTCCTGTGCAAGAGAAAATCCCTCAAGGAATATGATGAGAATTCACCTCATTGTCTCCTGGTAGTCTATTCATCTGCACAAGTCTCCCTTGAGAATCCAGGACCAGTTCGTTACACATCAACACGTCCTTAGGATAGCTGTCTCCTGGTCCCCAAAGCTTAAACAAAGCCTGGCAACAGAAAGAATAGATAATGGCCAATGTCAATCCAACAATACATTCCATAAAACAAAACACAGGCCGCAATCACAGTGAGAACAGGTTTAATCTTAACTGAATCACCTCACCTGTCTGAACATCTCAGGGAAGTCATAGACGTATGTGGTGCCGAGGGTCTGGGCCTGGAAGCGCTTGGCCTGCAGTAAATCTTTTGTGACATACGGCGTGTTAATGAGCATGCCGTGCAGCGGACCTTGCTTGTCTCCAAACGACTGGAACATTATCTGCAGAACATGAATGCATGTACAGTAAGTATTTGAAAAAAATCCTTATCCTTAAGCCTTATTCAGTAACTGATCACAAAATGGAGAAGCCATGGGACTGTGGACAACAGGTGGCCTTCCTTGGAGTTAATAGGCTTGTCGCACTGCTACAGCAGCAATATTCAAAGTAAACCTATTCTAATAAAATCTGTAGTTTTTGATTTCTAGCCCATCTAGAATTGTTCAAAATGAAAGTCACACTCAGTGGACGTACAATTTCTGTAATTAACTGGTTTACAGTAATGCAAGTACAGCTTTTACGGGGGAAAGACCGAAACCCTCAAACAGGAACAAAGCCTGATAACAATAGGATCAAAAATCATGTGTTTGGGTTTTTTTTCTTCCTGTTTTTAGAAGGCCAAGCTAATGTGGTAGTCAGTACTGGATCAGGTTAAGCTGGCAAGAGGAAACGCAAACGCACTTTAGAGCACAGATAAATAGAGATGAACGCACATAAGCATACCATTAAGAATTAGCATAAAGAATAAGTCATTGTTTGTGCAAGCTCCACTCAAACTACATTCATGACCCTGTGTTGTGGTTCAGCAGTCTTGCACACTCTAGTTTTGAAGTTGGTAGGACGAAAACGGTATGCTGAAGGAATGGTACTGAGTACAAAGCGTATTGATAAACACAGATCTGTTCTGAACTTTTGACCTTTAAATGTTTTGTCCTTGAGAAGTGACTTAAGTCTATGTACCTGTAGTTTTCACACATTTATCCCTCCTTACCTACTCCGTGTTATGCCAATGTGTCACAATCCAGTGAATGTAGATTGTACCTGTCCAGTGGAGGGGTCAGTGACTTCCTTGTATAGACTGATGTCTAAATAGTAGCCAGACTCATTGGTGAGGAAGAGGCGGATGGGAATGACATCTCCATTGGTGGAAAGGCGGATGTTGATCTTCAGCTCAGCCTGGAGAACACGCAACTTCCACAAACGACTACCATAACGCATCACCATTGAGCGGACGGACTCCTCGATCTGTAGGAAAGGAAGACGGCTGAGGAACACTGACAGCATTAATGATTTAATACATTTAAGAGTGAAAAGTTTCATGTTGTTGTATCTAACCTTTGAGGGGTCCATTATAACAGTGGGTACAAAATTAAGAAAGATGTGATTACAGTCAGTACGAGCGGATAGGTTACTGAAGGCCACTTCGAGCTCATCCATCGCTTCCAGCAACAGCCTCTCTCCCTCGTTCTGCAGGTACTCAAATGAGGCCTCCTACAGAATGAGTGAAAAAAAAAATTTCTTTTTTAAATATAGGCCTTCTATTAAAAATACCCTACAAATACATATCATCAGCCTGTGTCATATATATATACATATAAAAAAAAAAATTAATTATATAAAAAAAATAATTTTTGTATTCTGCAAGAATGCATTCAATTTATCAAAAGTGACAATAAAGACTTAAATTGTTGCACAAAATCTATTTCAAATAAATGCTGTTCTTTTACAATTTTTACACATTTTTAAACAAGGAAACATGCATCACAGTTTTCACAAAAATCGTAACAGTATAATAATAATAAATGTTTCTTCAGCATCAATTCAGCATTCTTTAGGATTGTGTGACATTGTGTAAGTAATAGCTGATAAAACGTCTTTAAAAATTTTTTTTTTAAATCTTCCAATTCTAACCCCATTTTTTAAATGCTATATACACAAAAATTATTTTGTACAAATATTTATTTATGCCAAGGGTTATTCAAGCATGCACTGAATACACTGACCAAAAAAAAAGACAATTAATAAGTATCCCTTTAAGGTTTTAAATATATTGTAGCTTCATTTCTATAAAATATATTTCATACTGTCCAGAAGTAAAATAGGTTACCTTGGTGATGAGGTCAGAGTGACGAATGATGGCCCTAATGAAGAAACGATAATCAGTGACCTCTGCCCCCTCTTCCACACGAGCAGCACCCAGGTACAGTTGCATTCGGTGATGGGCACAGGGAACAGCCGTCAGATCAAAGTTACGCATACGATTCAGCTCAAGCTGGAAGGCCAGAGCAGGCTCCAGGTTACGGTAGATTCTGTCTTCGTGGAACTAAAGAGAAAAGAAGGACAATGTTCAGTTTGGTTATTCTACAATGTACATTTTTTAATGATCGAACATATGCATCACTTACTTCATCTCTGGCTCTGAATGTGAAGTACTTCGGGAACTCCCGCTGGAAGGGAAAATGTATAATTGTAGCTTTTTTTTTATTTAAATAATTTAATTGTAATTTTTTGTATATATGTATATATCTGAGAATTCACCTTTTGTGCAACTAAAAATGTGATTCTTCTGATTCCATACTCATACAGAGGAGTTTTCTGAAATGAGAGCATTAAGTCGTGAAGCGGCACGTACAGCTAAAAGGACAAGTCTTTAATGTACTTACTTTAGAATTAGCAAAGGCAGTGAAAGCTTGGACTAAAGCATCGTCATCTTCAGTGTCTGCTTGTTTGATTGACACATTTATGATGTGTATGGGATTTTCCTTCATGTTCTGAAATAGAGACGTACCGTATGTACAGTGATGTCAAACATTGACTAAATATTGAGTTTCACAGAAAAAATAAAAGTCATATGGGTTTGTAATGGCATGATGCGGAGTGAATGATGTCCCAGACATTTTAAAAACTCAATACAGATATGTGAAAGTCAATGTCAATTTAGCTGAACAAATTAAACAAATTGCAATACAATTGAGGTTATATGATAGCCTGGGCCCGCCCATACTTCCTGTGAGCAAAGTCAGTCTGGCCAAGCTGCTGTTTTAGAGCATTTCTGTTCTCAAAAAAATGGGAACCAATGAGAAACGAGCTCCCAATTCGTTTCATGAATTGTTACGTCCCTATTTGTTTCTTCTTCTAACTCTGACCTTGCAGCTCTCCCCATCACAGAAGGTGGAACAGCCATCAGTGAACAGAGAACTCTCACAGAGCGGATCCGCAAACCGGCAGATCACTTCATCAAAACACCTACAAAACAAATCAAGCCATAGATCAGATCACATTTTTCATTATATTAACCATTTCATCAAAATCTTGATTCAGAAGTTACAAAATAAAAAATAAAAAAGAAGTGGAGGCACCTTTTGAAGTGTTCAAAACTATGGAAGGCGACCATGGCTCCCATCCTCTGACAGGGGGGCGACAGCGCCCCCTCCAGGAAGAGTTCACTGCCCTGACGCCGCATTGCTTGAAACTCACCCGAATCATTCACAGGAACAGACAATCTGAGAAGGGAGAGGACGGTGTGTGTGTGTGTGTGTGAGAGAGAGAGAGAGTGCAAACAGGCAAATGTAAGGAATAATGGGTACCAATTCTGGACAAAAAGACTAAACTAATGGAACTGCTTGTGCTGAATGAAAAAAAAAGCAGTTTAAAAGCTTAGACCTTCCTCAATGGTCTCAGCTTGAGTGAAATTGGATTACGTGACTCTAAATTAAACAGGCAACAGTTGGATTGGTAGATGCATTCCACATTTGAATACTGTTGACAGGAAGCACATTTAATTCCAGTTTAGGGTTGTGGAATTACCCAATAAATTGACAAAATTATCTGAGCCATTCAATCCAAATTAAAACAATTAAATGGAATACCCTTTAGGCACAATTAAAGAGTTGCATCCAGCATGAATTGCTGCAGACATACTATGTGGTTCTGTACACACAAGGCTGACTGGTTGCAGGGAGGAGCTGTACTCTACCTGTTCAAAGTAGGACTGCTCCCTCTGAAATGAGAGCAGGTGAGTTGTTAGCATTAGATCGTCATCCTCTAACTTTTGATCACTTTCTATCATGATTATGTTAAAAACAATCTTAGTAGGAATATTTGTCTATAGAAAATTTTCTGAATAGATTTTAATCATTAAACATCATTAGGTTGAAAATGAGCAAGCAAACGTAACTGTAAGGGAATCACTTTTTTTGCATTTTATGAGAAAAAATCTAAAAGCTACGATCATTATACTCTTCATGTCGTTCCCAACCTGTATCCATTTCTATTTTATGTTAAACACAATAGGAATCGAACAGTTGTATTGACTATGACTACAGGAGTCATTGTGGAGCATCAAACTTATCATTACAAGCATTCTTCCAAATACCTTCTCTTAAGTTTAACACAAGAAAGAAACTCGTATAGGTTTGGAACAACATGAAGGGGAGTAAATGATGACAAAATGGTCATTTTAGCGGGAACCATCACTATAACGTGATTCAGTGTGATTGACCAATCTGCTTTGACTTGCAGGAAACTACATCTTTTAAAGAAATGTTAATATATCTATAAAGATTTTGCAAATATTTTCTATTTAAAATCGACATGAAAAGGTCTCCACAACCCATTTAACTTCCATAATGTGACATGTTAGTAAATTATTATTGTATTTTGATTAAATTTGATTTGACAAATCAAAAAGACAAAAAATGTAATGAATCATTCACAAATGAGGATAGGGGTGTGTAGAAAAGTAAAAAAATAGCAATTTCATGTCGACTTATATATACAAAGTAAGCAATTGTTTCAGTGTCTGTTTTAAAGAAATAAAACCTACAATTTCTGTATGTGCAATCTAATCACTTATGCATCTATTTCTTTTATACGCAAAACAAGTTGATCGATCACCCCAGCTTGATGGTGTGAAATCCATTTGCCCCTGTGCTGTGCTCAGAACCATCTTCCAGTATAGCTTAGCGAAGAAAACCCAAACCAGGCTTTACACCAAAGTGGGAAGTTAGGATTGTAAGAAAGAATCTGTTTTTGTGCACTCTGTTATATATTACTTCATGAAACAGATGCTAAAAAAACAAAGAGCGTATTACGTGGGTTTGGGCATGGACTGGCTCAATGAGGTGTAAGGCTCTCTTTCAAAGGAGAGATACACAGAAAACAGTGTCAAAGGGAGGAGGATTAACGTTACAGTGACATGATACAGAAACATTCAGACTAGAAAACAGTTGTACTATATATTTAGGTTAAATTTGATTGTTGTTCTATTACATGAACAGTGTGGCACCACAGCTCAGTTCATTAACTATCATCCATAAAGATGATACCAAAAAGCCTCTATAAAGCAAAAAAGTAGGTCACAACAGTCCCATTGCGTGTACTTTGAAGTCATGGGGGGTACATTGGAGATTTCAGTATCTGGATCTTATTTGTAAGCCCTATTCAGTATATATATATATATATTAAAAAAAAAAACATGTGGTTGCTGCTATACCTGTTAGGATGGGATGACGGTAACATGAACTGGAAATCCACTGCACATGTCCCATCCTGCAGCTGATGATGCTGAAGGCTGTTCAGCTCATACGCTATATATCCCCTCCGTACGTATACCTGAGCAATTTCCACACAATACACTAAACAAAAAGCCCTGACTGCATAACATCTGGGAAGAAAAGGTCAAGCTTTACTGACCTCTAAGGCAGCCATGCAAACCACCCGGTTGTTGTGGTAGAAGAAACTGGGCAGGACGTCGAAGATGGAGGTTTCAGACAGGATGAGTTTCTGCAAATGCAGGGTGTAGATGATCAAATATATAAAAGTGTTGAAGTGGTAAAGACAAAAGAATCGCTGATGCTTTACCTTGAGGTTCTCGGGACAGAACTGATGCCCATACATATCAATAGCTGATAAAAAGATGGATTCCACCTGGTTATGTCTGAGTTCATATGAGGGCAGATGAGAGGCGATCAACACCTGAAGAAACAAGAGAGTTGATATTGCCAGTCTACTGCTAGTGCATACGATGTACAGTATTACATACCTATTACTGTATATTAAAAAAAATTCAAAGTGTTTAGTATGCTAATTTGTTATTACATAACTATACAATATAAAACTGTCCTATTATACAGTTAAAAAGAGATATGATGCTATACTGGAAAATATTGTGAAATATTATAATTTAAGATAGCAGTTTGCTTTTCTCTAAAATTTCAGCAGCCATTACTCTATACTTCAGTGTCACATTTGCAAGTGCTTTATGTACAGTGCTTTTCAGTACAGTATGCAATTTTAACACATAAGCGCTGGAGTTCAAAGATCACCACCCTTGAGATTCATACCTGTCTGGCCCGAAGTGCTACTTTAGAGTTTTCCGTTTTACTGAGTTGTGTGAGCTCATTTAGAATGACCATTAACTCATCAGCAAGAGTCGGGTCCCGGCCACAGAGCTGGTCCTGAACAAAAATGTCGCATTATAATATGAATGAGCAAAAGACGCATCAATGAAATCAAAATATAAGTTAGCCCTACTTAAACATTCTGTTTCCATTTTCATAATTACGGAGCGGAATCAACTTGCGAAGCCAAAGCTTAATAAAATAAATAAGCACTGTTAAGTATTTAGAAAGTCTCTTACTATGAGCATTGTGACTAGAATGTTCTTCTTGGAGACTTGAGCATGGGAGAAGATGGACTCAAGTACTGGAGTCATGTCAGGCTTGTACTGCTCTCTTAGGTTGATGACACATTTATCATAATGAGCTGTCATGAGAATTAGAATTTTTATTTTAATAAAACCAATCATTTTCAGGTTTATCTAACATTCTCCTCAACATATTTGGGGGGGAAAAAATCATCTTTTGTTCGCTCTACTGTGATTGTAGCATCACATGGGACATTTACCCTGCTGAAACTGCATCTCCACCTGAAGGTACCGTCTTAAAAGATCCAGCACAACTGATTTCATATATCCTCTGATGCCACTTCGGTATCTTAAACGATTAAAAACAGGTGACAGAGAAGACTTTGGGTATCTTAAGATAACAGCTGAGGTAGAGTCTATTATGCAATCAGCCTGAGTGAGTCATCAGGTAATCCTCACCTTTGCACCAGTTGCACAATGCTTTGAGTGTTCATGAAGAAGACCTCTCGGTCAGCTTTCCTCTGAAGTGTAGCAGCATGACTGTCAAGTATGTTTGCTATCTGGAAGTGTCGATCGAAAACTGATTAAAACTGCTTTTGCACCACAACTTAAATAACTATGCACGGTACATTTGCAAAGACAATCTGTCAAGTGATACAAATTTACCCATTTCAAGTTACAGTTGACTCTATATAATACCGTCTAGAGATATGAGCACAATCTATGTTCCAGATAAGTATATTCATTTCATCACTCACCCTTTGGCTGGGGAACTGACAGAGCACAGAGGTTATGTTACTGGCATACTGTGCCATGACCTTTCGAATGGCCTTCTCCACAGTAACTGGTACACGCCCTGCCACGCTGGTCATAATCTCCTGCAGTTCAAGAAGAGGTAGAGATGGATCCCGAAGAGTCTTCATCAGCGTGTCAAGCCACTTCTTAAGCTGCAACGGCATAGCGATTGTTAAACAAACCAAATGCACACTGTTTCCATGCTACCTTGAGTCCGATCAGTGGATCAGTGTTCTGACTTTTTGACTGAAGTATGGCTCCGGTAGGCAATATCCATCCATAATTTTCACCAGGTTCTCCAGAACACTGTGGAACACTTGGTGCAGCCTCTCCCCTACAACAGGTAAAGGCTCCTGGGAAGGTAATGGCTCTGTATTCAGCTTTACCTAATGGAGTAGACAGAGAGTTAACATTTCTCGTCACAGAAGGCAGTGCATCTATAAATTACGCCAGTAAAAAGCAAAAACTGTGGCCCCAAAAATTATTCGGACACTAACACAAGCAAGAACTACTTAAAAAAAAAAAAAAAAAAATGCATGAGTGCAATAGATATTATATTCTATTATTATAGTGAGTTCATCATAGGAATAGTTAATCACAAAATGCTCTTCATTTTAAAAGGTTTATCAAATATATAATACTGCTTGAAAAGTGTGCATGGGCTATTTTTCTTTGAAATTTGCCCAACACTCTTAAGTGATAATTATTGCATAGTCCCATTTAGCTGGTTGGCCCAAAGATGTATTGGGACACTTTGACTACACTTATACTGTAAATGTACTGTATGAGTGTGAGTGCTGCTGTATATCAGACAATTATTGTTAAGTGGCAATTAGTTGGCACTAGCATTCCTAACTAGCTGTCCTAACTTGTAAGTTGTTTTGAATAAAAGCATCTGCTAAATGGCTAATTGTAAACAGTCCTTCATCTTGTGAGAAGAAATTATACACTAATCACCGGATGAATACAGCTGGGGTCATCCAGGTCCATTCGGGCTACTACACACCCAGGCTCCAATACTGTCCCTGGTCTTTTTAAAAAGGAAATGCAACCTGAATGCTGGGCATGCAGGGTCATCACCATCTTCATGACCTGTAAAAAGACGACAAAAGCAAACAACCACTTCAATAGGCAATTTAAAACATCTTTGACTGCGCAACATACGGTTATATACAGTAAAGAGAAAGTTAAAATGCTTTGCTTCATCTTTACCTCAATTTCAGCATAAGGCTGTGTAGCCAGAACATGAGAACCATCAGCAACTACATACTGCAGCAGCTTGCCAGCAGACGGCGACCTGAGCACCGTAGGGTCTCGCTCTTTCTCAAACACACATGTTTTGTTGCCCACTGTGATGCGGTAACTACAAATCATGTGACAAAAGTCCAAATAAACATCAGCTGGTACATATTAAAAAGTACACTGTGGTACACTGCACGAAACCTCTTGACCTGTCAATCTCCTCTTTCATGTAGGTTGTGTAGCTGCTGCCACCGTAGGAAAGTAGTAGACCGCCATCACTGAGTCGATGGACATCAACTTCAATATCTGAATCATTCATTATGATAACATATGTGGTGGGTGACTGGCGAGCCACCTGTTTCACAAACACAAGCATTCACATGTGTTGGTCATGAATCAAAAGATGATTAAATGGATTTTAGTGTTTTTTATGTTACCTGTAGACAGTATTTGACTCCATCATAGATCAGGTCAACATTGCCCGTGTTGACGAGGCTAGCAGCAGGCAACACCTGACCCCTAAAAACAAAATCCAGATATACATTCTAATTCTGTAATGTTATAGTGGTTTCAATGCATTCGAGTGCTGGAGTAATGGAAATACCTCTCCAGTGAATGTAGGAAGTCAGACATGCTCTCTCTAATACTCGCATCAGCAACTTGTAGCGCACCGCATACCACACCTAACATGGTGTCTGGCCTCTCCGCCTAAAAGAAACATACAATATGTCCCTTTACTTTAAATGGCTTCAAAGTTTATTTTGCATGAGAGGAAAACAAAACAGAGTTCCTAGAGAGACTCTTGTCTGGATTTAGTTCTCTTCCCGGGTTTGAGTCTTACCTGCACTTTCTCTGCAATAAGGTGATCCAGCCAACCGGTATCGATGTCATTGTCCCTAAAACTCTCTGTCTCTATTAGCTTGATGAGATACTCCACTGTGGTCCTGAAATCTCCTCTGATGGACAGCTCCTTCATGGCTACCACCATGTTTCTGCAAAGGCATAGAACAAAGACTTTATTAAATACTTTATCTCCAAAAGCCATTAGTGTCTTTAAAGCATTAAAGACTTCATTCCAGTATCTATTGTTTGTTTCCATAAACTCACGAGATGGCCTCTTCTCGATTCTCGCCCCAGGAGAAACAATGTCCAAACTGAGAGTCTGCAAACTCGTGTAGGCCTCCGGCTGCTCCTACACTGAAGTAACCCCACACATTCTTACTGCTGCGGAAGTTCAGCTCCTGAACTGTGCCTGAGCTTGGTTTAAAGCCCTGGTGAGGACCAAAATGACAAATAAATAAATCAGCCAATAACCTGCTTAAGTTAAAACCTTCAAAGGTTACATAAAAGACACTGTCATTAAGCAGGCGTAACTAAAATGATAAACTAATCAAAAGAGCAATTAGTAAGGACTGTGATAAGTCTTGGATTGTAGAACATGCAGCAAGCATTTTAAATAAGTTTCAATTTTCAATGCAATTTATTCCTTTGATGGCTAAACGGATTTTTTTTTAGCACCAGAAATTTAATCTGCTGATTTTGCTGCTTAGAAAATATTTCTGTAACACTTATTTTAGGTTTTTAGGGTATTACAGTTATTCATAACGTGTGCTGTAATACATCTTGTCATAAATAATTATACGTGAATATGGGAATTAAAAAAATAACAATTATTCACAAGATCGTACAATGCATTATAAGGTGCATTACAGGGCATAACTAATGCATTAAAACTACTTTTATAATCCATAATGGCTAAAGTGTTACCAGTATTTATTCTTATTAAAAATGGTGAAACCTGCTCACTTCATCTGGGTTCTCACTGGTGATGCGTGCAGCTATGACATGTCCTCGTGGACAGGGGATGCATTCTGGTGATTCAAAGTTAATAGGTGTGTCTTCCCATGGAGCTTCACCAAACAGCACACGGATATCTTTAATTCTGTAAAGAGGGATCCCCATCGCTATCTACAGAGAGGAGGTACCAGGAGTTTATGATCAGATTTTGAGAATTAACAGCAATATATAAAACAAATAATGAACAAAATAAGAGTTGATCCTAAGCTTCTTACCTGTAGCTGTGCAGCAGGAAGGTTAACATCAGCGATCATCTCAGTGCAGGGGTGTTCTACCTGTAGGCGTGGATTCAGCTCCAGGAAGTAGAAACTTCCATCTTCAGTGAACAGATACTCTACCGTACCAGCACTTACATAGCCCACCATTTTAGCAAGACGCACTGCATACTGACACACAAAAGCAGAAAATAAACTGTGCACTCCAATATCAACACCGTTGTAAAACAGTTCCTAATTAAAAGGCTCAAAAATATCACTTTCAATAAATCTCTTCAACACGAACCTGATCTAAATAGAGCACCTTGGTGTGCATCCTTCCCAAATAAAATCAACTATCATGTATGTAATTTGTTGTATCATAACATATATCTGAATGTAATCTGCAAGTATAAGTCAGTGCACAAATTTGAAGGCGGTGCTTTGATCACTGGTGAAATTTTGCAACTGAACAACACTGGCTCAAGGATATTATACAGCGACTGGAAATTCTGGGGAATGGTTTCAGGGGCTGCATAACATAATTGCATCTTCTGCACCCATGGTGCCTCAAGTTCCTTTAATTATTACTGTATGCTGGATTGAGAGTATAGTTCCTAAAAAAATATAGAAAATCATTTTGGAGCATGATGCTGCTGGTCTAATCAGATTCAATGATCTATGATAAGCTGCAGGTAAAAGTGCTTTGCCAGACCCAGAGATCGGCTGAATGGATCGAATACAATAAAACTGTTTAACTCTAGGTAAATTGAAAAATAAGGCTATCCTTTAAGGAAAAATCATGCAACTAAATAAAATACAGTCACTTACAAACTAGCTACACAATGATATGAATTTCACAGCCTAATTTAAGAACTTACGAATGGCCAAAGGCAACATGAGCAGAAAATATTCATAGATTTGCGCCTCACCCTCTCCATTTGCTCAAAAGTAGTGGTGGAGACAATGGTAGCAGGAGCTTCTTCTATGATCTTTTGGTGGCGGCGCTGGATGGAACAGTCTCTGCCGAACAGAGAGATAGCGTTACCGTACTGGTCAGCCAGGATCTGCACCTCCAGGTGGCGTGCATGTTCAGCTAGCTGCATGATGAACACAGGTGAACCTGGCACCTCAGCCTGCACCTGTATTGAAGAATAAACACACCGTGTTAATACGAAGCTGAACCTGCAGTATAACTACACAAAATAATTATGTTCCATCAAGGCACTGTGTACCTGTCTGAAAAAGCTGGGAAAGTCTTCGGAACTGTCCACTTTTCTGATGCCTTTTCCTCCACCTCCCTCTGATGCTTTGATTACCACAGGGTAGCCAATCTTTTCCGCACTCTAATCACAAGAAAACACAAAATTAGCAGCAAACTAAATCAAAACTGTCAGAATTCCGGAACCGATTCTGTAAACTCACAGATAGACCCTCATCCACATCTTTAACACAGCCCTGCACATAAAGTTCAGGTGGAACACTGATCACACGGCCACAAGTCTGTTCTTCCTCTGCCCATTCAATCCTTAGGCCTGAAAAAAATAGGTAGAAAGAAGGAAGATAAGACATCACAATGAGAGCTCTAGCAAAAGCTCATGTCGTGAACGGGATCTCTCACCGATTCCACTCCAGGGCAGGGTGGGGATTTCTGCGCTTTGAGCAACGATGGAAGATGCCACTTTGTCTCCTAATGCCCACATGGCTTTACTGGAAGGCCCTGAAAAAGTCAACCCCGTCAACACCCTTTGTCCTCAACTAGCAAGGCTTAGCCATCTAAACAGCTCAAAGATAATAAGATGAAATACCTAGGAAAGATATCCCTGATTTGTGAAGAAGCTCTGGTAGTTTGGGGTTCTCAGAAGCATGACCCCATCCAGCCCAAACCGCCTTATAAGAGGACCATCATTAATAATGACGGAAAAATACACATGATCTATGAGACAGATATTGGACAGGCTGTACCTGCACTGGAATCCTTTTGGCTATATCCACAATCATCTCAACATTTGCGTAGTTGTTGTTATTTGGGCCGCCGGGTACTGGCACATAGTGATCCGCCATTTTAATATATTCTGGAGAAAAAAGAAAAAAAAAAGAGTGTGAAATTGAGAAAGAATTTGAAAATGAATAACTACAAACAATGATTAATGAAATAAACATGAGATCAATTTTGGATTTAGTAATATGCATTGCTAAGGAATTCATTTGGACAGAGGTAAAGGAAATTTTCTCAATATTTAGATATATTTTTGCTCACTCGGATTCCATTACTTGTGTTTTAAATAATGTCTTATCCTAACAAAGCATAAACAACTGAAAACGTATTATTTCAGCTTTCAGAGGAGGTATAAACATCAACGTCGTGACTGCTTTTATGGTCTAGGGTCACAAATATGCATGCACTCAAAAAAAATGATTCTAGCTGTTTGCTCAGTTTACTTGAATAAAATAAGCTAAACCAACACAAATCTTTAGTTTTTACACAGTTGTCATTTGCACTCAATTTTACTATGTTAAATGAAATCACATTGTAAAAAATTATGTTAACTTAAACCATTTGTGTTGGGCCTGCATAAATAATTTATGTTGCACTGATTGAAACTGAGCAGTGGATTTCTAGTTCCCAGCATGCTTTGCATATGGATAGATCATGA
>JAUCMU010000097.1:4172538-4189091 GCA_032275025.1 Enteromius treurensis | reverse complement strand
GGTTAGATTTTGTTAGAAAAACGCAATTCAATTGGATGGAAAAGTTTTCCATAATTTAGTTACGTTCATTCAACAACTTTTTTTTTTTGAGTGTGTACAAATAAACTTGTGTTTCAGGTTGAACAATAAGTTTTCTTGTCTGTTCACCTGCATTGGCTTTCAAGTCTTCAGGTGTGACCATCACCACAAAGCGAATGATCCTCTCATTACGGAACATTTCATAGGACCAGCGTCGAATTGAACGCATGCATTTAACCGCAGCAATCCCATTATTAGCAATCAGCACCTAAGATGAGAGATTATTTTTTACAGTTTTTTTTTTTTTACAGTAAATGAAGTAAAACAACACACACATCAAGGCATGACTCTAACCTTGTCTATAATGCGGTTTCCTCCAAAGCGAGTGACAAACTCGGCTGGGGAGGCAACAGTGAAATCTCTATGCACATCCATCTTCCTGTGTTCTTTACCCTTTTTCAGCAGGTGGGGGCCTGACATGCTAGGCCTGCAGGCAAAAAGTATCATTTTAATTATTTAAACATGCACAACACCTTTCAAAATCATTGAAAACATAGCATGTGGAATTTGCTGTAACAGGAACGTTTTATGTAAGCCTTCACAAGCAACATCAACAAAGTAACACTTTAGCCAATAGAAGCATATTAGAAGTTACAGGAAACAAACATACAAGGAAAGAATCCATCAAATCACCAAGTCAGCCTGATCCGTCCATGTGAAAAATGTTTCCTCTACTGATCTGGCCTCTGTACTCTTCACCTCAAAGTGTCAAAGTGTGCTATGATATAAATGCTCGCACAAGCAAATCAGCCAATCAACGCTTAATGCGTTATCATAAATGCTAGACACACTTCTGACTAACACTTAACTTACCCCTGAACTGTAGGACTACAGTAGTTTACACTTTAGGTTGCAGACTCGTGTTTTTATGCAAATGTGAACGCAATGCCATTAATGTAAAGTAAAAGGTGGAAAGGAAAAGACAAACATGGGACATATAGACAATACTGTCAACTATGTGCCAAGATGACAAGACTTGTGGATCACCTGCAGGATCACACTTCATTTTCTGCGCCCATCAGTGGAAACAACACTCTGAGATGCTGACTACTTTCTTTTAAATGTGTCACTTAAAAAAACATCACCCATTACTTACAACAAAGTATGTTACCTTTTGTAACACAGAGTCACATAATACTATTCTATTAACACAATACTGTCTACTGGACAATATCATGATATGCTTACTAATAAATATTAAACTTCTATATTGTTTTGTCTAAATAAATGAAAAAAAGCATTTAAATAGTTTTAAATTTAGGCATCAAAAATATGTATACTATAAAAACGAAGAAAATAGATCTGATTGCTGAAAAGATAACATTGCTATTAAATTATTGCAATTTTTAAAGAATCATTTTAAGATAGTGTTAAATGATGGCAATGTTATCTAAATATAACAGGGGTTTGTGAGCATGAACAAAAACATTTTTAAAACTGACATGCAATCTTTTACAACCTAATGCACTCCAAAACATATTTTCTTGAAAAAAAATCATGCTTAATAAAAATACCTATTTTTTTTTGGTAATTGTTTTATTTTGTGCCGAGAGAAAAATACAGATTGAAAATCCATTTGACGATCATGCTGTGCTCTGAGACTTTATGTCTGTTTTCAGTTATCCAGCTGCATTTGTTTTGTTCTCTTATCTAAAAACGGCATGTAGCATCACGTAAGCTTACAAACATGGCCATTATTCAGATCTTGTTTGTCCTCTGCTTACACAAGTACTTGAACTAATAGAGACACATGCTAACATAATCAAGTTATATTACGTAATACTCCATGCACAGTTTGAACCGTCTGCATCGTGCTGTGCATTTTAGTAAAATCCTGCAAAGTTATGCATTCTAAAACTCTATTCCAATACTACGCAGCTATTAAGATAAGCTCACAAGCTGCTGTGTTATGCTACACTGCTAGGAACAACTACATAAACCACACCCCTTTTCTACTTCCAGTGTACAACTCTTGTCAAGAACATACCGTACACTTCTAGGAGGACAGAACAAACAAAGTGCACATTTGGTCTGGTACCAACCTCTTAAGGCACTGAAACCAGTTGAGTTCTTGCCCCCCTGCACTGTCCATAGTGAAGTTTCAGATGATAATGCAGGGGAAGAAAAACAAAATCTAACATGTTTTATGTTCCCTCCCCTTTCCTCTTTGCTCCCTCTCATGTCCCCTCCCCCGTGTCAGTGAAGACCTCACTTCACCACCACATGTTTAAGAAAACATGCTAAGAGCCTGGTAAGGATGATCATTTTTTTGTGGTTTCTCTGCAGATAAATAAATGCAATTCTTTGCAAAACGCCAGTTAAACTACAGCGGAGTTTCTAAAGGTTTAGAACAAATAATCTGTGAAAATGCTATAGCAAATAAATTGCAAATCTAGCCGTGTTGAATGCGTGCTAGAGAAAAGCATTTGCCAAACTGCTAAACATCCAGTAGTAACAGGCGATTCTTCACTACAACCAAAGACAGATCTCAACAAATGTCACCCAAAAAATTGACCTTACCTTTTGGCCTGTAAATTTTCACTTCCATTATGGGAAAAAAAAAAAACTAGATTATTAACCTCTGTTCGTTGGTTGTGAGAAAGTCCACCAAAGCAGGTGACTTGCTGAAAAGGACAACAGCACTCCACAGATCACAAACAGAGAGCCAGAGACCACATCAAAACACCTTGTCCCCACACACACCTAAATATGTGTCAGGATATTTTGTCTCTGGAAAAAATCTAGACTAGGAGAATGTTTTTTACGCTGAAACGCAATGTATCTGAAAGCCAACATCAGGAGCATTGCTTCCATTAATAGTACAGAAATGTGCAGCATGTCACTTTAACAGGTGACAAGCATGAGCAAGTCATGTGATCACTGAGAATGACCATATGGCTGTATTTATGGTCTATAACTCTGTCCTGTTTGACATTGAACTCTTTCATGTGGTGTACAGCGTCCTCTACCGGTATTAAGAGGTAATCTCAAGACTAGACAACAAAGTTAACTATAACTACAGGAGGGAAAATCTGAACTATTCTATTAGTTAAAATGTTCTAATATTAACTTTTCTATTTATTTTAAAAACTAATGTAGTTCACATTTGAGTTCGTCAAATAACTTGTCATGTCAACAGCACATTCGCAGCTTAAAACATCATGCATGCACAAAAAAACAATAATAAAACATCGCTAAGGATACTCACCTCAAACAGGTTGATGGGTTCGGGGGTGGCACCACTTCTGGTGACATTATAGCTAGTGTGTTAGGTGTCTCTGTGCATTTGGGCTGAAGTTTGGCGGGTTGGACCATAACCAAAGTCTCATCATCAGAGGAATTATCCTCGGAAGCTCCCAGAATAAACTTCATTCTCTCTTTAGCCTCAACACTGGAACCAAATTTGGGCCTATCTGACTGACTGGTTTCCATGGGAAACGTGTTGGAAACAGCTTCTTCTGTGCTTTTTGATTGGTCAGTGGAATCACTGGTAGTTGATGGGGGAACTTCCTCATTTCCTGTACTTGCTGGTTTCAGGTCCATTGGAGGAGAGTGTGCCCCTGAACAGTCTGTGGTGGGTGTTTGTGAGGGCATCTCTCTCACCCTGTGCACCTTGATGATGCATTCAAATGGGCTGCATGAGTAAGAGCTGGCAGTGGTTGCATATATACAAATTTAAAGGCTTCTTGTAGGATGAGATGGTGGTTCCTTTTATTTTTGTTTCGAGTTTTGTAAGTGTTCAACTGTAAAGATAAAAAAGCATGTGACTATTAAGTTATCAGAAGTGTGTGCAACACTAGATGGCATCAGTGTACAATATCCTGATGCAACCAATATGTGTTCTTGCCTGATATTTAAAGCTTAAGGGTGAGTCATTCATTTCTAGGTAATTTTTAAACAAGATATAGGCTATAGCTATATATATATATATATATATATATATATTATTTTTTTTATGGCCATGCAAAATTTGGCATTAGGTAGATGAGCTGAAGATATTTTAACAGTTCCGTAGGAATTAAAAATATTTTATTATATTTAATAATTCCCTGTAAAATAATTGAAAATAGAATAAGATAAGATTAAATAATAAAATTACTAAAACTGAAATTAAATAAAATCTAAAAGGAAGTATTAAAAAATAAAACCTAATAAGCATATAACTAAACTATTATGCAAAATTAAAATGGAAACTGAAAATATTTCAATGTTAATAAAAGCTAATATTGATAAATACTATATTAATTTGGTGCACACACAGCAAGCGTTACAAACACTCTGAAACACTACATGCCTACACACACACAAACAGGAATGTAAACAGAACTGCAAGTATAAAAAAATAACTGGCCACATGCAAAGCCTACAGTTAATAGTTAACATATTTAGTAAAAACTTCAACGAATTAAGAAACCGTTTTAGAAAAAACGATAGGATTAGTTCAAACCTTTGAGGGAAGCAGTCATTTAGTGTCCAGACCTTCTCTGGCAATGAAAAGCATGCACATAGTACGCAATGCTGTTCTCTATACAACTGGCCAGCAGACAGCCACAACAGTGTCGTTTACGGAGTGGACCCTCGGTGAGTTTATGTATGAGATCTAGGGGAAAGTTCAGCCTTGATGGTAAGAAATGAGGGGGAGGGAATGGTAGTTCTCACAAACAACCTATGAATATAGTAGCAACACCATCAAAGGTCACAACACGTGTGATTTGTAACAGGACACAAACGTCACAAAATGAAGTACTATGTGAACCTAAATTCAAGGACATGTGAGATTTCTTTGCCTGGTTCATCTGGTTCTGGATCTGGTTCATAAATATTCCTATGGCGAAGGATTTTTAAGTAACGTTAATACTGTCGTTGCATAGCAACCTTCTCACTGTAGGCTTATCAATATTAATAGGCCATGCTGTTTTTGCTTTGTATCTTTCCTCAACCTTCTTACTAAGATTTACTTTGTCGTAGAAAGAAATTATGAATATTCGTTTAAAATGTATGCCTGTCAGTAAAACGTCACGCAACCTATTTAAGTTAATATTCTATAGTTTAAGCCTTGGACATAGGATTCATGATCGCGTTTCCTGGCTTTGCAAGTCAATATAAACAGAATGAGAGAATCTCAATCTGACAGAGCTTGCAAAGTCCTAAAACTGCTTATAACAAAAAAAACTTGAATAAAATGTCTGTAAAAAAATCAATTTTAACTGCAAACTTCTCCACAACTTCGTGTCGCTATTACGTTACACCGTTATTTGTCAACAACACATCCACGTGATTTTTTTTTGTACTTACCCTCGTGACTAACTCCTACTTACAAAAGAGCAACACATCTATACACAAAGTCACGTTTGTTGTTTTTTTTCCTGAATATGTTTTGAATTTTGAATACCTTAGGGTGAGCTAATGAGCTAAGTTTGTTTTGCCACTCATCCGTCCATGTTGCAACGAGTGTCGTCATCGCATGACGTTCTTCATGCTGTACAGGACCGTCTTTTTTTAATTTATTTATTAATTTTACTTGGGTCACTAAACACTGGGTCAGCACCCATGTTTTAATAATTAATGGGAAATATATATTTTCCTGGTTTAAAAAAAAAAAGTATTTATCCTAGTAAATTTGATTAACACAACCATAATCCTAGTCTAGAGGTTAAGTTTTAACCAAGGTTATGTGTAGCCTGACGCGCCTATCCATGTGTAATTAGAAAAAAGCCTAATTTTACAATATGCTTTAAAACTATTTTTGAATATACAGTGGGTACGGACCCCCTTAAATTTTTCACTTTGTTATATTGCAGCCATTTGCTAAAATCATTTAAGTTCATTTTTTCCCTCATTAATGTACACGCAGCACCCCATATTGACAGAAAAACACAGAATTGTTGATATTTGGGCAGATTTATTAAAAAAGAAACACACACCTGTCTATATAAGACCTTACAGCTCACGTCAGAGCAAATGAGAATGATGAGGTCAAAAGAACCGCCTGAAGAGCTCAGAGACAGAATTGTGGCAAGGCACAGATCTGGCCACGGTTACAAAAAAACTGAGCTATCGGGGGAGAAGAGCGTTGGTGAGAGAGATGGGAGAAAGTTGTAGAAAGTAGACCATCACTGCAGCCCTCCACCAGTCGGGGGGGACTTAAATGATTTTTGCAAATGGCTGCAATATAACAAAGAGTGAAAAATTTAAGGGGGTCTGAATACTTTCTGTATCCACTGTATATTCACTAGAGAAATACAGTACCAGTGTAACTATGATGAGATTCATGTGGCACCCGTGTCTTAAAAAGAGCAAACAATCATTAAAACAACTGCGCAAACATGATAATCATCACTGTCATTAAAATAGCACTTGTCATAAACACATCAATTAGAAAAAAAAAGACAAGAGGCACTGCATCAGTGTTCACATGAGCACTTTGTTATTGATATCCATACATGATGGTAATGTTATAGGAGCACAACATGGTCACAGGAAAAGGGAGAGCCAGGTGAGCTACAGGTATCATACAGTATATACAGGCCAGAAAATATTGGGAGGATCAAAGCAGACAGAGAGAGGGAGAGAGAGATAGAGAACATTGCACAAACATACATCGCCCTCCCAACTACAACTGGTGTTTATCTTTTTATAATCTTATTCCAGTGTTCCCAGTATTTATTCCTGCTTCATACAGAAGGAAAACGCACTCTTTAATCCCACTAGCAGACGCATTGGTTCAAAAAGGCACTGAACAGCTATTTCTCTCACAGTCTCTCTCTCTCTCGCTGGTAAATACTGGGTGGATTTAGTCAAAAGCAAAGCGTATTTGGAAGACCAACAGACAAACCTTAAAGAGACCAGGATTGACCTAAAGCAGCAGCACTACAATCTAGATTGCGCAGCTTTTTGTGAGAGTATGTTCTTCTACTCATAACATCCCATAACAGTATAATTTACATCTGAATGGTTTTCATTATTAACTGTTAGTGTTTAAAGCTCTTAATAACATAAGTCAATAAAGTCATTTCCCTTTTGAGAACATGAGAATGCAACATATATACAAATACACAAAATAATAACTGCTGTATTTTATAAATAGAAAATAATAATCATAAAACTGTTTCAACAAAAACATACTTTGACAATCATCTATTGATGTTTCAATAAAGCAATTTGAAAAAATCAAATCAAAATATGATCGTACATATATTACTTTAAGCAAAAGCATATCAAGTGTCATACCAAGGGCCCAAGATTATTTGAAATAAAATTGCTGATCATACTCAAGTCCTGAAATAACAATTTAATGCTATAATAAAATACATAATACACATTCCCTTCCATAAGGCCTCACCTTGAATTAATTTTAGCACATCAAAGGGCCATGTAGTATTTTATTGTCCTACTGCAAAAACAGAGGAAAGTGTTTGTAGATGATATTTAAGAGATCAAAGTTCATGTTGCTATCTGATGGAAATCATCTTATACCCCCCACCCACCCCCCCCATCTCTTTTTTGCTCACCATCTATTCAGCTACTTACATAAAACTATAAATCCATCCCATTCTATCTACACATCCGTCCGTTCATCTACAGACCGATCCATTTGAATACATGTAAATATTAAACTGAAACCAATCCAAACAACAGAAAAACTAAAGTAAACAACCATTGGACTTCCCTTTCTATATTTCTTGCAGATTGTGCAAAAGTTGATATAAGAGGGAACAGGACATTTAATGGTTAAAGATTGAGCTTGTTTCAACCTCGTCGGAAAAGCACATGCAGGCAATCTTGCTGTAAACTGTCCCTTATAAGTGAAAAAAGGGACAGAGATTGTGGGGACAGCGTTAGCGGATCGTATAACCTGTCATAGCAGCACAGGTTGGAGAAAAAAAAGCCTCAAGTCGAGTAGATTTCCTTTGGCCTGTGAGGCGGGAAAAAGTTTTCTTTTTCAGCATGTTAATGAGCTTTAGTTCCCGTAGAATTCAAAACCGAGGGGTTCCTTTTTAGTGATGTACTGTACTATTCAGCCTCATACAGTTATTTGCACAAACATTGTGAGAGAGAGATGTTCACGATTGACCTCTGAGGGGCACGTGAGCACACTCTCGGTCACAACACATAAATCGGTTTACATCTAGATTACATAAAATCATACTGTATTTAGTAAAGACCAGGCATATGTGCCAATAGTGTCATCTAACAACTTCATTTGGTTTTTTAGTTCTTTTTAAAAGGCTATTGACATTTATGAATACAAGCTAAGTCGTAAAACCTGATGGCTCGTTGCAAACAATTTCACTACTCAGTAACTAGATCTACACTTTCTAATCACTGGTTGGCTCAATGCTGTTCACTAAAACACAGAGGGTGCTTTCACAACAGCAAAGTGTGATGTTTGTGTGTGTGTGCACTGGTGTATTGGTGTTTACATACACATGCAAGCACAAAATGAATCCGTCAGACTCCCTTGTGCAGCAGATTTTATATTTAGAAAAGCAGTGACCCTCCTCTTTGTCCCGACCGCATCTTACACCTGTGTCAATCGGAGCCTGTGAGTTTCAGCGCTCCTGACTGTCCTCGGTCAGGGTGACGTATATGATGGGAACAAGTCCCTGGCTGTCGCCCAGAGCACACAGCAGCCAATCAGAGTCTGCCCTGCTGAGAACCTGCAGCACGTCACCTTTTTGGAAACTGAGCTGCCCTGGCTCTGTGGCAATATGATGGCATAACGCCTTCACTTCACTGAAAGAGACATGAAAAGAAAGAAAGAAAAAATGAGTTGGGGAATTGAACGAGTGAATTAATCAGGCACCACTGTACTGTCTTTTCATTTACAAATATTTACATTAAATATGCTTACATTATTTTTTTAGATTATAATTACATTAAATAAGACAATCACAGGTATATTTGTGGCAAAACCAGCAAAATCAATAGGATATTAAATGAAGATCATGTTTTATGAAGATATTTTGTAAATTTCCAACTGCAACTATATCAAAGCCCAATTTTTGTTTAGTAACATGCATTGTTAGGAACTTTATTTGGACAGGTAAATTTCTCAGGTGTTTTTTTTTTTCTTTTTCGCTCCCTCAGATTCCAGATTTTCAAATAGTTGTCTCTCAGCCAAATATTGTCCAGTCCTAACAATCCATACATCAATGAAAGCTTATTTATTCAGATTATGCAGAAACCTCAGTTTCAAAAACTTCACCGTTATCAGGTAAAACAAACATTCAAATTCTTTAAATGCTGTACAGTGTATAGGCTTTTGTTTGTATTATACAAGAAATTTAAGATTACATTTAAATAAATAATAATAATAAACTACATTAATGAATTGCTTGAACTTTATATGTAATCTTTATTATTCATCTTGATCTGTTTAATCAACTATAACCACTCTGCAGAGAATACAGAGTACAGATGACACTTGAAAACACTTGATCAAAAAATGATAGCGTTGGGGAACCACAATTTATTTTCCTAGCCTAAAACCTATAAGCTTACTTAAAACTATTCTTTCGTTGCCTTGCAAGCATTGATTTTCTTCTGGAAATGCAAGACTAGTCATTATGACATTACCGTGGGGCTTGTCTCCGTGTCGGTGGATTCTGTGTTTGTGCTTGTTCAGTTGGGCCAAGGTGGGATTCTTGGCTTCGAGACGTAAGAGATTGTTGCTCCACTTTTTTCCCCACTCCAACAGACTGAGCCACCAGATCCAGCACAGAACGGTCAAGACTCAACCAACCAGACGGCAATCTGTGACAAACATGTGGAAAATTAGCTGTACGTTTACTAAAAGCTGCTGCTAGCATCTGAAAATATGTACTAAAATAGAACCAACACATTCTGATAACAAAGCAATTAAAGTCAATAAAAATAAAAAATTTAATTCTTGTCTTAGTCACATTTTCGTGGTTAAATAAACATTACTTGAAAAACAATTATATTTGATGTTTTTACATTAACAATGTAATCAATATTATATAAGCTAAGTATGAATCCCATTAAGTTGCTGTTTTTAAGCATTGAACATTTATTTCAAAATAATCCACTCAAGGCAGTAACAGTTATTATATATTTAGCAATATCATTATATAACATTATATATTTTAATTGTGAACTGATGTTCAGCTATTCTTTTTAATTTATAATTTTTTTTTTTTTTGTGGCTCACCAGTCATCAAATCTCAGCAGAAACCGAGATTATTTTACCAAGCTGATTACTCACTAAAAACTCCAACACATCAGGTTTTCAGGCCATTTCAAGTCTTACTTTTGATGTAAAAAGTGGCTATATATAGTTGTTTACTTCCATTTTTTAAATTAGTCTTTCCATTAACGCCATTATATTGCTCGTTCAGACTGATTCACGAACACTGAACTTGCATGAACACAACAGATGGGATTTATTGCAAGTACCAATCACAGTTGATCTTTACCCCCCAATCTCACCGCATGCTCTAGGGGTTTTGTGAAAACTCAATGAGCTCAGAGGAAGCAAGAGAGACACAGAGGCTTGCTGAATTCTTACCTGCCGGGGTCGCTGTTGAACTGTATTTCTTTAGAAAAACAAGTGATTTATACACTTTTAATGTTATGTTTTGTAATATTTGCATTGTTTTATTTTTGTATTACAATACTTTGAGGAGGCACTGCCTCTCTTGAATCCTCTGAGTTAAATACAGCAATGCTGACCAACTCACCTTTGTTTTCGGACTTGTTTCGGATCACTCTTCTCCGTCTTGCTTGTGTTTCCAGCTCCAAACAGCCGACCCCAGCGGAGCACCTGTGCCGACCCATCCTTCCCTGCTTCTGTCTCGGCCTGAAGCCCTTCGTAGGCATCCTGGCAATCTGGCTGCTTCTCCTTTCTCTTCTTCAGCTCAATGAGCACTGATTCCGGTGGACTTCCCATCCATGATGGCTTCCCCTTAGCGACCTTGTTGGGTTCTGACAATGCTGATCGGTGGAGGACCCCATTGCCAAGGCTATTAATATTGCTACCGCTGGTCCGAGTCCGACCATGTTCCACCTGTTCATCCATCTGCTGAATGGCCTCGGCCCCCTCTACCACACCTTCTCTTGGAGGCGGATGGCTTTGCCGGTGGTTCTCAACACCGCCTTTCCTTCTTTTCTCCCACTTCACAAATTTTGAGCCCTCAGCGGAGTTGTCGATGTAGACCTGTGAACTTTGCATCAGCTGGTACCACCAGCCAGCTTGTCTGTTTCTCTGTTTGGCTCCATCTCCATCTTTCCTTTTCTCCTTCTCACAGTCCTCTCCAACTCCCTTCATCCTTCCACCACACCACCCGCTGCCTTCTATCTGTCCTGCGTCACTCTTTCTCAAACACTCTTTGCCAACTCCAGCCTCCTTATATGGTGATTCATGCTCTGCTCCCGCACTTTTCCGTCCATCTCGTTTCATTTTTAATGTTACTCCGTCCATCCTAAGCCGGCTGTCTTCATCTCTCAAGATGAACCTTTCTCTCTGAGGCAGCATTCCCACTTCCTGCTCTCCAGACTCCAGCATTCCACAGCCTCGCATGAGCTGAAAGGTGGAGCGATCTGATTGGTCGAGGCCTTGGCGAGCAGAGCACAGCTGTTCTTTGCGTCTCAGGTGCTCTTCCCCTTTCTGTAGCTGGTGTGGCTCAAATAGCAGGTCAAGGTCAAAGGGCAACAGTGAGAGCGGCTGAAGAAGGAGCAGCAACTCTTCAAACAGTGGCTGGCAGGCTCCTTGAGACAGGGGTAGGAAACCCCATGGGTGGTAGTGTGCTGCTATGATATCTGAGGAACCATGCCAGAGGAAAAAAGACAGATGGCGACACAAAAAATGCTAATTATTAGATTATTTTTATGTATGTTCTTATGCTAGCAATTTGAAACCCAGTAATCTTGGCATCACCATTCCTGTGATTACAGCCAACTATGCTTAAACAAGATACCAAACATAGATGTTGCAGCATCAATGTAAGTATGTAAGCAAGAAAGTATTGTTTTACCTTCATGTGTGTAAATGTGGTTGACCCAAAATTCCAGAGAATGCAAGCTGAAAAACAGTGATGATTGAGTACAGTGATGTAAAATCTTGATTCCAAAACTATTGATGCAAATCTCTAACATAACTGCATAAAAACACTAATCATGCACTTATACCAGAGGCAGGGGTCTTACATATATACACACACACACAGTAGTCAGCAATTGAAGTGGATCATAAAAGTTCGTTGAAGTTGTCCTGAGGCAAGAGCTAGTATTGTTTTGGTATTAGGACAACTTTGATGAAAGGTTTTCATCCACTAAATGTTGACTACTTTGTATATATATATATATATTTGCAAATCAGTTTTTAACAATTTAAAAGTTTTTTCTGCTGTACATTCCAATTAATTAAACTGCAATTTTTTTTTTATTAGGTTAATACTAGCTGACTAGCAGAATAAAAACATGAATTGTATGTTCTGTAACATTTTTGAATGTTTTTGAAAAGTTTTTAAGTTCAGCAAGATTTTCACCCCCCGAAACACAGTAAAAACAGTTACGTTGAGAAATATCATTACAATTGAAAATAAGTGTCTTCTATTTTTATAGATTTTTACACAAACAGCTACATTTACTCCGTCCCGGCACAACTGCTGCAAACCTCCTAGAGATAGGGGCTCCCCTGTTGAATACCCCTGGAAATATGTTTTAAAGTGAAATATTACAAGTGCATCAACAACTAGGAGCCTCTAAAGTGTTTACTGTACTTTGCATTGATCTTAAGAAGAGTGACCACAGCACTGAGAGTGACAGACAGGGAGAGATCAGCATGCTGCAGAATGCATAATTGAAACTAATGATCAAAGCGCTGTGTCTCTGACTGTAATTTTAATAGGCATGGAAAGAGGAAGTTTGCACTGGAGCTGAGATGAGTACATCAAGGCCCATCAAAGCAAAACTGGAGCCTTTGATGACTTCTAAAGACTTCTCAAAACACACTGCAGAGCTTTAGACAGCAAGATTTTTTATTTTTTTTATTTTTTAGACCTGACTTGTTATAGAGCAAATAAAAACCACACGCCATTGATCTGTTCCAAATCCAAGTGAGCTGCCTACCAACACACCATTTTGTGGCACCATCGCAAAGGTAGAAAATAGCAAATTGTATTAAATTATAATTTAATACAATTTAATTATAATAAATTCTAAAGCAATAATGCATGTATCCTCAGATGAAGCAATGCGCATTTAAAAAGCATGTATATTTTGTATTTTATTAAAGACAGCATTGCTAAAAACTGTTCTAATTAAAATAGCTTTGTTCACCAAATATTAGGATTTGTCTTTTTATTATTGTGCTTATCAAATCTAAGACCAAAAGGAACTGCATATACATGTCACTGGCTAAATTCATGATCCGATACTGAAAGTATTGAGAAAGCTTCTTCTCTTCAACACTGTTATTGAGACCAGACACCACAGTACTGCAATGTATTTGATGGTCAATATATATCATCTGTTTTAAATCCCCTAGAAGATAAGGAAGCACATTATATTCCATGAATCAACTCAAGACACCATCTATCATCATTTTATCCCGACATCTCACCCTGTCTGTGTTGTCTATCTCTCAGGAGACTCCTACAAGAAACGCAAGTTTCAAAGACCTAAAAATGTAGACATCTTCATGCATAAATAAAAAAAAGGAAAAAAAAGAAATAGTACAGACCCTCCGTTATAAAATCATTGTTCACCTTTTGCTGAAATACGGTGAGGCATTTCCAATTGAAAAGTTATATTTTTTGTGAGAAAACCTTTACAGGAATCCAATGAATCGCACTATAAGGAATGTGAATTAAGAAATCCATTCTGATTTCAGGCTGATGCTTTAGCAAGCAAAATATTATGAAAGGTACAAAAATGTGCTTTCATAAGCAGTATGAAGTTGAAACAAAGAGAAAGGAGATGAAAACAAGCTTACTTTAGCAGGCCGAAGATGAAGGCATTGAGTCTCATACTGTGATTGGTCAGCTCACAATACTGACTGACTTTAGAAAACAGACTGTGCAAAACCCGTGTAGAGGGACCTAGGACAGAAAGGAGAAGCGTGAATCATTTCCTTCATTCTCATCCATACAACAACCACCTACATCATTCCTCTCATACCAAGCTGAGTGGAGGCCTCCACCACACTCCAGGGCTGGTTTTTGCGTTGTCCGATGATCATGTCCAGTACATACGCTTTAAGTCCATCATGCAGAATCTCACGAATGGCAGGACACAGGTACTTTAGAATAAGGTGACCCACATTCGGACTTACAGAGCTATTGCCCAATTTAGCCTGTATAAGAAAACGAAAGTGAACCAGAAGGTACTGTCAACTTTTCACTGCCTTTAGTGAAACACTTAAACTTGACTTTAACACTGTTATTTATTTCACATTTATGTCGTACCTTTACTCCTGCATCCCGACTGGTGCCAAAATGAGCCACTATCAGATCCACTGCTGTGTTTATGGCCTTCACCAAACCTAGTACATAAGGGCATTCACTGCAGATTCATATGCTGTGCGTACAGTATGTGGTGCAATACCACTGTAATTCATTTCAGAGCTAAAGAGCTCACTGCAACATTGAGGTATATATTTAACCACATCAATATTTAAAGATGAGCTTGCTGAGGTTATTAAATTGCTGTGTGTATGACTATATGGAGATTATAGGTCAATCTGGATATTGTTTAAACTGCAAAGGTCATTTCATGTTCTATAGAAAAAAGTCATATAATATGTCCCAATGTGGTGTCACCTTCCGGTGAGAGACTAATTTAGTAATATGTAGCATGAAGAACAATAACACTCCCTAAAAAGTATGAAAGCAATGATAAAACAAGCCATGTAAAGCAACACTATGTTCCTCATAATAAACAAGAAAAATTGACCAAGGACCATTCAAAACAGCAAAAAAAAAGCGCCTTGAACCAAAACAATGGTTTTCTTGCAAGTTTTATAATTTTTTTTTTTTTTTTTTACCGTTAGATGGCCAAAACGTTACGTGATAATATTTAATGACTCAAACTTGTTTGTAAGTGACTTTAAATAGGTGTCTGATAATGAATAAATGAACATCCAAATATAAAACTAGGACATTTCCCCTCTACCAAGAGTGAGGTTAATTTAAGAACACACAAAAATGAACACATGCCTTGGCACTGATAGCGTGACTACACAGGATAAAAACTAAATTACATACCTCTCTTCTGCAACAGGTCTATAGTAATGGATTTGTCAGTATTAGCATCAGGAGACAAGCAGAATTCCTCCGGGGGGCGCTCCATATGAGAGAAGAAATCGGGTAGGAAGTCGCTGTAGCACTGTGGCAGTTGCCTCAATGACTGACCTATGAACAAAAACTACATCAGTCAGAAAAAATGCAAATATGTACCAAACACAGACACTGTGCTAGACAAAACAAGAAGATGACAAAGTCTTTTAAGTGATTTTACTAACTACATTCACTAACTAACTATAAAATGACCCCACCCCAACCCTCTTTCTGACTCATTCCCTTCGACCCTTGTTGAGTGTTAGAAATTGGTTCAGCACCATTCAGTATGCCGAAGCTGAGTGGTTGACTGGTGGGAGGGAAATCAAACACATTGCGTCGCACGACACGAGTTCCATGTCTCTTGGTATCCAAAGCGCAAGAGAAGGAATGAGGGCCGTCTTTACCACGCTCCACACCCAGAGGGTTCTTGCGCCTGTACTCTCTCCATTTCAGTGCCTGTGGGGAGAGGTGGTGCACTGGGGGCGAAATGGAGGAAAATGGGGACGGTGGCAAAGGATGAATGGAATACGAAAAGAGAGAAAGAGAGGTTGATTGGGCAGTAGGATGGATGAACGTATATATAGAGTGAAAAGTAGCAAAAGGACAAAGGACAGTCAGAAGGGTGAGATAAAATTGTGCAAATGCCAAAGTGATGCAATGCAAAACATGGGCAGAAGGGGAAACAGGAGGGATAGAAAAGGGAAGTAGTTAGCAGTAGTTCAAGTACAGAAAGCCAAGCTAAGTAAGAAGGCTAAGGCTTTCAGCCTATATACAGTTTAGAGGTGGTTTTGATGAAAAGGTTCATTTGGTTTCAGTACAGCACGAAGAAAAGAAACTATGCAGATTGCTACATTACTGAAAGTTACAATTAACAACAGACCCCAAATTTAAGTTTAATTACTATTTATTTTTTGACTATAATAATCAACACTAATAATAATAAATCGCACGCAATGCAGTTTTTAACTTAACTTTTAAACGATACAACCTTTTATTTGTTGTTGAAATATAATCATTTAATAAGTGTCTGTCTTAATAACTTGTAGGGCTGCACGATTAACCTTTATCGCATCGATATCGAGGTTTTAACTCCCGTGATTACCTAACCTCAGGAGTCTGAGGTTTTTTCCCCCGCCTCTGACATTTGAGTGACAAACCTATTAGCCAATCAAA
>JAUCMU010000097.1:4141107-4165204 GCA_032275025.1 Enteromius treurensis | reverse complement strand
TGCAAATATTTTGTGGCTCCTCCCCTATAGCAGATCAAATCTCACTCCAAACTTTTGCTAAAACTTGAGAGCCCTGACACTAGTTCTAGTTTCCTAAATATGGACATGACAAAATTTGATTATTAGCATTTATTATACATGTGGTTGAGGCCTCAACAATAAGAACGGCCCTGGGGCCTCTACAGGGTGTTACAGGCAGGCTGAAAGAAGGCTTGAGCCAGTGTTATCACCGCATTTTACATTTGTTGATCATGTATATGTTTTTCTGCCTAGAAAATCTACTTCTAGTCATATTCTACCAAACTAATTAATATGAACCTAACCAAACTATACTGTAAAGAATTTTTTTTTCCTGAGGTTGTTCTTGTAAATGCATTTATTATATATTTTTAATAATTGATTATGTAAACAATATGGAAATTCTGTGCATTTTACCTTAACAGACACGAGCCATTTAACAGCAAGAGATCCACAGCAAACATCACCTGTCAATGAGAACCCATCCTCCTGCTGTCTGGCCAGATTAAACTCCATTACGTAACTCTCGTGTGTTCCTGCCAGTCTGTTTAAGAAAATATATTCTGAACCACACTGCTTTAAAATATTTTCTTTTCAAACTGGGAGTCATTCAGTTTGCAAAATTATTTTCAGAACGGCCTTTTGTAATGCTACTCAATCAGCTAATTCTAAAACAAATACACTCTGTTTAAATTTGGCATGAAATGAAAATTCCCTCTATTTGCTAAACGCATGTCATTTATTTGCAAGATTAATTCAAGTATATCTTTCATTTTTATCAAAATGTTATCAACCTCGATCTTACAATAAAATCGCATCATTTTAATTGGTTATGTGAGATGCACTTATTAACAGAAAACTCACATTCAAGCAGTCTTACACGGATGCATAGAACCAAGTTTAACTCTACATGTTTTCTTTAATAATCCATTTTACTCGGATGTACTTCAAAATATGAAACTAAACAACTGCTGCTACTTCTTTTCTATCAAGGCTTTCAAAAAAGATTCAACAAAGATGTTCTTAGGTCCCAAAAAGTACACTGCTCCTCACAGGATGCTGATGAGTTGACATTGCTGGAGAAACAGTGTTGCATCTTAGACCTTAAATTAGTTCACACAGTCAGAAGCATCTATTTCCAGTAAGTCATGAGTCAGTTTAGCCTGACTTCATCTAATCAGTCACTCACTACTGAGACATACTGTAGGGACCAACTAGTGACTATTGGCTTGTATTTGGCTGAAATTATTAGCACAAGTCAAGCTACTGTAAATCACACATCCTCATCTATTGCTGTAGTAAAAAAAAAAAAAGGAAAAGGGACAGAGGGGCGAGTTAAGGGGGCAGAAAATGCTCCCTCTTTCATGTCTCATTGTTACATAACTACAGGCCATGACAGTCACTACATTCCACAGACTGGGCGTTTAGCTACAAGATCAGACGGACAGCTGCAGAAAGACGGTAACAAGATGGCATGACTCTAACACATTCACAGACACAGAGAGGTTTGGCTCTGCCTGTGTTATTTATTAAGCAGTAGTAAATCAATTCCGATTTGTTTTCTAGTATCACATATTAGAGGACTAAGGGTTATTATGCAAACTTATATACTAAATTATTGATCCTCTTTACAGTAGAATATGAGACTGACTGACTGAACATAGACTATTTGAAGCAGCAGAAAGTGATCTGAATTACAGGCTGTTTACAAAAATACTTTAATTCGAAGACTTTAAAGATAGATGTTACTTTCAAACAGCTAATCTGGCTACTTGAAGACAACAATATCCTGGAAATCTAAAGAAAAACTAGAAGTCTAAAAGTCTCTGAATAGACTAGAGATAAACGGGGTTTATTGGTTTCCATAATGTGTCTTCTTCACAGTGTGCCAAAAAACTACACACACAAGTAAGCACAGACACAACATTTTACTTAAAAAACAGATAATAAGTAATAAACCAGTGAGGGTGAAAAAAATAGTTTTTCATGCTTGCCTTTCTTACTGTTTTCCACATGTCTGTCAGGATTAAAGCAAACATCTAGATACTGTTCTGCAAAAGCATGAAAGACATTCTACATACTTACGCTAAACTACTGTTTGTTATGAAAAATTGTATGCTAAACAACAATTTTATAGTTTCTATAGTCAGTTTTACTACCATGGTCAATTTGAACCACTCACGGTTAATGACAGCCTTTGAATTGAAATGACAACATCTCACACTCGTCTCCCGAACACAAGCTGCTTTTGTTAAATGGAATCAGACTAGAACGTTCTCTCAGAGATTTCAAGTTTTCAGGCCGTGTCAGTTATGCAACGCAAAATAAGTGTTATATTCAGTGTCATTTCTCTACATCGAAAGGATCATATGTCATTGGTCTAGACTCTAGAGTGCAACATTTTGGTCTTAATTGCATACTGGCAAGATCATCCAAAACGTTACAAGCTGACTGTTTGTTTATCAGAGTGTACATTCTAACAATATTTATAGAGAAAAAAGTAGCAGACAATGCTGACGGTCACTGACACTCCTGAAGCATGTCTTTGCTACAACTATCAGGTAATAAATATATTAGAATATAGACTTGATAATATATATGATATAATATGATAATGATGCATTTTTTTTTATTAAAGATAAACTTGCGTACACAACAATTTAAAAGTTAGTTAATCATGAATAAACAATTCTCCAATAATAAAAAATACAGCCTCTCAAATGAAAACCTTGAAATATATTTTAATCTATTCTTATATGTTTTCTTTTAAAATCGTAAAAGGTAACAGAAAAGTTGGACAAAATGAAGAATCGCTGTCTGTAAAGGACGTAACGTTACAGTAACAAACATTCATATGTGTGCGTTAACAGGCCTTTACGCGGTTCATTTGTCTTCGTTCGCAAACGTCGTTTTTTATACTGCAGTCTTTTTTTTTTAGCGTTTAGCGTAAGGCCTGATGTTTTCATGTGATGAAGGGACTGGTGTTTATTGTCGAAGCGCTGGTGTTGTGATCGATGCGCAAACACAGGCCTCACTCCGGCATATCTGACATAACAGCAGCACTCCCTGAATCTGTGGGCCTATTTAGTGATTTTACTACGTCTGTATTCTTGTCTATTTTACATGCAATGCACCATCGCAATACAAGCAAGTGGAAGCATTAAAAAAAGCAATGCCAAACCAGCATCAAAACAAAAAGATGCGAGCGTAAAAAACGGGCGTGTTATGTGAGCGAAGATAACGGTGAATGCGCACACATGTACAGCGACTGCATTTTACCATTTCTAAATAACAATACGCATAAATGTAGACTTGTAGCTCATTCTTAACAATGAACAAAATCACAGTTAAACAGCAGCAGCAGTGATGTAATATTTGCCAGCGGGCAGTCCCGTTAGCTTCCACCACACCGCGTTTCCCAAATTCCCATTGAATACTAAAAGCAAAGCCATATTTATACTCACGTTGACGATAAATGTCATCTTCTTGATTCCTAGATGTCACGATGTCAAATCACGCTGAACGATCGCCACGTTTGGGTTGATTTTGTGGTGGAGATATTGAGCGCAACAGAGGCGCAGGGCTGGAGCGAGCGCGCTACGTCAGAATGAAACGCACCCTCCCTCCCTCGCTGTGCGTCCTCCTCTTACAATACTGACTTTTGGGCATCTTTGCTCTGATACACGTTCACAAATCACGTCTTTTGGGTCCAGATGAGCGGATTTGCATACTGTGGTTTGACAGCGTAAGGGTGGGAGGGGTGTTAAGACTGCTGGTCCCCTGTAGGCAGCTCTTTGTTCTGCCTGCTCTCTAGTCATTACTAGAGATGCATTTCTCATTGTTTAGTCAAAGAATGCCTTCCTTTACTCTCAGACTCTGAGTTAAATAGCTGGCATGTCTCATGAATGGTCTAAGGGCCCATCTGTCAGGGGGGCCCACCTAATTTTAGCTGGATACTAGAGAAAACAGGGATTACAGTTGTTCTTGGGCACGCAATTTCAATGTCAATGCAAACATTTAAAAATTTCTTTCACTTGCTAAATTGACAAATGTTGCTAGGTTGTTTTTTGGGATGCAAATCACAGTGATGTAACCACAGATGTACAGTTTCTGTCCAAATAATTTATGTTTGTTCAATATCTAAATCTAAATTTTAAAAATGAATCATGAATCAAAATAATCATTTTGTGACCTGTCCTTGCTTCATTATATCACAAGTAGGAGCCAGAATATGCTTCGTGCTGTCAAGTTTTGTGCTCATGCATGTTTGGAAGACCATTAGGTTGAATAATTAATGGCAGAATTTTAATTTTCTGAGTGTAACTGACATGACTTGAACAAACTTACAGTTTCATACAATATAAAAAGTATATAAAAAATATTTTATTTGCAAAAAAAAAACAGAAACAAACAAATACAGGATTTGCATAGTTCAACTAGGTTATGAATAGGATGTATATTAGTATACCATGCAACGCTGAATTAAAATGCTGTTTACTGTGCTGAAAATACACTTGTATGTTCCCAAACCATAAGAAGTCCTTATGCTAACACTGATCTGTAAGTTAAAGTCATATGCAAAGCAATCTTTGAGTGGTATTTAATACTATGAATGTCTCCAGATTTGTTGTAGCTCTAAACATAGACATAATGATGACATGAAATGAACAAATTGATGTTTTCTTGATCTTCTGAAATATGCATCTTTGGGATTTAAAATACAGAAATATTTGGATGTTTAAACCCCTGTTCTAGTCCAAAGAAAAGCATGTATAGAAACAAAGCTGCAAAAACGTGTTGTTCTGGAAGCTGTGACTTGTGTTGTCAAAGTGAGAAATTTATTAACAAACCTTTCACATTAACACAACAATAATGTTGGACTGCATAGGCATGGTGAAATAATGAGGAGGAGGTGGGATAGATACTATTATATATGATTATTTGAGCGGGTAACCAGGTGTTAAAGATACTGTAAGTGAAATAAATGGGCTTTTTCTGGCCAATGCATTCCAAAATTAGTTGAGCGGCTGACTTTTTTTTTAACAAGGCGCTCAATCCTGTCACTCCAGTCTATTTGAGGGTCATTAGAGCACTGTTAAGGCCGATTCACACAAATAATATTGATTAACATTACAAATTGACTTCAGGAAAAAACGAAAGCATAGGAAATATGCTATGACCCGTCTGACTATAAAATGTTGGGTGTGTTTTATACTGAACTCGGGGGGTCATTTTAAAAGGAGTTGCACATAGTACCTGGAAGAGGAAAAGAACAGGAAACAGTGTTTTGAATTAGATTCATTATGTGCATGCCATTGTTTTTGCTGTCTTACAGTCAAGTTTGTCTGTCGCTCCTGTTGTAGTGATGACAGTAGAAAGAACATATATATACTATCTGTCCTTCAGCGTGACGAATATTACAGTTTGTTCTTGTTGTAAACCACACTTGCATTTTGAATGACAAATGTGTCTACACACACCTCCTAACAAGATTTCGTACATTTCGGAATCAAGTCTTTTGATCTTAGTGTGCGTGTATATATTCACATAACACGGCAGCTGTGAAACTGTCCCCAAGAGTTCAAACCCTGTAAACGGCATCTACGGTTTTGGTTCTAGGTCATGTTGGAAAAGTTGCACCCTCAAAAGGAACAGTCTTGAACTGCACGGAACTTCTGCAGTGATGTTGGTTCTACTTTCTGTTTAGGGTTTTGTTCTCGCCCGACTGGGCTGTAACCTGCAGACCGACCGGTTGGCTTGAACCCAGGAGAGCGTCCTGTGGGAATCAAGCCTATGGAGCGAGCAGTTGCTGGCCGCCGCAGAAATCTACCAGAGGTCACAAGGTCACCATAACCATGGGCGTGAGAGAAGGCGTAACCGGACCGTCGTGTGCTCCTTCGGGTGAGCCTAGTGCGACGAGGACGAGGAGCAGGCTCCTTCATCCGACACACCTTATACCTCACCTGTATTCAACAATCCAAATGAAAAGTGTTCATGTGTGCGCACAGATATCCATCAGTTTCAGCAAACACTTCAAAAATTCCAGTCATAAGTGTCAATTTTTCGAAATTGAGATTTATACATCACCTGAAAGCTGAAAATAAGCTATCATATATAAGCTTTCAATTGATGTACGATTTGTTATTATAGAACAATATTTGGCTGAGATAGGACTATTTGAAAATCTGAAATCTAAGGGTGCACAAAAATCAAAATACTGAGAAAATTCCCTTTAAGTTGTCCAAATAAAGTTCTGATCAATGCATATTACTAATGCAAAATCAATCATTTTTACCCATATAATGTATTTTTGGCCATTGCTATAAATATACCCTACTGACTTAAACTAGACTTAAAAACAATCTGAATACCGACCTTAAATGGAACTGGATGTCCATATAAACATAGTCAGTTACTGCATATTCAGAATAATTTTATCGAATAATTATCTTAAAAATAATTGATATAATACTACTTGATGGAATAATGATGTTACTTGGCAAGAAAATGGAATTGTGAATTAAACTGTATTTAAGGAACAGTACTGTAAAGTTTAGTAACTCTATACCTTGTCGTTGATGGTAGGAGAGATCTGGCTGTGGGCGAACCGGTAAACAACCACCGGCAGCACACACAGTAAAGCTGTCAATGCAACAGTCAGCCACACGTTGGGCTGGTTAAGACAATTTCGGGCTGTTCCTGTAAAACACAAGATACACACTGTACACGCTCTATACTTTCTTGAACATTTGTAGGAAAAACAGTATGTGATATAACTTGCACATAAAAAATTATGGAACGCAACATGCAAGCCCTGCTCACCTATGAATGCAAAAGAAGACGGACGTAACTGGAAAAGTCCATCAGTGAACATGGTGAAGGTCAATATGAAGAACATTCCCAAACTTCCCCAAACGAAGAGATGGTTGACAACAGTCCAGTATGAGAGGTCCAGCCCCAACTATAAGGAACGTAGAGCAGAAATGAGTAAATTTCAATCAAACGAATCACACACACGACTGCAGCACAGGGTTGAACTGACCTGTACACACACAGTGACTGTGAGACAGGTTTGAGTAATCAGTGCAAATGACTGATAGTCTGCGCCATCTTTGCCGTCGTCTCTCGCCGTGTCATATGTGGCAGCGTAAGGCACAAAGAACAGCACCAGAGAGCTGTACCAGCTGTGGAGTGCACAAATCATGAAAGCACGTTTACTGAAGTACTGACTCAACTGCCCGGGCACATACAGTGTAGGATACTCCAGACTCCAGCCAGCATTCACATCCTGGAGAAACATAAAAATCAAAAGTCATGTTTCATTTTTAATTAACCAGTTCATGTCTAACCATTAATGTACAGTTGAAATGCTACAAGGTCTCGTTCATCTTTTTAAAAAACAAGATCATGGTGAATTGACACTGTTTAATGTTCCTTGTTTCGTAAACCTTTCATACCTGGTCAAACAGACTCATTCCCAAAACAGGCAGGGCGGTGTATACCAAGTTATACAAAGTGATAAAGCCTTCATCATACACTGTCTGGAAGGACAAACAAGAAATAAAAATGCTTACTACTTAAGTAAGTCTTTGCAAGGGTAAATACAAGAAGTTTGCACTTGGCTCACCTGGGCAGAAAAGCCGCAAAAAAATGCATACCAGAAGTGCACAAAGGTAAAGGTGAAGTTCTTATAGAAGAAGTATCTCAGGAACTTGCACATGCGCAGGTATGACCAGCGGCCGTGTACCAGCAGGAGGCGCTGCAGGAAACGGAACTGGGCGAAAGAAAAGTCACTAGACAGCACTGCCTGCATTCCCTCCTGACCGCTGATACCCACACCGATATGAGCCGCTGCAGAACAAGAAGATATTGAGATTAATGTCAATTTAAAAAATAAAGCTTGCATAATGTGTCACACTGAACAAATGTTAAAAGGACAAGTATTAGCACCGCAAAAGAATCCTAGCCAATGAAGTCAATTTTTGGAGTACACCAACATGCACTGTAGACGGTCTCAGTACTACAATCTTAACTAAAACTAAACGATCACATTTTTTAAATATAGCTAAAATAAAATACAAATATTAGATAAAAACATACACTTTACAAACTGTGATGAAAATGAAAGCTGACTGAAATACGTTTAATTTGAATTCCTAAAAAATAAAATAAAACTGAAACATAAACTAAAACAAAAAAAAATTAAGCTATATGAAAATAAAAAAAAACTTAAAAGTAAAATGTATGTTGTACTGAAAATCTAAAAATAAAAAGATAAATCAAAATATTAATCCTTAAATTAAAATACTAGAATGTTATATACTAATAATACTAAAATATCACAGAACTGCTAAGAACAAAACTCCAATTGTGATTTAATATCTGCAGGAGCATTTGAACCTTTTTTATTTTTATTTAAATAAATAAATTTAAAACCTTTTCATTATTTATTTATTATGCATCAAGCTGAGTTCACCTTTAATCATGCTGACATCATTAGCTCCATCTCCTATGGCTAGAGTGACCGCTTTCTTATATTTCTTGACCAGCTCCACCACCTGAGCTTTCTGCAGAGGAGTCACCCGACAGCAGATGACCGTCTTGCACATGCAAGCCGTCCGCAAAAACTCCAGCTCCATGTTGCTCTCCAGAGCGAATGCCTACAAACACAAAGATCACAATGAGAAATAAGATGGTCTTACTCTGTGCAGCCACATCCATCTCAGCATCAGGCAGAAGAAAGTACAGAGCAGAGAAAGAGGCTTCTCACCAGGCTGTGTCCATTTATCACCAGTCCGTAGTCTCCATTTACATTTTCATCCACAACCACTGTAGGGGTTTCACCCAGGATAACCTCAGGAATAAGGAATTTGTCTTGTTCAGTAGCAGGACACATCTTTAGACGGGCATCCCTTTGCAAAAAAGAGACAATTAAAATATAAATGCAACACAATTTTTATGAATGCCCACCCAAACTTCGCCCATGTGTTTTAGCACTCATTATGATACATGTTATGCCATCTGCATGAGATATATTACCTCAGCTCCTGTCTGACCTCCTCGGGTGAGTTGGATGCAACAATAAACACGTCGTTCATCTCCTCCCTCAGTAGGTTACATGAGTAGCCAATGTTCTCAGCTGTCTCTGTTAGAGACAGACAGAAACAAGAACGTTTTCAGAGAGCCATTTGTTAATCTATCATTAACAGAACTTAATTGACAATCCTGACAACCAAGAATGCACAAGAGCATGCACACACACGGACGCAAATGGTGTGGGTAATCAGTACATTGCATAATGATTATACACGACACAAGCACTGACCTCATTATGTTACATAACTGAATCATTGCACTTTCGTAATATAGACATACTGTAGAAGTTTTAGTTTAAATAACAATATAGTCTTTGGGAAGAGATTGTGTTGCTTAATGCTTTTATTTCTCTCTTCATAGAAGCACTGACTGTTTGTCAGTATGAATGACATAAACCAACTCCAATGTCTCTATGACTTTCAGATTTGAAGTTATGCCGGTTTGGGTTGCTAGGGAGCTTGCTAGTGGTAGCTAGGGTGTGGCTAGGAAGAGGTTAATGATTGGATGTTTGCTGCCTTGAGTCAGATGAGCTCACCCCCATGTCTCTAGAAACTGTGATGCAGAGTTGTGTTCAATGCAAAATTACCATAATGTAAATTACCATAGAAGGAAAAACATGCCTTGTAAACATGTATGTCTTTGGGGAAATTTGGGGCACTCTTTTCTCTTCAAATGCAGTGATTCACAAGTTTCTACAATCTGTCAAAGTTTGCCGTAATGTTAAGTCTATGGGATTTTTTAGGCTGATTTTTCGCCCTCTGTATGATCATCGTAAGTCAGATCAGTTAGAAAAGACATAGCAACTAACTTCAGATCAGTCTGAAGATCTGGCCTGAGTTTGGAGGTTGTAGAGTTAAAGCTCTAGGAGGAGCTAGAGTTGATAATTTTGATATATAATAATAAGTTTAAATAGTAGATCAGTAAGTTGGCTTTCTCAATTTGAAGCACCTTGCTTGTCACCAGTGAGCACCCAGATTTTGATTTCAGCTTTAGCCAGAAGTTCAATAGTCTGAGCGACTCCATCCTGAAGTTTATCCTCTATTGCAGTGGCTCCGATTAACTATACAAAACAGACAGCAAAAACACCTTAGCATCATATTCTACAAAAATAATATGAACATATTAGGGTACATTAAACAGAGCAGCCAACAAAAAGACTATAACCTCTAATTATGCTCTTGTTTGTTTTGTTCATACCAACATGTCTTTCTCTATCTCCTCGTATAGTTTCTCCAGTTTCTCCTCCCGGTCCTCCAGAGCCACACTAGACTCATGATGGCGCTGTTTCCACTCTGAAAAATATTCCTCATCCAAATCCTTATATGCTAGAACAAGAGTTCTCAACCCCTCACCGGCAAACTCCTACAGAGGCAGAGAGAAGCAGATATTGAAAGACTGCTCAATCAAATTCATATTTAATAGGCAAGATTTAAAGTATATGTACTGCATCTCTGTAAATGACAGGCACTCCAATTGTGGGTATATTTGAAGAGTTTTCTATAGAGATCACCAGCTTATGATGTTCTGTTTGAGTTCAAAAATAATTAGTGCACCGCCTATGTAGACAGAAAGGCAGCTCACAAGGCTTTCTTACAGAGGTATATTGTCTAAAGTGTGTGAAGCGGAGTCTCACTAGAGCCCTCTGGTGTTGACTCACATTGAGATGCTCTGTGGTGACCTTCATCAGTTCGCTGCAGGAGGAATGTAGTCTCTCATATACGATGGTGTCTGCTCCTTTACAGTACAGGGTGAGCTTGCCCTCTGGATTACGAACTGTAAGAAAAAACACACGTAAAATACAGACTACATAAGAGCCAAGGAGGCTTCCTAAAGTGATAGTTTGACCTAAAAACTTTTTGCATTAAATTTGCTCACCATCAGGGCATCAGAGATGTAGAATATGTAGACTTTATAACCATTATTTAATAAACCAGTCCATAATCTGTAACACAATTCCTCTAGTGAAAGTAAATTGTCTTCTCGCATCAAAATATTTAGAATATATTCATAGAATATATTTGTTTTACTTGTAAACAGCGCTTGATCTGTGTATATTTCTCTCCTGATAAAGATGACTGAAGAAAGCCAGTATATGGGTAGAGGAGTCCTATTTTAACCAGACGCAGTGAATTCAAGTTTATAAAAAGGCCTTAATGATGAATTGTTTATAACAAATGCACAACCTTTTGCTTCACAAGACAATATTTAATGGACGGGAGTCGCGTCAGATTATTGTGTTTTTGTGAATATTGTGCATTCACTGCAGAGCATCCATCGGTGAGCAAGTGATGCAATGCTACATTTCTCCAAATAATATCTTATGAAGAAACTCATCTGCATCTTGGATGGCCTGAGGGTGAGGACATTTTCTGGGAATTCTGGGTAAACTCAATAGTATGCATACCAATTACAGACATCCTTTTTCGCACATTGTTAAAATCCAGGATGGCTAGCAGCTCAAAGCTCCTCTGGACCCCCATCTCCTCTATTGTCACTGTCTCAGGGCTGCGTGAGCGGAACACAAAGCCGAAATTACGCGCGGCCGTGACCAGAGCGCCCTCATCAGGAGACTGCGCCTGGTACACCAGATCGCCTACAAAATAAATCAAGAGTAAATTAATTAACAAAAAATTAACAGCGCATGTTTTAATGTAGACAGACAGCAAAAGGCTAAGGGATGTTAAAAACTTATTTCGAGCGAAAAACAAGACTAATTCGCTTACCCCATCGGCAGATTGCTTGTGTCAATTTGACTATAATTTTTACTTGTCTAGAAAATTCTTCTTGATTTAAGAATTTTTTGATATTTTGGCTAGAACCTAGAATTGCATTTTTTGCAGTGTACACAACCACTTACCCTCCTTTTTCTCTTCTGCCATAACAGTGTGACAGAGAGCGAGTAATCTGAAGAAAGCATGGACATCTGGAAGCTCCAGCTTTATAGCCTCTACCAGCTTATGATCGTAAAAGAAGAACTTTGGGTCTGCAAGCCGGTTAAAGGAGAAATCCACTGGTGTCATTTCCTATTACGCAAAACGCAAACTCATTAACCCAGCCGACTCATTAAAATCCCTTGCGATGTTTGAGACGTTGTTTCTCACCTCTGTGATCTCCAGCCTCTGTCCACTATAGTGGTCAATAACATCTCCTGGAGAGCAGAGAAAACACACTTTTAAGTTCAAACAGTATCTGGCTGTTTGATCGCTGCAGGGGAGTTTTGTTTCTTGGCAATCTTTTGAAATAACATAGGCCCACAAATATAACTGCATGCATGTGGGATTGGTCCTGACCGTAGGATTTCCCATTAATGGAGCATTTGTTGAAGGTCATGATGTTCTGGGTGAGCGTGCCGGTTTTGTCTGAGAAGATGTATTTGATCTGTCCTAGCTCTTCGTTGAGGGTTGTGGTTCGAGCCTCAGCTGGCGTGTCAGATTGTGCATGATACATGTTCCTGTCCCAGTTGATGTAGTAACTGTTGCCTAACCGAATTACTTCCATACTGCAATAAAAAAGAAAAAATGAAAGTGACAGTCTTAAATTAGTGCACAAGCAATTACAGAATTATGTGGTCTCAGACAGTTTCACAAGAAAACCAAACATATGGAATACATAAACACACTCTACCTGACATATAATGAGATGGGCACCACAGTGTTGAGGATTATAATGTAAGACCAGAAAGTGAGGAACGCTGAGAACGCAGTGTTCTCTTCCCGCGGAAGAAAGGCATTGAACTTTGATCCTGCATGGTTTTCCCAAATCCCATTCCCCACGGCCAGAATAATACACATCAGAGCCAGAAGCCCAAAAATCTAGGAAGAGACGTGTTAACTTTGAGAGTTACCAAACTTCTCCTCACATGCTAATGAATTACATGAAGTATCATACGAACAAATATAGTCTTCTATTAATATTCACTCTTTTGTTCTGTTCCGAAGATTATTTTTGAAAGGCAGCATTTATTTAATCAAAAATACTGTAAAAATTAATGCATCATTGCTAAATAAAAGTATTTGTAGGCCTACGTATACATATGCAGTGTAAAAGGTTATCTAAGACTAAAGATTTAACTTACAAAGAGCACCAGGACATTCATCAGTCGATCGATACTTGTCCTCTTAAAGGTGCTTTTCCCACAGTTCTGCATCAACTTAGTCTCTGGGCCTAGACACATAACACATATTTGATCCACAATACCTTTCCCCTCAGGAAAACAAACCCGTATAATCATTTCAATTGTAAACCCAGAATATTATTTATTTAAAAGTCAGTATTTGTCTAGTCTATTTAGACTATGGGCTGGCAAACCATTTTACACCCTCAAAAGCATCCAGCACACATTCTCTGCAGTAATAAAGAGGAATTAAAGAGGGGCCGCAGACAGCTCCAGAGCACACACCACACATCTGCCTGAATTTATTACCTGCAAACAACACCAGACCAAAGCACCAGTCTGTGTTTCTGAGCGTGCAGCCTCTCAGCAGGACTCGCTCGTTGTCCAGAGAGTATTTCTGCGAGCCGAATGTCAGCGTGCCTGTAAAGCGATCCAGACGGTTGTTAGGAGGCTCACAGAACACCTCCCCTGAAAGAAAGCACAGGGGAAAATGTTATTGTTAAGAAGACTTAGAAGTGGAGAGGAGAGAAAGACATAGCTCAGATAATCTGGTTTTGGGAAAACCGATACGTTCGCACTTATTTTAGCAGACTTTAAAATCTTATAAACACAAAATTAGACTATTGTTCTCTTTTGAAATTCAACAAGAGACATGTAAGCTGGGGTTTTACTTGGGTGGAATAATAAGTTTTATCTCGTTGCCTATATCGTTACTACTTACTCCCTTACTACTGTAATTGGTTTGACTTTGGGCATGACCGTCCCTCTCTGAATGCAGTATGATCATGGAATAATCCAGACACCCATATTGCTGATGTGTGCTCATCGTCATTTGTGTAGGATACTATTTCAATTAAAAACTCAAAATTCAAGATGTAGAGCTGCATACTGAAAGTGCCAGACTCTCCTCAGCTCCTAGTCTCAAAATAGCCGTAAATGCACCTCAGTATTAAAGAGTCTGTGCTCTTTTTTTGTACCATCTGCTGTTTGGTTGCTAACATTCTGTAATCTTCTTTTGAGCTCAACAGAAATTGTGATGGGTTTGTAATAACTTTAGGACATGATGACAAGAGTTTGGATTTTTTGGGGGAACTATCCCTTTAACTCAGTGAGGCATTCTCTCTCTCTTTCTCCTCACCATTGAATGCAGCCAAAGGCTCTAAATTGTCTCCCATATCTCCCGTTACAGTCAGAGCCTGCTTAACCTTCAGGTTGGTTTCTCTGTGTGACAAAAAGCAACAAAGAAATCAAACACGAAATCAGGCAAACGAGATATTTCAGCTTCAAACAGCACAAAAGGATTTAATTTAACTGCAGATACATAAAAACAACAATGCCTCTTTTCTTTGTTTCTTGTACTCACCCATCCAACTCCGCAGTTTCAATGTACACTAAGTTAAGAGGTTCACTGCTGGACAACAGGAGCAGATCTGCCTGTGAAGATGATACAGAGAGACCAAGTAATGTTTAATGTTTAAATAAAGATACGCAGTTTGAAAGTTTCATTACATGTAATGTAATCTAAAACTAAATCTGTATTACTGTGACAAACTGGTTGTTCTCCAACTTTATGATGTCTCCCACTTGCACATTCATCCATTTCTCGCTTATCAGTCTATTTTGAAAGAAAGATAACAAATTATGTCTACCACATAAACATCATTCTGATCATAAGTTTCAACACTCATGGTGTGTGGGTCATATGTTTCTATTTAACACAACATAAATTATGAGCACATTCTTGCAAAGAGCGATACTGACACATAATGAGGGACCACCAGGAAAATGATTTCAGAAATAGCAGACTGAGGCATCATTCAACAGCCATTCATTGTGTGCGTGTGTGATCTAAAAACAGGAAGAACCTTTTTGATGCACTTTCAGCTGTGTCCTGTTGTGACTGATGTGTTTGTTTGGTAGTTAGTTAAAAATTCAAAGCATTCCAGGTTATCAGTATCAGTTCAATGGGCCAAAGTGTTGGGCTCCAGAAAATGCATGCACATTATCTGAACAAAATATGAATAAAATGCACCAGGTTTGAATTACAGTACATTGGTGATATGCTAAGTATTACTGAAATACTCTGGTAATGATCAAACACCAAAACTAAAGTTGTATCAAGAAAATTATTGTAGATGTATATATTTTACAATAGATCTGCTTGCATTTGGTGTCGCGTGAAATTCAATTTTGAAATGGTGTGTAGATAAGAAGACTGACAGGCAGTGACAAACTAAATTTCACAGCTACTCACTTTCCACTGATGAGCACATTCACTTTACGGTTATTCACCTTCCTGTCGCTTCTGTGGCGATTCTGTCAGAGAGAGAGAAAAAAAAAAAACATGTAGGAAATTAAATGAAAGCATAAAGAGAAATGTAACAGAAGCTCTCGTGGGATTTTTGAAGACAGAAGTGAATTCTCGGTCTTCAAATGCCAAGACCTTCTGCATCCAGAGACCAGCTCATCACAGTTTTTGAAGGCTAGAGAAAGAGGAGAGGAGGGGAGGAGTGTGATTCCTTAATTCCCCTTTACTCCCCTCAGCAGGAATACAATAGTCCTTATGTTCCTCCTGAGGGGAGTGAAGCCTCTCCTGTTAACTGTATCAAATTTTCCAGTCCACCGCTGACAAATTTTAGATCCGTAACCTTTCGCTTTACGATTTTCTGCTGCTCAGAGGAAAGTTCGCTCGATGACGCCTGTGTGCCAAAGTAAAGGGCATTTAAATTAGACGTGCACTGAGTATTGTAGTAATAGCTGTGAGTCTCATTAACTAAATGTCAATTTATTTCCATAAGACTCACAACCAGAGCTTTGGAAAGCCAGAGTTGGCTCCATTTGGGATCTGGCAGAAAGCCCAGAGGTCCTCTGGATCACACTGGGACGAAAAATGATTGGTGTGACAAAGCTATCCAGTCCTACATGGTATAAAATAATCAAGAAAATGTTGCAAATCTGTGTGACTGCGTGGCGGAATACTGTTTTCTAACTGCTTCGTTCCCATTGGCTTATATGGCTTGGACAATGTCCTCTTTTGTGTTTAGCAGAGGAAAGAAAGTCATACATGTTTGGAACAACATGAAGCTAAGGAAATGTTGATAATTGTCTTTTTTTGCAGGGTGGACTATTCCTTTAAAGGAGTAATTTGGTTTAATCTTACTGCATCCTCTCAGGAGGGGAAAATGAAAGAAATGTGAGCAAAGAATGAATGAATCCTCAGTTTGCTGTATATAGTCACATGTGTGTACTTACAATATCATCAATGGCGTCTTTGGCTGCAGTCACTGATAATACTAAGACTAGAGGGACGACAGTGGTGAACCAGGACAGAGAGGAAATAGCAGGAATAACCTACGAAACAAAAAACGGTAGAATGATATTTAAGTAATGGCAACAACGTGCATGTAGTGACTGACAGAGACGTTGCATGTTGTATATGACCATGTGGTTTGAACTTAAGAAAACATTGTCCTTTTATTGTTCATGTACTTTTTAGTCATTACAGTCTCTCCATTCATTAACTACTGTCTAGCTGCCCATGACAAGTAACGAAAATGGCTGATGTCAATTGACCTCCCTCAGAGTCAATGCTTTGAGCGAGTAAATGAAGTTTACGGGGTCATGAGACTATTGTTCAAGTATTTCGTCATTAAGAATGTGTGGGGTGTAGTCTTGTTATGGGAAGCCAGGGTCGCATTACAAAACCATTCTTTGCAATATGTATGACTAAACTTAATGTCAAATTGAGGAAACGACCTGAAAGAATTTCGCTTCCTCTGACTTTGTATTCAAATCCCTATTCATACATTTATTCCTTTTATTAAAATGAAAACATATCAGTCTCGCAACCCGTTTCCTGCACTTCACCCAGTAAACTTGGATTGTACTCACCTGAAGGATGAGCAGGAAGAGGAAGTAGGCATTAGCGATCCTCTGGAACTGCTCAAACAAGTTGAGAGGCAAAAAAGTGAAGGGGTTGTATTTGGAGGTTTTGATGGAATTGGTCTTCAGGAAGAAAAAAGATGAAAGATGGTGTCAGAAGTGTTGGCCACATTTCATGCTATATTTGGTGATGTGCTTTGTTTAAAGATTAGTCATGCTGGAAGGCATTTCCAAATATAAGTGATGAAAGATGATGACCAATGCATAAGGGTGTTTAATTTTAACGGAAACGTATCTAAAAATAACTGCAATCTGTGAAGAGGAAACAGTTTGGTGGATATGATGTCATGATGACACCTATGTCATTATCGATCTTGATTTTCGTTCGAGTGATTTTCTGTCAATTTCTTGAATTTGTACTTACAGCGTATCTGAAGGACGAGTTATATTCTCTGTCATTTGCTCTGATTTTCCTCTCCACCTCTAGACGTAAATATATAGGATATAGAGGTTAGGTTAGGCAAGTTGATGAGCCGAACAGCAATGAAAATTCACTTTTGAGTAATGAAAGACTTTGCTTTGACAGTGTTTTGGTGTCTGAGCAGAATGCCGCGCATGTACCTTTTTCTTTCTTCCGTGTACAGTCTAAGCCAAAGAATGACATGGCTTCTTCCTTTTCAAGGATTAATCATAATTTATCTGGAAAAAAAAAAGAACAAAACACTTTCAGAAAAAGTGTTTAAACTACTTAATGATGATGGCGATACAAAATGATCTTTAAGCACTTTTTGTTTGTATAAAAGCACCAATACATCCCAAGTTTTTAAAAGATAAAAACAAATGTGATACATAATGTATGCAAACAAACTGGCCAATATACAATACAATGATACCAATACACAACTGTTCAAATGTCAAGGGGTCAGTAAGATGATTTTTCTAAACAAATTCATCATCATGTGACACTGAAACTGGCAAAATGGCCTCTGAAAATTCAGCTTTGCCATCACAGAAATTAATTATTTTTTTAAATAAACAACAACAGAAAGGAGCACTTTCAAAAATCGCAATAATATCTACAATATTACTGTTTAAACGCAGCCTTGCTGAGCATAAAAGAGCATTTAAAAAATCTCACAGACCCCCATGTATTTGCACAATAACACACCACACACACACACACGTTTCATGGAAAACAGCACTTATGAAACCCGCCCATTGGACCAAATTCCAGAGTGACTTCAGCACAAGAGTTAATTATAGAAGCCACATGTGTGTTTTAAACGTACAGCACACTCGCTAGAGCACCTCTGGAAGGGCTGTTTTCCACTGCGGCCACAGCTTGCTTATGCTATCCACATCACTGGGAAAAAAACTAGTCATTGTGAAAACCAACAATAAACATTTACAGGAGTTACAAATCAGTACATGTCCCACTCAAGTTTAATTGGAAGCCTTAAAGTGATTATGGTTACGCAAAAGTGTAAATTCTCACATTTATCTAGTTTGAAACGTGGGTGACTTGAGATTCATGGAGCATAAAAAGAGATATTTGATGTTTAAGCTGCTCACTTCCATTCAGTGCAAACATACAGCATTGAAAAGACCAAATAAATCACAGTAAATTGATCATAATAGTAGGCCATATGACAATTGTTTGAGAACTATGTCAGAAAAGAAATAAAGTAACATTCTAATTTTGAGCTTTTTTACAGAAAAAGCCATCATTTAACTACTTTCATTGCATAATACCTTTCCCACTCTAATTGTCAGGATGATTAAGACCAAAAACTATTACAACATGTACTGAGACAGAGTCAACACCCAAGCCAAATGTGCAAACTTTGTGAAGTTAATTTTTCACGGCAGCACAAGTTGCAGAGAGGGATTAACAGGAAAATAGGCAGAGTAGGACAGAAATGAGGGGTCCCTGAGTAAAAAAACAAAGCAAGTACTTAGGAAAAAAACTGAACCACAGAAACAAATATGAGGGGTTCTGAGGGTGTGCAAAATGACAAGGTACAGGCCACAATACGCACACATAAAAACCACATATGCAAGTAAATGTTTGCAAACACGCATGCTACAGGAACACCTATCTCACTGCCACCACAGCAGCACAGCGCACCCTCACTGTACAGCAAAAAAGAAAAAAGGAGTCACTGAGAAAACAAAAACATAAAAAGGATTTAAACTGCCTTATACAGTATATCAGTCATTACATAAACGTTACATATGCAGGACGTGCTTAATAAAGTGTAGGTAAAGTAAAGGTGTGAGCAAAGAGGAAAAGATCTGACCAAAATAATAATAAAAAAATCCAACCACACCATGCTTTCAGTTTTCCTAATCACAATCACTCACTCATGCTCTTACTTTTACAAGCCCAGCTTGGATATTTCAGTTAAAAATTACAGAAATTTAAACAAAAGTTGCAGAATTGCAAATTTTATTTGAATTTAAAGAAGAAAAATTAACTGTTAAAAAAATGTCAGGCATTTTAAAGGTCAATAAAAATAAAAATAAAATAAAAAGTTATAGACACACATCAACTGCCCTATAAAAAATTCAAGGCAACACCTAGAAAATCCTCACTCAATACTCTGACCTTCCTCTCTGAAAGGTAAAACAATGACTGGCAATTTTACAAACGCTGTGTAGAGTCAAGTGTGTGAGTCTGAGGGGCTATTGTGTGCCCTCTCGTTTTCCACCTTTCACTGTGACACAAAGTCAACATTAAATCTTTTTTCCCCTGTGCTTTCTAACGTTTCTGTGAAATGTGATTACAACATCACCCCAGTTTTGAAAAAAAAAAAAAACCACATGCATACACATATATACATATACAAATATACACACAAAAGGAGTAAGATCCTGTCACCTGGTGAGCTCAGAATACCCCACATGCCTGTGTGTGTGCTGGCATGCTATGGTCGCTATTGTTTCACACCACTTTAGATAATTTACAGTGCCCTGAGGGGTATTTTTAAAATCCTAAGACTGTAAGCTGGACCATGGATGCCGTAGCAGAATCAAAAGAGCATGCAAATGAATGAATGAAAGAAAGTGTTGGTTGTTAGTTGTAATTATAAAAAAATAGATAAATGATAGGACGATTTATGAGGGTGGGAAGACACAGAAACTAAAACCACTTAAATGGTTGTGAAAGTAGGACAGTTCATTGAACAAGGGGTTCGTTAGAATCCCACAAAAAAAAAAAACTAGAGTAAATGTCATTGTGTGCATCTATAATGTATGATAAAATATAATCAATACAGAGTAACAGTATAAAGCCTAAATGCACAAACGCTAATGCATTTTGATTAATGCTGATAGATCATACAATGAAAGGAAGTGCTACTCACAAACAAGTGCACACTTGCACAATGCAGTCTGTGGGAAAGCTAAAAGATTAGCAACAAGTGCAGCACAACACTGTTACAGTACATCAAAAACAGTGCATGTTACCATGCACTAAAGAATCTATATATTATATATACTATATTACTATAGTATAGTAGTATATACTATAGTATATACTATATATATTAATGTTGTTTAGCAGAGGCATCTCAGGACGGTTTAAAACATGCAGCGACTTGCAGCAGGGTTCTTTAGAAATGCGGTAATTGCCTAGTGAGTTACTCCAGTCTGGAGATGACAGCAGAACAGTGCTAGGAGAGATTCTTTCAAACTGTTGTTAGTCAAGTTGCAAGATTTGTGTAAGTTGCAACAGCCCAACTACTGCTACATTTCAATAGTAGTTGGTTACAATACAGCTACTAACAAAAGGTAGCCTATACCAAACAACAAAGCGGTTTAACTGGCAGTATATTTTATAATTATCATATTTAAACTTAATCTCAGCTTTTAAATCACACATTATTATGAATGAATGAATGGATTTCTATTAGAATGACAGCGTCAGACTTGAACAGATACATTATTTATAGCTAAAGCTAGAAATATACCAATATAGCGGATTAAAATAAAAAACAGGTAAATATTTCACTATAAGAAAAAAACCTACATACTGTAGTGTATGGGTATTATTTTGATAAATATTTTACTCGTATTATTTCATCATAATAATATTTAGTAATGTTATATTTATTTTATATTGTTACTGAAAATGCAGTTAAGCTAGCAGCATCACTAGTTAGTTACAGTACTTCCAAACGCCACTTAAGTTTCAGTCCAATACAAAAAGTAAGCTCTATACAAATATTTGGGTTTACCAGATGTTTTCTTTGCAAGCTTGGCTAACAAAATGTTTCCCTGAAAATGTTTTTCTTTCAGTTATGCAAACATCATGTCACCCGCAAGATTAAAACATGCCTGGAACACCAAGTTAAGCTTTAAATTTAATCTGCGTTTATCAAAGTGTCCCTCAGACACGTAAACCATGCAAAACCCATCCGCAGAGTTTCAGGAGGTCTGATGGGTTCAGCATGAATTAGGTCAGCCGAGGTAAAGGAAGGCTGAAAGAGACTTCCTTGTAGATTACAAATTAAATGGCTAGTGAAGGAATGTTATGATTAGCCGTTGCAGATACTGGAACAGTACAGGAAGCTCTTAAGGACCTCTAGTTATACATTAAAGGCCAATAGCATCATCTCTACCAAATCTTGATCCAGACTCTCGACTAAATGTCTGTGTCATGAGCTGAAGGCAACAAAACATGAAGTGTGCCTTTGTTGCACTGGGATTTCATCATTTCCTCAGCTTTACTCAGAGGGAAACATGCTGACTGAGTCAGAGGTGGACATCATGGGAAGAGCCATACGGTGGGCAGCTCAAGCTAAAGAGCAATGATAGGTTAAAACATCTTACAGGAGATATATGGCTGAGACTACAGATGTTTGATGTCCCACAGTGAGATGCTTGCCACTTATGATCCAAAGATGGAGATCTGACCAATGATGGCAGCTGAGTACTTTTTTCGGTGACACTTTGCATTAAGTGGCCTTAACTATTATGTAATTACAACAAAAAATTAGTACAAATGTGCTCGTATTGAATTTCAAAACACTTCTGCTGCTATTGAGGCAAGGTTACGGACAGGTTTGGGGGTATAGGTACTGTAGGTTTAAGAGTAGGTTAAGGTGTAAGGGATTAACAGTGTAAATATAAATGTAATTACAGAAATGTAATTACAAATAGGCATTTTTTTTAAATATAAGTGCAATGTAAAAACATGCATGTACAAAATAAGTGCAATGTATCAAATAAGTAATTTAAATGCAAGAACATAATAGTTAAGGTCACATTATATAAAGTGGGACCCTTTTTTCTTAGGAATTTTTTACTGGTACATGTCAAAATAAGCCTTCTACAAATCTCCATGATATTCAGAGGTCAGCATAAACAACTTCTATGTGTCTTAAACCAGTTTAGTCAACTAGTAGTTAACCAAGGGTAGATCAGTCTTAATTTTCATATTCAAAATAAAAAACAATTTACATTATGACCACAAACAGATCATGTAAATAAATCACACTACTTTTAGTCTGATTCTAGTCTTTGCAATTTATGCAACCATTTATGTACTGTACAGATCAGGCCTTTCTTTAAATGGAATGGCTCGGATGGCTAAGAGAATTAATAACACATGTCATATTAACAGGCTGCATGTCAAAAAATAGTGCAAGACAGTTTAATGCTTGGTGCTCTGTTAGTCATAATCCCTAACTCAAACTATGAGTGTTAGCGACAACAATGCTTGCCTAACCAAGTATAACTAATAATAAGGTGTCGCACCAGCTGTGGCATGTTATTGTCCTATTATTGATAATATTGGTTTATTGCTTGCTTTTTGTTATGCTAGCAGATTATCACAGTACAATCAATTATGAGGAACTCAGCTACTTCTGATTTGACTGAAAACCCCTCACAGGATTTAAATATTGCACGTCTGAACTAAACTTCCGTATCTACTTGTGTTACATTTATTCATAGACTTTATTTTAAGTAGCCTTAAATGAGCTTGCTTGCATTTAAACACCTAGCCAAGTAACATAATTTCATCTTAAAAATGTTTAGTAAAGGCATTAAAGCGGTAAATCACAACTAAATGGAAACTCTATAAGACAAGAGCTGATGAATAATTCAGTCAATCCTTACAACGGCACTCAGGTATAGCAAAAGGAGGAGAGGCCTCTCATTTTACCAGAGAAAGGCATGTCATTTCTAATGACCTTTTAATTATTTATCCATTAACAATAACAGCCTGTCAGAGAGATAATCATATCTGATCAGACAGAGCCTGCTGTGTGTCATCACTGCATTATTTATCATATATTTGACAACGAGTTATATGGGCCACCGGAGGAACTCAGGGTCATGCTACAGTCACAGACATACACAAAGCCATCCTACACATGAAGAGCTCCTGGACCTGAGGAGAAGCAGACTTCAGAACGTGCTACATCTGGGGAATGTGTTAAAATACAAGACAAACATTTGAGTTTTCTTGCTTGATTTTTGATAATCTACGGTGCTAAATATTATATACAAAAACAAAGGCAAGAAAAATTGTCCTACACTCATAAAAATAATGTTATACCTTATCTACTGGTCTTTCAAAGAGCACAAAACACAATCAACTGAATATGCATTAAATATGTATATAGAAATATACATTGCCATTCAAAACTTTGGGGTTGGCATTAATTTTTAAATGTTTTTGAAAGAAATCTCTTATGCTTACCAAAGCTGTATTTAAATATTTAAGTATATATATATTTATTCTTAAAATGAATGCTGTCAAACCATTAATTGTGATTAATCACATATAAAATGAAAGTTTTTTTTAATGTAATCTTTGTGTGTATACTGTGTATATATTATGCATATATGGTGAATTAATGCATTTAGGTGTACTTATTTATATTCATATAAATTATATAATACACACACACACACACACACACACACACACACACACACACACACACACACACATATATATATATATATATATATATA
>JAUCMU010000097.1:4118958-4141007 GCA_032275025.1 Enteromius treurensis | reverse complement strand
ACACACACACACACACACACACACACACACACACACACACACACACACATATATATATATATATATATATATATACACACACATATATACATATACATATATATATATATATATATATATATATATATATATATATATACACATATAAAAATATACATATACCAATATACATGATTTTCAATGCATGCGTGTGCATTTATATGTACATAATAAGTAAACACAGCACACAGACCTATATTACATGAACAAAAACTTTTGGATGAATTTTTAGCAGCCATTACTTCAAGTTTGAGTGTCAGAAGAAGCTTTAGAAATCAGCAACTTTATTTATATAAATCCTAGAGACTCCACACTAAACAGACACACAGTCAGTCCTAGGTGTAGCACACTACTGTACAATACCTGGCAAATTTAAGATGCATTCAGTTACACAGACATTTAATTTCAAACATTTAATCTAGTGTTATCACTATTGTGAAAACGTATTCATTTAAGTATTCATAAAGTTTTGTTTTGGATTAACTTTGTCTCAGTATAACAAAAGAACAGCAGTGGTTTACATTGGTTCTCACCTGGTGTTAAAGGAACTTCAGGAGAGTTAAATGCTGTGTGCCATATGTTTCTCTGACAGCAGGCTGCTTAAAAAAAGTTGTATAACAGAATGCAAAACACCTCAACTTTTTGGGGGTAACAAGAAAAACCACCTCGTCTTCAGACTGTGTATTCTGTGAACACTTCCCACCCCTCTTCCGAGACTGCTGACAGACGAGAAAGAAAAACTTTTTTCACACTCACACCCACAATTTACTTCCTGTGTTCTCCAGGGCTGTCTGACGAGTCCCCCTCTCTACTGCTCTTGACCCCTCACTGTAACCCTAACCTTTACCCTCAAGATTCTTACCGTAAATGTCCTACAGTGACATCGTAGTGTGCATCGTAGGTCTATTGTGGCGCTTCTTTCTCCAGCCAGAGATCGTCAAAGTCAGCCAAACAGTCTCCTCCTCTTTGTCTTGCCCTCTTATTTTTTTCTTTCTCCTCCTCCTTTCTCAGTCTTCCATCTGCTCTCACTTTACGTTGTTGGGAAACAGGGAGCGCAACCTAGACTCATTCACACACACACACACACACACACACACTCTAGATAAACAAGGAAGAGGGGCGCCAACTTGCAGTGCTCTCTTCTGAGTTTCTCTTTTTTGCTCCACTCTAGTGATAGTTAATCTGAGGTAACATTTACTCTTGGTCTCTCTGTGTTATAAACTGAGACTGAGATCTATAGAGATCTTAACAAAAGTTTGACAGTCTCTCTTCTCTTTCTCTTTCTCTCTCTCTTGCTTGTGAGTAAAGTATCGATTTCCTGCACACCAAAAAAGGAAGCAACCCATTTTTTTCCCCATTCCTCTAACCACCGACAAAATACAGCAGTACTGAGCATGTTCACTATGACCACAAGGCCACACACACACTAAAAACTCACACAGCATACACATTTTCTTAACCATCTAAAACAATGACTTTTGTTTTTACAAAAAGCTAGTTATAATAAAAAGTTATACAGTCATGCAAGTCCTCATACGTACACACACACACATAGAAGTGCGCAAAATATGATATATTATCTGCTTCTTAGTAGTACTGCTCCTTTTTTACAGAAATTTGTTCCCAAACTATAACCAAGTAGTGAAGCATAAACAGGTAGAGAAGCTATCACAGGCAAATGACTCATTTCCATCTCGTAAGTAAATAATCATGAAAACAGTCCCGATACAGCACTGCACAAAAATGCACGCAACATACTTTATTAGAGGAAATGGCTATAGGTAACCTTGTTATAAACCCATTAAAAAAAAAAAAAATATATATATATATATATATATACATACATATAAATATATGCTATGAAATTAATTTCCTTTTCCCTGTTAAATATATGCATCAACATACACCAATAATAAATGCAAATAAGTGATCTGCATTATATAGAAATGATTTTTACCTCTTTCTTTTTTTTTTTAAACAGGTCACCTTATTGAAGTCAGGGGTCAAGGGAGTGAAATGGCCTGGTGGTTTTAAACAACAAGCTGGGCAAGGCTGGACCTGTCATATCTGGATCGGATTCCTATAGAGGAACTTCTAAAGAGAGAAGGAAGACTCAAAACGACATGTTTCCGCTGCTAAAGACTAAAGACAAAGGAGGAGAGGAAAGAAGAGGAAGAACCCATAGTCATATAGAAAGTTAGAAAGAGTGAGTGTAGTTTACAAACACAGATATACGCATCCGAAAGAAAGATCAGAGTCACACATTCGTTCATAAATAATTTATAAATAAATTCAGAATATCAACTCGATCTGTGATCTCATCCGTAGTTTAAAATACATAAATAGCTTTCCACATATTGACAAAACATAAATAAACATATGAGCAAAAACTGGAATTTGCAATAAATCCATGCACATGTGTTAGTCTACTTTACAGATTGTTGACATCTGTTTGGTTGTGCATATATTACAAACAAAACAAACCATAACTCCATTACACCTCAAATAAGAGAGCATACAAACTACTTGGCACAAGGTAAACAAAGTTTCATACAGTGTATCCCTTCTCATTGTCTGGCACTACTGGTTGGTCTATATGGGTTTTTGTTTACTTGCGTATTTACTGAGACATCCATAAAGACACATCATCTTTGGAGCAGTCGGACTATTAGAAATATCTTTCAAGTTAGACCAAGGTGATGAATGTTTGAATGCATCTCAGAGAATATTTCATGAACACATCAGTGAACATGACCAATAGAGAACAATATGAGCCTAAATGTGCATATCAGTGCCTTTCAATCAAATAACAGACAGCTAACGTAATTCATTTTGTAAGACCACTCCCCCTGCTGTTAGACTCCTCCCACTCAGAAGGCCTCAAAGAACATGTGGAACGAGCCCATAGACTCATGTTTGGCAAAGCTCTCGCATATCACTTTTTTATTTATTTATTTTTTTTGTAATGTCATTTGTACCTTTCATTAATAATGTGCTTGAAAAAAAGTGCTCAGTAAAATATATAGCCTTCTGCTTTTCTCTTCCGACTGGGCTGCCACACATTTTTAACAAAAGAATTCAAAGATTGCACGAACAATTAGCCAACAAAATATTTTAGTATTCACCTAAGATTTTCATTTTTTTTTTTTTATCTGCATGACTTTTCCAATCATTTGAATAACCAGATCATTTTTAGAAAACAAAAATGCAGAGACCGCTCTCACTATTTCAAATTTCCTAATATTTCTATGAATTTTCAAGTCGTTTAACTAGATACAATTTGTAAAACAAAAATGCAGAGATTTGTCATTAAATAATTCATTACTGCATTTTCCCTGATTTTTCCAGGTTTCTCAATGCTAGCACTCATTTTGAGTTGTTGTGATGCAAAGCCAGCCAGTCAGACAGTTAAGTGACTCTTAAGGCTTTGATTAAACGTACACAATTTCATAAACAGTATAGGTCCTTGTGTGATTGGTTTGTGTTTGTCTGTCAGTGTTTTCATTTGTCTTGTATCATCAAAGGGTTTCAATCAGTCCGGTTTAATCCCAACAAGGTCAATCTTGATCTTCATCTTCACCTCCCCTCTTCAGCAGGTCTGGTCTCAGACTTTAGTTTGACAAACTCTTTGGCGACCTCATCAGCTGAGCGCTGAGAGAGGATCCGTAGCGCGGTGGTCCCGGTTTCATCGATGTTGATACGAGGACCCAAGGGGCACCAGCACACGCAGCTTTTCCGGTCTGCTACGTCTCGCAGCTGCATTACTACGATCCCGACCACCCGATCCGCTCGACCGAAACAATAATCCTTTACCGTTATCTGAATCTCATACCAGTCCAGACTCACGCCTTTACCCAGCACACTGAAACAATACACATCTCTCAGTAATATGCATGTTTTGCAGCTGTCAGTAAGTATTAGTATTGTTCTAATAGAAAATGATGGTGTGGTAACAGAAGAGTAGATGTGTTTTTACTCACAACTGAAAGGCCTCGTTGTATTTTGCGGTCCAGCTGTTGTTTTTCGATTTGGTTGTGAATTTTCGTTTCTTCTCTGCGAGCTGTGGGCCGACCAGGTTAACATCCACAAACGGACGAAACATCCCTGAGGTCTGCCATTTCATGTCATTGACTGCAATCACTGGAAGAGAAAGAGATAAAGAGTTCATAAAAAGACACTGGGGCAGGGGGATAATCATCATTATCTCACCAGACACTTAAATGCACCGATATGAGTGCTAAATTTGGCTCTTCTCTGCTGTAGTGCTCTCACCTCGGATGCTGAGTTTCTGCTCTGTGTTTCCAGCTGGGGGCGACAAATCCAGCTGAATCACCGCTTCTCCAATTGGCCGCTCAACCCCAGAGCCTGTCGATCAAACCACTTCATCTCACAAACACTGTTTGTTCAACATATTACACTCAAATCTATGTAGTTTTCACACTTAATACGGTGAGAGTGGTTAAAAATATGTAATTTTAAGGAACAGATTTTAATGAAATGCTATAAAAAATGTACTATTACAAATTATACTGTAAAACTAGTGGTAACTTAAGCTTAAGCAGGGGATTTCCTTGAACAGAAATACAATCTAAAAATATCAATTCCATTTTGAGTCCATTTGGAAAAAAAACAACAAAACACATACACACATTTTATATATATATATATATATATATATATATATATACACACACACACAAATACTTAAAAAAAAAAAAAAAAAACGAACTAAAAACGTTCTAACCCCTTAACTTTTTTTATTGTATGCATGTTTACTGGTCTATTGTATACTATTTTATTATTATTTTGTTTAATTTTTTCATTTCCCCCGTCATGTCCTATATTTCTGTATTTGATTCTCTCTCTTTCTAGCCAAGTGTCAAGGATGAACGGATTTTCAGCCCACCTCTGTCGGGTCGAATGCTCTCCTTGGGGGTGATCCTGATGCCCATTCCATTTTGAACTGCAAGAGGAAATGTTCCATTTTAAAAATAGACGAGTCTTGCAAATGTCAAATAATTTACACAGATTGCATGGCCATGTGCAAGAGTTGATAAAAGTCAGGTGTATGTATCTCACCCTGAGCATGTTGTGTTGTCACAAACGCCTTGATAAGAGCATCTGTGGTCTGTGTATATAGAGAGAGAGCATAACGCAGTGAAGACAGCTCAGGGCTCTTCTCCAGGTACACTTTCTTTAAACCGTTCCCACCAGCATGGAAGAAGAGCTAGGCAACAGTAGGTTATAGAGAGAGAGAGAGAGAGAGAAAATTAGCATGCATTACCGTCTGCAAAACGTTCTACAGTTCACAGTAACTTATTTTGTCTGACCACATTATTACGTGTGAGAAGTCATGCCTGTGGTGAGCAGCTTTCTCAGACTCTTTCCCTTCCCACACACTTTTATGATGCACCCATCACCAGAACCTAAACTCTTCGTGTGCTATGTGTTGACTTGGTGTGACAGTTCTGTTTTTAAGCAGAGACTCAACACTTTAACGTGTTGTAACTCAGCAGGCATGCCATATCCACCAACACACCTTGACTGAATCCAGCGCTGCCTCCATGATCACACATTGCCTTGGCGACAAGCTCTTTGGCTCCACCCCTCCCTATAATGTGAGATAAGCATTAGCCACACCCACTGCCTAAGGCTATAGATGATATGTTTCAAGCGTTTATGGTTGATACCTTTAGTTTAGACAGTTCCTTAGCAGCAGTAAGAAGCTGAGCTCCCTATAGTAACAAAAAAAAAGAAAAAAGAAAAGTTATTTCAAACCAAACAAGCATGAGCCTAATCCTATGGAAGCATTTATATCCTACACATTTTTATTTCAACAAATTGCTACAAGCAGTGCAGATGCCAAATAATTTTAACTTTAAAAAAAAATTAGAAATCAGTCTAACAAATCAGAAAAATAATCACCATTTAGAAAAAAAGGCTATTTTTAATAAATGTAAAGTTAATAAAGATGTAAAAACAAAAACATAAAATAAAGTAAAATTCTTTGTATTATTACATTTATTTAATTTTTTAAAAGTAAAACAAATCTAAATAAAATAAACACAAGCAAAAAATAAAAGTAAAAATAAATACAAATAAAATTAAATATAAATTCTCTAAAATAAAATAGAAAAATGAATAAATAAGTAACACAATAGGAAAAGTGAGGAAATTGGGATAAAAAGCTATGCAATTATTGTGTTTTCATGACTGCTTTCATCACTTCTGAACGCTTGAGTCCTGTATTCATTGCTATTTCTGGATAGTATACCAACACTGACATCGAAATAATAATATTAAAAATAATAAAAAGCATTGATAATGACCACTTTTGCCAGTAAAAGAGCAGGCAGTGGTGTTCTGAGAGAAGGGACAGACAATCACATTACTGTTTGTGTCATGAATTTATTTTTTAGGTGTCTAACACTAAACACCATGTGTATGTGTCCTGATAACTCACTATACTGTCGCTGCTCTGAGGTAACACAATGGTTTTCTCCATGCATATCAGAACGTTCTTCCAGAGGTCCTTTAGCACACGCTTCAACACAGTCTTGTCACAAATGTCCGCAAAGATGCTGAGGCTGCAACACACATCACAAACAGACACGTCTATGTACATTTCACATTCGGCATTCGGGGGAATTTCCCTGGGGAATTCATGTGATGCAGTACTATTCAACTGATGACAGGTTGACCGGCTGTTGTTTAGAAGGCCAACAAGTGTGCCAAGAAACAGAAATAAGCATACATTGAGACCTTGGTGTGACAAAATTGACAACTGATCTAAAACTGGTCTTAAAAGCTACTAAAGAAAGTTGAGCTGAACTGACTGTGTGTCGAGGAACTCCATAAGTGGCCGCAGTGCGTTGTCTGCATCAGCCTCCGCTGTGTTACGAGTGTTCTGATTCAGAGGTCCTTTAATCTGATACAGGATCTCCGCCATCTGACGCACACATACATTCATACGGGCCTGGAAACTATTCACATACAGAAAGAGCGAGAGGGAGATAGGAACGGTAAGGGGAAAACATTTCAATAGTTTCAAAATTAGTCAAGCAAGCAACAAGCAATTTTTAAATCATACCGTATTTATTGCAAGAAAAATGTGTGTGAAAATTTTGTTTGTTATTTCATTTCATTCTGCAACTTACTTGTTCTAATTGTGTACTAGTATATGCTACTGTTTTTGATAGCGCTGATAATGTTTTTGACTATTTTGGTGTTACCCTTATTGAATGTCATGGTAATCTGTCCATGGGCTTTTATGATTACTGTCAGTTCAAGAACCGGAAATGCAGTGTTGCCAGATAATGCTATTTCGACAACCAAAAAACAAAATCATTTCAAATGTTTTTCAACTTATTTCAAAAGATAAAGAGATCGCTGACCCTAAACTGTCACTTCCTACTTTATTAGCTTTCTAAAATATTATATTAACCGGAGAAGACAAATACCAAATATAATTATAATAGCTGGATCTGGCAACATACTGTGCCCTCTCTTAAGACTCAATTTCAAGCCATGGACGCTAAAGATTTTCGCAAAGATTATAAACTGAAATATACATGTCATGCAGACATTCAGATGAGTTAAAGCAAACTAGCCATTTACAGAACAAATTCATTTTTGAACATAAAAAATGTACCAAGGTTCAGACCTCGGTGACCTCATAGCTGGCTATGTGGCTTAAAAATCTAACCCTATTTCAAAATAGATTTTTCCTGTAGTGCAATGTTTATATTGCATTCATTTTTTATTTTATGTTTATAGATGCGTTTAGAATGCATCAACATAAAATAAATTAAATCTAATATTTTTAGAATTAAATAAAAATAAATATCAGTTTTATCAGAAAATCACTATTATTTGTAAGAATGACATTTGGAAACATTGTAATAATGATATTCAGATGAAATTTGGGCTCAGAAAATTAAGTTTACCTCTTGGCGAACACGCCACTCAGATTATCCAGAATGGAATTAAGCTTCCCTTGCAGGTCATTGAGGATGTCTGCAGCCTCTGAGTCGAGCTGTGGAGAGTAACATGCACACACACACACACACACACACACACACACACACACACACAGTGTTAGTTTAATAGAAAATATTGAACTTAAACTAGGCAGAGGCGCGGAGAGGCAAGGAAAAGATGCAGGTGGGGGGGGGGGTCACCATGTCTGTTTGTCACGGTTCTGCAAGTGCATCAGAATCAGGGAAGTAGAACAAATTGGAAACATTCTCTATTGAAGCCATTTTTCAACGGTAAGAAAAAACGTCCATAATATAGCTGACAGATCCAACAACAGCTTAATTAAAGCAGGTATAAAAACACCATAACAAAGAGTGGATGATTTACGCTTATTGATCATTGCTAACATTTGTTTACTCAGTTAAATGCTGCTGAGAAAGAACAATTAAAATGTATCGACGGTAAGGGATGTAGATTTGGTTCAGAGTGGAAAACAGAGAAAAGGTTTAAGTAGGTTTTGTTTGCTTTCTGTCCAAGCTCCAACATGATATTACAAATATAGAACAATAGCATCTTTGTTCTTTATTTACACAAGAATGTGGCTCCAAGAAGTACTGTATTTGGACACTTGCACCACAATGTGTGAGCAGGATTACGATAAAGAGTCAAAGTGCTAATTATATTAAAGTGCCCCTATTATGTAGTTTTAAAAATGAGCTTTCATGCAGTGTGTAACACATCTGTAAGTCAAGTGAATGAAAATATCCTGTAAAGGTTTAAATCTTCTCTCTAAATAAAGAGTAGACTCTGAATCACTGACAAGTCCCAAGCAGTTTCATGTTGACGTCAACATAAAATATTACAATATTGCCTGTCCACTTTTAGTGTTTTTTTTTTTCATTGGTCTGAATAAAAATGCAAATTCATTTTTTGCCGCTAGGAGCATTAGAAGTTATCGAACACTGCTTTAAATGACATTGACGGTCAATGGAGGGGTTTGGAAAAATGAATCGTTTGGGAATCGCTGAACAAATAAGGTAAAAATAAATGCATATTATGAGAAAATTTAATTGTTTTTGTCCTTGCATGCATGTGAACCCAATGTGTGGGACTCCCAAAACCAAAGTATCAACCTTTCATAACCATAATAGGGTCACTTTAAAGAACATTGTCTTGCGTTTTAAGCAAACGTGTATTTGTTACACTCTTACTGGTTGTAAAATTTTGTGGAAATTGTTACATTTTTCACTGTGGCTTAAGTCAACAAATACCTGGATTTGCACTGAGGCCAACGAATGCACAGAACTGCTCATAAATGCATGTTTGTCTGAATGTCTATTTGCACTATGCCATCACAGTGATAGGGGAAGTCTCAGGAGGAGGAAAGAGAGAGCCAGGCTTCTAGCAAAACAACATCTCACTCACACACACACTCCCATACACCCATGATGATTATCGCACCTTTTTTGTGTCGACTGTTGCCTCTTTCTACCGAGGGACAGAGTGAAAATAACAAGGGAAAACAAAAGAAAAGGCACAGAGAGAAAATGATGCAGCTGAGCAAATCCTGGATTGCACAGATGCTTGTGAATGTTAGAATTGAGACAAATACAGGAACGCTAACACATAAACTGAAAAATAAACACCACACACCTCTCTTCCCTCATCTCTGGGCTGAAGAATAAAAGAAAACATTTGCAATTAATTAATCAAATGGGAAAAACATTCAAGGTCAAACTCAATTGTAGTCTGACAGATGTAAGACCTAGTCCAACAGTGATTCAGATGACATCTCTTAGAGTCAGCAAAATTACACATGACAAATATTGTGAGTCTTAGTGGCTATCTTTTTGTGTAATGTGTTTTAAGTGATGGACAGTTTGTTTAGTGTGATTATATTCACACAGAGATGGATTGTGAGGGCAGTCGAGTCTAGAAAACTTCAGGTGTCGCTTCAGTATCTGAATATGAATGCATTATTTAATCTCTAATACATTAAAAACAGCAATATTGTGATTTTTTTTTTCCAATTTAAAATAAATGTTTTTGTTTATTACATTTCAACATACTTAAATGTATTCCCGTTACACCGAAGCTGAATATAACTGAAAATAACTCACATTCAGTCAATGTAATATGTTGATTTGTAGCTTAAAACTAATTTTCCTATCATTATAATTGATGAAAACAGTGGAGATGCTAAATATTTTTTGGGAAATGTACACTTTTTTTAGGATTCTATATATGACTCTGAAACAATACGTTTGGATGTGTTCATTTTATTCCTGAATATACAGCATGATCCAAATATGTAGTTGAATGCTTTTTGTACTATACACAGTCTGTGTGTCTGTCACCTGATGAATTAAAAACTGAAAAATGCATAATTTGGTTGCATTATAATGATTTTCTAATTCAGAGTATATTTAAAAGCCTTGTAAGCGTGACTGGTGTGTGAAAATTTCTGGTTATGCAAAAAAAATAACATTTTAAATTAACGGCACAAAATGACTAGAATGAGAATGAAACTTTTTTTTAGCAAAACTCAAGTCATTAAAATGATCTGAACTTCCAAAATAAGTAGCAAAGTTGACCAGAGTTCAGACAAAAGCCTGGTGACACAAGACTACTTTAAAATACCCATAAAACACATGGATTGTCCTAATGAGTGTTCTAGAGCTATGCTCCAGAAAAACACTCCAAGACAGCAGAAGAAAGGTTTAATAAGCATCTTCTACTGGGTTTATCAAAACAATGATCGTTTATTCTCTGACAACAGCTAAATCATATCATTTGCCTAAGGCACACCATTATTTAAGATTTGAATAATGGGTAATTGTTTTTATGTCACGTCAGCGCACATGGATCCTATTCCACCTAAAAACAAGACTCTGACAATGAGGTACTGGGGCCCGGGGGACAGGATCAGAGCCAAACAGCACACATCTCTCCTTCCCTTCAGATTTTATACACACACTTGCTCCTCACACTAATGAGACCTTGTTCTATCATGTTTCAGAAAGTACCACACACACACACACAGATGTGCATCAGCTTATTACCTCAGCTCCATCACCCACCTCTGTGGTCGTGTTCTCATCCTTGAGACAGAGAAACAAAATTACATTCAATATCACACAGAGTCCTGCTGATCCATAGACCATGGGGCAACACTACCACAGACAAACAATGTGTGTGTGTGTGTGTGTGTGTGTGTGTGCGTGTGCGTGTGTGTGTACACAAACCTCCTTCTCTTTGTCCTTCTTTTCCCCCTGATGCCAGAACATGGAAACAAACACATGAATCAACGGAAGTAACAGACATACACAAACAATACACAAGTCAGAAACTATAGGCACTAAATGTAAATGAGTGCATAAAACGATGCATTATTCAATACAGTGAAAAAAAAAAATAAATAAATAAACATTTGCTGATTTACAATGTAATTTACTTCTATGCAAGCTGGATTTTCAGAATCATTACTCCAGTCTTCGGCGTCACATGAAGATAATTAATTCTAATAAATTTGAACAATCTTTAATATTTTTAAAACAGATTTGCTGATTTGTTGCACAAAAAAAGCATTAAATAGCATGATTTCTTGTTATAGTTATTATTATTATCAATGTTAATGTTGCTGTTTAGTTGCTTAACATTTTTGTTCAGGTATAATTATTATTATTATTATTTTTTGTAACATTTTTAAATGTCTTTTGATTAATTCATTGTGAAAAAAATGTATTCTTACCGACTCCCATAAAAAATCTGATTTAATCATTTTACCCAACAATCATACACATGGAATTACAAAATCTCACTAATTTAAATCAGTTCGGTGGGTTGAATCTTACTCCAGCGGAACGTCTCTCTTCAAAATAACTGAGCTGCATGCTTTCTTTCGCACAATCTTTTCAATCGTTTGACTATAAGCTACATGCAGTGCAATGTTTTTGACAGCATCCTGCAGCACAAGCACTGTTTTATTAACATGGTGTGTCGGGTTAGAACTAGTTACATTTTACAGGTTTAAAGTTGTCTTTGATCGATTATTGCTGTCACTTCAGCAGAATACTCATTCCCAGGGTAACCACCTTAAACATTAGGTGCATTATATACTGTATATACATTTATATACACATATATATATATACATATATACATATAACATATATTACACACACATACACAGGTTTTAAGTACTAATATTACAAAATACTGTAAGTGTACACACCTTTTCTTTCCTAACAGACTGAAAAAAAGAATGAAAAAAAAGACAATAAAAATGAAAGCCAAGTTTAGAAATATGCACATACAGTAGATAAACTCAAACGCCACAATATCTTCCGCACACAGAATTGAATGGAAGGAAAGAAGAATCTAGATAAATAATTCTACTGGGTAATAAGAGGAAGACGTTAAATAGAAGAGAAGAATCTGGCTCCCTAAATATTTGATTCATCTGCTCAAAGCATCTGATACGCCGACACGGACTACTTTACTACGACTGTCATACATCAAACTAAAGCATTTAGCTCACACAAACCCACCTTCTGCCTGTCGAGCTGTACATACAGATGAAAGGAGAAACAACAGTCAATGAAGGATGGATGAATGGCAGGGGGTGAGGGTGACAGAGGGAAGGAAGTTAAAATTTTGAACAGGAGCCGGCAAAATGCTCAAGGGGCCATTCACATAGGATGAGCTTGTGCATTAAAAACAGCTAGACAGGGTGGATCGGCCTAACCACGACAACCAGAATGCAAAACTGCTATGCCATGGGACAATGACAGCAATTAGAACATATCTGATGTTTAATAATATACAGAAACCAAGTGACTAAATGTAAAATCACTTATTGCGGTCGTAAACAAAACAAAAAACTGACTGAAACCAAAAAGATATTCTTCATAAAAGTTATGACTTGTCCGCGCCTTCCTAAAGCTGCTCGTTTAAACACCCCCCCACATATCTACATCACTGTGTGTTTTTTGTTATAACACCTCCCAAATGCATATGCAAAGAAAAAGGCAGAGCGACTTTTAGCGCTGTAGTGTTGCTGCGGGCGCCATGTTCTGGAGACGCTCTGTTTTGTTGTGACAGTGAAACTACTTTCTTTGAGCTTCCAAAAGAGAACACAACTAGAAAACAGTGTTCCACAACAATTCAACACAAATATTAAAATAAATTGTACGTACAGTAGGACTACTTCCTGAACCTGGGAAGAGAGTAGCCCAGCTATGCACTAGAGATATGTGTATCAACGATATGCAGAGATATCAACGATACCAGATGTCTTTGTCGATAGTAAAGATAATATTGGGCTCATTCTCCTATTAATGTATAAAACTATTATTATTATTATTATTATTAGGCAGCCTATTATTATTGGGCTACCATTATCTAATTGCCCCGCTATTTCACTCACAACAAAAGTGAACTGCAGAATGGTAAACCAAATAGACCAATCATACTGCAATGGATAGGTGGCCAATCAGAGCACATCTTGCTTCTCAGAACAATGGGCTTTGTAAAAATCAATGCGTTTCAGGAGGCGGGGCTTAGAGGCGAAACATTAAAAGTACAGTATGTGGAAAATAATGTGTTTTTGGAACCTTTAACCCCATAAAACATTACTTTACACTAAATAGACAAAATGACCCCTTTAAATGTGATTAGTGCTGTCAAACGATTAATCGAAGTTAAAATATTATTTTTAATATATTCAATATATAAATATAACATATTTTTCGTAAATATATACATGCACGTGTGTATTTATAAATACATAATGAATACACACAGTACGACCACATATAATGTAAACAAAAACTTTTATTTTGGATGCATTTGACAGCACTAAATGCGATGCTTCTTGACTCTGTGCATGCATTTATTTGTTTCTCCCCGCAAACATTAACAAACAAGTCAAGAATTTCATTGCTAAAGAACATTAGCATGGACCCTGACTGCAACACCTGACTCACATGAACTCAAAAACAGCTGAATATTTGTCATCCGTTCACAGTGTCATCTTGAAAAAGCAGAATTAATTGAAAAAATGTCTGTAACTGCTTGGCATTAAAAAAACGACTGAACATAACACCACAAAGCACTAATATATTAGGTGCAGTCACTAGAAGAGTGCCTGCTAAGCCTTAAACTGTTCTTATTCAGTTCTTTTAATTAGCAACACAATCCCAAAACTAATCTTTAGTTACTCTACCTATTTGTTTTTTGACCACTTTGTATTCAATCCTAAGGGGAGGACAGGAAACTACGGGAATAAAAGATGGCCCATGATCGGAAAATGTTGAAACAAGATCTAAAACACAATCACAGGAGCACATGACATAAACTATTGAAAGGTATACAAATCAAAAGGGTTTCTCAACACAAAAAACAGCCACTAAGAGTTAAACGGGTTGACTTTTATCATCACAAAACCAACCTTATTCTCCTTTTCTTTGTTGTCAATCTACAAATAAAAATAAATCATACATTCTCAAATAACCAACTTAAACTTTAAAATACTGAATATCTGGATATCTGATAAAATTGCATTACTAAATTATAACATACTAAATTCCTCCAAATCTGTCAATAAGAAACACACTCATCTACATCACGGAGGCTCTGAGGGGGAGTAGATTTTCAGCATATATTGATTTTTGGGTGAACATTCATAAATAAATGCACAAACAACAAAGTGCAAAAGTCCATCAATTGTTTGGTGAATACAGCTTAATTTTCTATTCAATGGGCTGCGGTTCACTCACAATGCGGAGCTGTTTTAATTAGCCTGTATGTTGCAATGATGCTGATGTTAACTCGGTTGCAATCATTAACATCACAGCTGTGAGTCTAAAACACAAACTCCACAGGACACACTCACTCTCTCACCTCCAATTATAAATATACCATTTGTACGGATCTTATCAATATCTTTTACTTGCATTTAAAACTAATTCTTTCTATAAATACAGAGAACCTACATATTTGACTCCTCACTCATGCTCTTATTCAGATTCACTGCTCTCGGTTGCAAGAATCAATTAATGCACAAATCCCAGCTGTAGAAGTAAAAGCTTTTGATTCTTTTAAAAGCTTAAGCGCTATCCGGTTGCAATTAATGGGTCAATTAGGCTTTAGTGTGTGGGACTGCAATCTAAAGACCCGTCTGCTCTTATCAGAAGTTATGAACTACCTTTATTCCTTAAAGCGACAGTTCAGCCAAAATGAACATTGTCCATTTACTCGCCTCCATTACCTTGAACTTGTATTTCAAATTAAAACCAAACACATGACAGTACTGTACATCAGCTGAGCCTTTGATTTCAGTCCATCTTTAAAAAGCACCGACTATGTTCTCTTAACATACCTCAGATCCTTCTGAATCCGAAATGCCAGACTGATGGAAAAGATGTAGATGTCAGACAAAAATAATAAAACAAACAATTAAAACATGGAATTCTTGGAAAGTAAATTAAGTTTATTTTGAAAAGATGAACTAAATTGATCAAAGGCTTAAACGGTTATCAAAAAAACTTCATATTAAAATGACTTCAGGATCATGTGACACTGAAAGCAGGAGTAATGGCTGCTCACATTAGCTCTACAGTACCATCAAAGGAATAAGTTACATATCAAAAATATAATAAAACACAGATTTTTTTTTTAACATGACCCCGAACCTTTTAGCTGTGGTGCAGTGTATCTGCTCTGTTGAAGTCGTTGCTGTACTGTCAGTGACTTGCTAGTATGTGTAAAGTGTATGGTAATTGTTGCATCGCATCCGGTCGCTTTGTCACTGCATATCTCTGTCAGTGTGAACAGCCATTTATAATGTTTCATATGTTTAAAAAGAGCTTCATAAAGATGCACATCAGGTGAGACGTATGCCTGCTTCTCACCTTAGCATCTGATTCATCTGACTGGCAATGAGAAATAAAGAAAAAGATGAGTAATAGCGAAAGCAAACAAAAAAGAAAGAAGGTGCTAGGTAGTAGCAGAAGACTTTCACTGCCTTGTTGATTTACACTAAATCTTGCAAAACACCCACACGCGTGTGCGCACACACACTCACTCTATCTCACACACACACACACATACACTGTACCACAGTGTTGAGCGTACAGACCTCATTGCCTTCATCATCAGTGATGGCCTGAGCAGAGGAAGACCAAAAGAAACAAAATTTGACCCCAGCTTTGAACACATACACTCATAAGCAAGACTTCATGTACAAACACACATCTTTTCTAACTGGAAGATGTTTAAATGACATCTCTCAACACACCTCCTCCTCATCGTCCTCAGGCTCCTCCTCATTCTCAAGCTGGGAGTGAAAATAAAGATCAATGTTGATTTAGGGATTTTATGCTAAGGGAACAACACTACGGAGGGTTGAATCATTTGGGTGGCATAAAGGGTACAAAAAAAGGACACTCCAACCTACTGAAAGAATCTAAACACAACACCCACTAAAGGCACACAAACCATACAGAAGGCTTATAGGGATAATCCATCACTTCACCTACCCGCTCTTCCTCAACAGTATACTACACACACACACACACACACAAAAAAGCTTATGTTAGCTCATCTACTACAAATATTCACCACACCCACATATCTACAGAAAAATATGCACAAAAACTCACTGACGTAAAAAAAAAAAAATAGAAATGGCATTTTCGTGTCTTGCAGCTGATGATTCACCAGTATTTTCAAAAAGATGTGGGACATGAACTCGTGACAGATGATAAACATTCAGTTGCTCACCACAAGTATATCATGCACAAAATGCTGGCAGGCCCAGCGTCATCAAACCAAAAGCATACACTTCAGTTTCTCCAGTTGCAAGAGCAAACAACTCAATACTCTAAGCAGCACAAAAATCACACGTAATTAGGTGCATCCTGAGGTAACGTGATGCTATTTTAGATTTTGGATAAATGAGGTACACTACCTTTCAAATGTTATCCGTCTGTATTGTATTTACTATTATTCAGAAAGGAAGCGTTACACTGATTAAAAATAGAAAGTAAAGAAATAACACAATGGGGTAAAGGCTACTTGGCTTAATAAGTAGTAAATCACAAAAATAAATTATATTTTTAAATATATTAAAACAGAAAAAAAACTATATCAAAAATGAAATAAAAATCTTCATAAACCCATATTTTTGAATGTTAGTGTACCTTTTTGGTGCACAAATAAAAGTACCATTGGTAAGCACACTGTAGTTTGAATGGCTTCTTCCCTTTTATACGTCATTTTAAAATAGTACCAATAAAGAATAGGTGCTGGATCTGTAGCCAAAATAAAAAAGCCTGTTAATAACTTACCTGTTTGGCTCCCATAGACTCAAACATCTTCTCCAACATCACACGCATCTGTTGCACGTTGTTCATCAACACACAGGGCTGCAGCAGAGGCAGGACAGAGCAAACAGCACAAGAAAAAATAAAGATATATAAGTGGAAAGACAAAACTTAAACCTACTTGGACACTTAATGAATGTTACGTTGAAACATTGGTAAATACAGTGTGTGTTAAGACTCACCGTCTTTTCTTTCTCACAGTATGAGGGGAAACTCTTGGAGAGAATAGCACAATACTGCAGGAGCACTTTGGTGATAGTCTGATTGAAAATGGGGAAAAAGAAAAAGAACGCCATTATACCTAAACAAACATCTGCTCTACAAATAAAGTGTTTTGTTCCCTGAAATAGACCTCAATATGTTGATTACTGCACGATTATGTCAGATAATTATATTTAGTCACGTTTTACTACAGTAGATTTAAATGTAAATGCATCTTAGCTCCTACAAAACCTGTGTAGGTTTTGATGTTTTGAGATGTCTCTGCGTCAGACGTCTAAGTTAAATATGACTCACAGGGTAAGAAACAGATGGTGATGGTCTAAAGACAAACAGTCAGTGAATCTTTTTCTTGCCTCCACTTTCCATCTATTATATTTCTGTCAGTCTCTGCTGAAACAGTATGTAGTAGTGTGATTTGTAGTCTGTTGATCTTCACCTTGGCAAATCGTCGATTGTACTGGGCAACCACTGCAGGATCAGGACAGTCTAGTTTCTTAATGATTTCAAAGCTTTGGTTGAGCTGAGTGAAGATGTCCACAACCGAACAGGAGAACAAAGCATGCTCAGATGTCTGCTGGAACTGTGGAAAAGACATGAGAATAGATGCTTCTTCAGCTTCGGGAACTTTCTGCCCCGTGTCTTCTCTTTGTTTGTTTGTTACCGCAAGGTCAAAATGTTATGAGAATAATGAAATGGATAACATAATGTTATTTGCTCAGATTTACCAAAGGGTGCCAATATTAGTGGAGGGCACTGTGTGTGGAAAGCATCTCTCAAAACCATTTAAATTTGCCTTTTACACAACTAAAAGAAACCTCTATCAATTTGAAGAAAAATCATCTCTCTAACAGGAAGTAGACAGCGAGCAGTAATTTTGAGTGACAAGGCTTGTTTTAATGCCTGGTAGACAAAGAGCGAAGAAGCCATATATAAGAAAGCGGACCACACACAGAAAGGTTATACAGCAGTTTCTGAACCGTACCCCCTCTCTTTTATCCCTCTCAAGGGCTCCATGCATAAACTCCATTGACACTTCCTCATTCTCAGCCAGCCACTGGAGAACAAATGGCAGAAACCACCTACAGATGGGAAATGAAAAAGAAATATATAGAGAAACAGGAGGAGGAATAAAGCAGGAGGGCAGCAAAGCAGCAAGTGGTCAAGAACATTTAAACAAGAGAGGAAATCATCAACTAGGCATCCTAGTCCATTTGGGCGTGTAGGTGATCACAGTGTGTGATCGAGAACATAAAACTACTCAGAAGAAGAACAAACTGCAGGTTATTTGAAGAAAGAGAGAAAAGTTTAGCTAAAGGGGAGTTTTAGAAGCAGAGTGACTCACGATGGGTACTCTGGGATGGTGTCGGAGAAGGCGGGCAGGTCGTGGACGTATTCGTTGTAGAGCCATTTGACTTTGAAATGCAGATTCATGTAGTCCGCACTTTTACACAACCTCAGCTTCTCATGCTCTGGAGAAACAACAAGCGTGAGTCGACAGATTTAATTTCATCTTACCTTGTCACGAATTTCACCCAGTAAACATTTACTCTCCTTTGGCTTCAACAAGCTATAAATTAAAAATGAACTGCTGTATCTATCTAAAAGTCCCGAGCTGTACTCACTCACAGAGGCTAATGTTTAGAAATGCATTTTACACACATACACTACGATTCAGAGGTTTGAAGGCAGTATGGTTTTTTTTTTTTTAAATAGATAAGTTAATACTTTATTAATAGAAAGGATGCACTGAATTTATCAAAAGTGACAGTAAAGGCTTTCACACTGCTACAAAACAAGAATCTTTTTCAAATGGATGCCGGTTCTTTTGAATTTTAGATTAAGAATTACATTCCGAACGTAAAAATGTATAATGGTTTCCACAAAATATTAAGCTGCACAAGTGTTTTCAACACTTATCATATTAATAATAACTAGATAGAAAAAATTTGTGGGCAAACTTTAAGTTGGCTTGAAAAAGCCTAGCTAGAAACTTTAAAGTAGTTTATAAAAATCATGCTAGTAACATGCTATGAGTTTAAAAAGTTTAAAACTTTAATTTTGAGTTTTCAGTCTGAAATAGTAAGAAATAGTAAAATCATATTATAGATAGACAGATTAGCATGTTGTTAGCATGAGTAGAAAGTGTGTAGCATGTTGCTAGCATGAGTCTAGCATTAAAAGAATTTTACTAGCATATTTCTAACATGATTAGCATGTTACTAGCATATTGCTAGCATTATTAGCAAGTTTCTAGCATGTTGCTGACATGTTTCTAAGATGATTAGCAAGTTACTACCATGTTTCTAGCATGATTAGCAAGTTACTAGTATGTTTCTAGCATGATTAGCAAGTTACTAGCATGTTGCTAGCATGATTAGCATGTTATTAGCATGTTGCTAGCACGTTTCTAGCATGATAAGCAAGTTGCTGACATGTTGTTAGCATGATTAGCAAGTTAATAGTATGGTCTTGGTATGATTAGCAAGATAATATCATGATTAGCATGCTGCTAGCATGATTTAGATAAATTAGAAATAGTGGTAGATAGAGTGAAAGCTTAAAGTAGTTTAAATTGGTTAGAAATAGTACTCAGAAGGGATGTCTGAATGAGTCTAATTGGCTGCCAGAATCTTGGCTCATCTGAACATTCCGTGAATGGGAGTCTATGGGATTTTTTCCAGTTTTAATCGTAATTTTTAGGAAAACCGTAAGTCCGATCAGTCTGAAAAGATATAACAACCCGAGTCAGACCAGTCTGAAGGTCTGGGCCGAGTTTCGTGGCTCTAGACTAAAAGCTCTAGGAGGAGATAGTGTTTAAAATTTGGCTTAGGTAACTTTCCTGCATGATTTGCCATAGACAAGTAGCTCCGGCTACAGTGTTCTTCAATGTCTCCTCCATCTACTCTTACCACTCTTATTTTATAGTTGCTGTTGATGTTACAGGCCTTTTCCAGATAAAATCTTTCAGATGATTTTCTCAGTGCAGTTCTAAAGTGTCCAGTACAGAATGCGCGTGCTGCTGACCTTTCTGACTGACTGCAAGTGCATTTGTATTTGGATTAGTATTTAAAATATTCTGCAAATTTAAATGTGTGCAAACTGCCACACAGCAAATGCTTTCTGCAATAAAATGTGCAAGTGCTTTAAAAGGATTGCTGACAGAATTAGAGTTTTGGAGGGAAAAAAAGAAACAGAAAAAAAAGCACAGGGAAGTATAATTTTCTTCAGAAAACTTTGATTATTACTATTACTGACAAAACCAAAATCATTATTGAGGAGCCTTCTGTTGACATAATATTGTTGTTGAGAAATCATTCATTATTATGAAGGATACATGCATTTGTATTATTTATTAATTTGAAAATATGTAAAATATGGATCAAAGAATAATTATATTTCTGAATAAAGCCACTTCTGTCCATACACACAGGTACAAATATGAGTCGCTCTCCCTAAAGAGCAGAAGCCTGCTTTTATCCAGCTCATCAGGGATGATACAACGCACAGGAATTCAGGTCACACATAAACATAACGCTTAATGTTATACGGTAGACAGACGATGGGTATCTTTAAGCAGGTTAGAGGTAGCATAAAAATAAAAAAGCTGTTTTGTGTATTACAGAAAAGCTGATCTGCTTAATCTTTACCAACAACAGCGTGATTTAAAGGATTATGGAAATTATAAAAAGAGCATTACACCTGCACAGACAGAGACAGTGGAAATTACAGATGTGCATTATTAACGGTGACACTAGATAAAACATTTTTACTGGAGGCAAATCTGTTTATTTTGAAAATATTAATGCACATGGCCAAAACCAAACACATGTTGTAGCAAGTTTTTGACCTTCACGTGTGGCTTTGTCTTCGGTGAAACTAAAAAGGAAGCATGTAATGTGTCTGGACTCTGGACTGTCCACAGAAACCCCAACAGGACCAAATATTTACTTAAATCTTCTCTATTTCCCCCTGCAACATAAACTATAAAAAATCAACCCACTCTTCCCATTATACCTGATTTTGTGTTGCCCAGGCCAAGCTCTTGACTCTTTAAAAATATAATTCAAAACCCCATTAAACTGAGACAGTGTAACATAAACCAGAAGCTCCTTCGCATCAGATCTATTTCAATCAATCAATCAAATTTTATTCATATAGCGCCATACAACAACCTAAAGGTGCCCAGGGCACTTTCCTGTATAAAAAACGCAAGACACAGTAAACAACAATCAAAAAAGCACAATAGATATAAAAACAACTATCAAGTCCATGACTACATGTTCAAAGCTAGTCTGAAAAGATGTGTCTTCAACTGCGACTTAAAAACACACAACTCAGTGATGTTTCCAAGCTGTCCCGGTAGAGCGTTCCACAGCTTTGGGCCCTGGACTGCAAATGACCGGCCACCAAACTTTTTATAATTGA
>JAUCMU010000097.1:4096564-4110889 GCA_032275025.1 Enteromius treurensis | reverse complement strand
CCATCTGACCAATCACAGCAGTGAGGGCTCACGGAGAGGCGGGGTTTAGACAGACTGAGTCTTCGAACTGCTTCACACGAGTCGTTTACGAATCATTTAGAAATGGGGTTAAATTAAATCTATTTTTGGAGAAAACTAAAGTGTTTTTTGACCTTGCATACACATAAACCTGTTTTCAGAGACTCATAAAACAGTATTAGCCACCTTTAAAATATCATAAAAGGGGCACTTATATTGTTACAAAATGCTACCAGCAGATACCTCCTACTGACAGCAAATGCCTGTCAGAATACACTCAAAATGCTCCAGGGCTTACGTCATGGCCTGATAGATGGATTCTATTCCATAGCGCATAGCAAACTCGTCTACAATATCCTGAGCAATCTCATCAAAGTAGACCTTCCAGGCATCATCTCCTCGTGCCGTGGGCAACTTCACCACACCTTGCCCTTCAACGTCTGTCACAAAGTGAAAAAAATTCTACAAAAAAAAAAAAGAGAGGGAGAAAGAGGTTCAGCGATGTGCGTTGCTATAGGGGTGATTTTGCTTTCAAACATACAGCTCATTTTTTTTAGATATGATTTATGTTAGGGTCAGATTTTAGTAAGACTTGTAATATTTTCACAACCTTATTCTCACCAAATCTGCATTTATTTGATGCAAACTTTAGTTGCAATTTAAAATAAGTGTTATACAGTATTTTAAATGTCATTCATTCCAATGATGCAAAGTCATTATGGTCACTCGCTGAATAAAAGTAAATTCTTTTAAAAGACCTAACCCCACATTTTTGGCAGAGTAGTATACACAGACATCTAAAAGAAATTCAACACATCGGTTTACCTCGTGCAAACAGGTGTACTGAACATGATAAGGGGCCACTTTCTCTTCTCCTTTAATTTCCACACTTATCTGGAGTCTTATGGCCCCTGATACCGCTGACTTGTCAGTGCGTTTTTCTGAAAAGGTTATTAGAGATAACACGTGCCCATTAGATGCCTGATATAAAAGACAATTCTTTATTTATCACATTTCATATTGGTAACAATTGATTCAAGTATACTAGAACATGCAGTAACATTTAATCAACTTTTTTCATACTGTCTGCAAAGAAATCCAACTCAAGATTTTAAAATGCATCCATCAGAAACAATGTATCGTTTTGCAGAACAGAACATATTAGAAAAATGTTCTGAGCCTTCAGGAATAGCTAAAGCAAAATCTGGCATATTTCAGTAACAATCTTATCTTTGATCTAAATGCATGCAAATCATTCCTTTATATGACTTTCATGGGAGCAGACTTATTACAACATTAAGAATTTAATAATATATATATTATTACAAATATTTTAAGCATAGATCATGGCACCTGCAACGCTTAAACAGACAGATGGTTTCATTTCTTGTGACATACAATGGAGCCATTCAGTTTGTAGTCCTAAAACTCATAAGAAAATTACCACTGTCTAGTCATGGGTCCCCCTTCAGTCATGGTTTTTTTTTCACATATCAGTTTTAGATTTATGAGAAAAATAAGGTCTTCATTAGCCCTTCTGGAGCAACTACAGCTTTCATTTTTTAACAACTTGCATTAAAGCACATGGAGGTTTCAAGATTCATGTTTCAGATGTAACAGCGTGTCATTTATTTAGCAGAACAAAACGTTAAACCTTTTCAGAATTCCAGGGGGGACCCACAGCAATTCAGAATTCAAGGTTAACATGAAATTGACGTCATAACTGTAGAGCTGTACATCGGGAGTGCGAAGGTCAAAGAATGAAAAAGATAATTTTAAAAGGAATGAAATAAAACCCCACAATTAAACATACTTACCAAGGTTGTACCAGACATCCATTTCTCCGCTGAGGGTTCGGACCTCGATAATGCTCTGACCCAAAAAGTCATCAGATTCCCTCTTCAGACGCTGCTTCACACGAGACTTTATATCGTCATCTTCATCCCACACGCGCAGTTTAATGCGGTCCGATGAATTGTGGCACTCACTAGGGAGGAAAAGACAAACAACGACTGCTTCATAAAAGAGAGCTGTGATTTCCACAAAGTTAACAACTAATCAATACACTGTAGACCTGCACATGTGATAATTAAAAACTTTGCTTTGACTTTCACTCGTCAATGAGGTCTCTTTAAATCTTATCTTATTTCTCATATCCTGCATTAAGATAAAACGGAGACGCTTTTTGCTGAAGTCTACTGCTTCTCAAATTTTTTTATATTTCTTGTCCTGAGCAAAACCTCCAGTAATTTCATGTGTCTCCAGTAGGGTTTGAAAAGAGCTCTCAACAATCAAACAAAACGTGATCAGATTTTCCAAGATACTTGCAATCAAACGTCAGAGATCCCAAAAACAATCAAATGACTTGAGTCATGCTATTAACGTTTATTTTACAGCTCTATACTCTTCTGAGAAATATCTGAAACAAGGGTGAAGACATATAACAACACCTAAGCATTAATTTCCTGATTACACTGAAAAGAGCCCAGCGAATGAAAGACAGGAGGATTCTAAAAGAACAAAGAGAGCAGAAAATATTGAATAAGACTCACAAGTTGAACGTCTCTTCCCACACAGGGTTGAGGTTACCGTAGATAGTTTTGGTTCTCTTCTTAGTCTTGCCAACCTGAACGGTCACATACGGATCACTGGAACCAGTTCTGTCTTTAGCCTGCAGGCCCTGAGCGCTCACCACTGGAAAACACACATGAACACACAGACTCTTGTAAGATTAATCCACGATCAGGGAAAATGTATTCCGTTGCTGGCACTGTGCATATTATGAAAAGCTTTTTATACAACCATTCCTTGAAGATTATGATTACTGCAAGGTATCAGCGCAATAACAGCTGTCCCTGCTTCCGTACCCGTGATGGAGATTTTGGCAGACCACTTTGATGTTCCGTCAAGCACAGTCTGTTTGATGGCCTTCATCTGCTGAGCATGGTTCAGTTTGGTCGCATTGAACACGAGCCTTATAATTTCAAAGATTTCAGGCCTGTTCCTCTCTCGAATCTTCATGCGGTCCTTCATGGCCGATATGATATGTTGGGTTCTGTCCTCCGCTCCTGTTTTGGAGCTCTTCTCAGCAGCTCCTAGCAAAAGCAGAGACATTTTTAATAATAAAATTGAACTGCCAAATAAAACATGCAATAAAAAAAGGGGGGGAAAAACATGAAAAATAATGTATACTGTACACTGTACTAGTGAAACGGTTTCCATTTTATATTTGTACTAGTGCTGTCAAGCCATTAATCATGATTAATCACATCCATCATAAAAGTTTACATAATATGTGTGTATACTGTGTATTTTAATTATGCATATATAAATATGTATATATTTAAGAAGAATATGTTGTTTATATAATATATGTATAATATAAAATGTAAGAATATTATTATATAAATATTTTCCAAATATATATATGTATGTATTTATATACATAAATATACACATAAATATATAATGCAAACAAAAACTTTTATTTTGGATGCACTTAATTGTGATTAATCACTTGACAGGACGAATCAGTACATTTCTGCATTTTTGGCATATATTTCATAAATTGCATAGAGCATAACCTTAAATATATACTCATTTTTACATGCTTTCTTACAGAGTTGATTTGAAAAAAATAAATCTCAATGGCACAGATGTAACATTCATAAGGGATAGTGGTTAAATATAAATAAACTGCTAACTGTAAGTGCTGTATGAACACTAAAGTAATAATACATTAATGTTTGTTTTGTTGTTGCTTGTTTTTCAGTGTTTGGTGGGTGACTCACTCTGTAAACAGTCTGCGTTGAGAAGCTCCTGGCATTTTTCGTGGCATTTGACTCCACACTCTGAGCAGCGCATGCCCTGCCGCGCGATGCCCCACAACAAACCCTCACACTCGTAGCAGTAGGTAGGCGTGGTGGCCGTCCACACTTCAAAGTTATGGGGCGTCGTGCAAGAAATGGGGTAAATCAGAGCCTGAAGGGTCTTCTTGTATACGTGATTCTTCTACAGAGAGAGAAAACACACTGAAAATAGTTTCTGCAACCCTGTAGAAGACATTTCAAAACAAACACATATAGTATGTGTTGAAATGAAAAAATCTTAAAGGAGTTGTTACAAATGGTTCGAACAGAAAATAGGAAAAAGCTCTGAGAAGTAAAAAGGGAAGAGTACAAAGATGCTCTTTATAAATTCTGGTCCTGTTTGTAGGTGTAGTTATGGAAGTGGGCAGACAGGTGTCAAACTGATGGCCAAATGAAAGCCACATCTTTATCTACACAAGGTGTAGGTGGCACACTTCTCTTTTTCTCCTTTGAAAAAAAATGTTTCAAAAACATTCAGCGCAGAGCATTTTAAAGGGTACCTTCACATTTTGATAAGACATTTTAACTAGAAATATGTCAACCATTACTCTATTATCATCACGACACAAAAAACACAATGCAATGCAATGCAATTAAAAGGAGACAGATGCTGTCAAGCTGTAATAATGTTACACAAATGTCTATTACTTTTGAAAGTCTGCTGAAAGGCATAATTACTTATTTTTTATTTATTTAGCTGGAGAGTTCTTTTTAATGAAGACATATGACACAAATAATGTCATTATTTACTGAAAATTACATTCAAACTGTCTCATGGTCATGCGTCCACATGACATTTATCATTAGTGATGTCAATCATGGCTTTTGAGGCATTTTGTGCCTTTTCGCATAAAAGCTCATCATTACCACATCATCCGAACAGCTTATCCATGCATATCTTTCATTTAATTTTTTTCTTTCCTCTGGTAAAATATGCTGTACCTTTCCAATTGTTTACCCCTGCCCAGAATCTACTGTGAGCTTCAATTACATCAGCCTCCATCCAATAAACAACCAATGACAGAACCGGGTCCTGCACTCCATTTATCCTTTTTCCTTAATCGGTTTCACTCATATGTATGCAGAAGAAAAGCTCTGTCACGACTCTTGTTACAGCATAAACAACTTGATGAAGTGAGAAGCAGAAAGATGACAGATGCTTGTGTATTTTGCATCTCTTACCAGTTCTTCGTCCTTCAGTGAAGAGCGTGCAGCTAATGCATGAGAGAGCCCTGCTTTCCTGGACTGCACAAGAGACTGAGAGGGGAACAAAGGTTGCCTAATTATTAACAATTAGCAATAGTAATACTCATTATACCATTTTGTGGTCTACCAGTGGGTTTAGCAAAACTGTCTCTAAATGTTTCCTGCTAAACGTTGTTCTATGCTTGCGTCTACTACATGCCCATTAATAAACGAAGCACTAGTCGGTCATTAAGGGCGACTAGCTTTTAGCATTTCATAGCCAACTTTGTAATTAAAGAAATACCATAATAAAGAACAGCACCAACAAAACACTCAAAAACCAGCATTAGATAGAACAACATGCAGAACTTGTTACGTTGCTAAAAGCAGACCAATTCTCCAAAGATTGATTTTCCATGAGAACAGAGATAAGAGCACAATTTAGCCTCTCATAGCTAATGACAGTGATTCAAAACATGCAAATGGCCTGGCTTTATCTTTTCTCAAACCACCAATTGCTCAGCAAGTCAATTGTGGTACAGGGTGAGTGAGGGGGCTGGCAGGTCATGGTTAAGGTTCAGTCAATGGAGAGAAAAAGAGCCTGAAAGCTTACTACATGGATCAATATTACATTGCAAAGAGAAAATGCCATTTCTACAAACAAAAAGAAGGAAAATCAAGCTGCAGCGTCATACAAATCCAATGAAATCAGAGTACTTTTTCCCTTATATATTATCTGGATGGCACATCTAAATGATTATAAACAAAAAGTATTCAAATTTAGATTTTTTAGATTGAAGGGTAAAACATAATATTTATCACTTAAAATTCTTAAAAGCTCTAATTGTGGGTAACATATTGCAAATATTAAATGATAAAGCAAGTCTTTAACCAATGAACTCCACTATTAATGTTACATATTATTACTGGATAATGCACTATAAGATAAATGTTACTCTTTGTGACTTCTATGTATGCTAATATAAATGAACTTTAATATGTGTTTTAATTAGTGCTGTCAAATGATCAATTGCAATTAATTGCATTTAAAAATAAAAGGTTTTGTTTACATAATTTATATATATATATATATATAAATTACGAAAACAAAACCTTTATTTTTATTATTTATATAAAATACATGTTTACATGTCATACATGTTTATATTTTTCTATTTTCACATTCTTATATTTTATATTATATATAAATATATTTAATATAAAAACAAACATTTTCTAAAATATATTAATTCATGTGTTCATATTTATTTATACATAATAAATATATACGGTATATATACATATTATAAAAACTAAAACTTTTATTTCACATTATTATTATTATTATTGATCGTTTGACAGCACAAGTTTTAATATATGCACACGCTGACATCAGGAAACTGTAGTAAAGGTTTGATTTTACAGAAATATTTGACCATCAAATTTAGAGACTGACTATTGAGAATCCTGTTTTCCAGATTTGTTCAATAACCTTTGTTTATATTCAGCTTAAAACAACTTTTACAAAAAAAGAAGCCTTTGTTGGAATGAAAACTGGTGTGCAAGCTTCAGATCAAGTTTACTTTTATTTAGCTTTTTTTTTGTCCCCTCCACAGCATGGCAAATATATCTGTGTGGGTTTCAGATTTATTGTTTTGCAACAAAGACTGATTGATGAAAGTTCCCCATTTCTGACTCATGGGCATGTCACTGAACTGGAGGAGAAGAAGAGCACTTTAAATATAGCTCCATTTCTGTCGTATGCACACTTGTCTGGTTTTTAATGCACCAGTCACACAAGATGCTTCCCTTCAAGAGTGAACAGAAGACATGCAATCACAAGACTGCTGGAAAATCACATTGACACATTTACATGAACACCAAAATCCATTATAAAAAAAAAAAAAAGCGAAGCTACATCTATATAATCTATATCATATTTTTTGTGGGGAAAAATGTCAGCACTTTTGCTTTCAGTGTGGACAGACAAATTGCTTGTCACTGGAATCTTCTTACATTATATTTTTTAGGACACACTGTTATAGCTAATAAAACTTTATATCTAAAATATGACAACACATGCCAACAAAATGTGTAGGACATAGGATGCCCTTTCAGTCTGCTTTGAGTAAAAGCTCAAAATAAACCAAAAAACTGAAAATGAAAAATAAAACTATATAAATATTAGTGATGTAAAATGATTCAACATGATTAGTCACATCACACATGTTTGTACTTGTTTGTATTGTTTAATAATGTTTATTATGCACATATCAATACACACTCATACAGTATATATTATATAAAGTATTACTTGTTTATATTATTACAAATATAATATAGATTTATATATTAATATTCTTACATTTTATATTATATTTAAATACATTTAATACATAAACGTTATATTTTTCTTAAGTATACACATGCATGTGTTTGTATATATACATATATATATATATATATATATATATACACACACATATATATACACACTTATATATATATACATATATACACACACACACACACACACACACACATACATACACACACATATACATACTGTACAGTAAACACAAATATAAAACAAAACAAAAACCTTTGTTTTGGATGTGATTAATCACGATTCATCATTTGAAAGCACTAATATACTATTTCAGCTATATACACAAACCATTCATTGACAGAAAGTTTACTTACCATAGCCTAGGAAAGCATTAGGGAAAGAATTATGACAAGATCAGATCAAATTTAAGAGGAACGATTACATTTGAATATTTTCCCCTGGTTTCACAGACAAGGTTTAAGCCTAGTCCTAGATTAACTGTAAATCTGAGCTGTTTCAACTGAAAGAAACTTGCACTGACTGATCTTAAAACATTTCAGTGCCTTTGTTTTGTCTTAAGATACACACCAGTAATTCTTTTTTCTAAGGCATGTTAATAAAAATGACTTAAACATCCTAATTGAACTGTGGCCTAATCCTGGTTTAGGTTAAGCCCTGTTTGGGCCATTAATTACTGATATTTTTAAAAAATTAGGAGACAGGGAAATATCACCAAAAATGTAACAATGTTGTGTTTCAATATGGAACAATGTGGAAAAAAGAAAAATCACTCACCACTTCACTAACCAAGGGGATAGGCTTCTTCTTCCTAAGATCAGGCATGCTATCAATGCCAAATATTCCTCCTCCCCTAAAGATAATAATATGGATATTTCGGTAAAGAACAGCTAAACAACAACATGGTCCAAATAGTGAAAGTTAATGAATAAAAAGATTATACCCAGGTTTGGCCCATGGATGTTTGTTATGGTCTCCATTGATATTCTGTTGAGAGGTTTTGTGATGTATTAAAACAAATATAAAATGTTAAAATTCACACAGACAACAAAAACAGCACTTAATAAAAACGTGGGAAACGGGAAGAAAGAGGACAATAGAGAAAGCCCTGCTGTTTGGTTGATTGAATTTCACCACTATATTCATGAATATACAAGCAGAATGTTCCAGTCAGGAGAACAATTCTTGTCAAGACAAGATTAGACATGCAAAGGCTCAGAACTCTCTAATGTAACTTTCTGTCAGAATAATCACACAATAGTAACCTAAATTGAAGAAGAGAAGAGTATTTTTTGCTTGTGGTGTGAACGAAGAAAGATAAAGACTTATTTTTCACAGAAGACATTATATCAAGCTTTGTAAAAAAAGAAATAATAATAATAATAATAATAATTAATAAATAAAATAATAATAAACAATAATTAATATAATAATAATTCACTAACTGTTAAATATATTAATCTTTTTATTTTATTTTATTTTACATTTTTTATTTAATTAGGACCAATTATTGAAGTAGCATTTATGCCACCTCTATGCTGCATAAAAAAACACCACTTTATCTCTTAACTCATCATTTGACAACAGGCTGTGCACTAAATGAAGCATTTCTTACTCCAAAAGAGATTGTTAGTGTAACTGCAACAAAATCAATGAAATGCAAAATCATCTGTGATGCCAAACCCTTCAAAACAAAAAGGCTGAGGGAAAAATCGTTGCTATAAAACTCTGACTCAGCAACACTAGGCCTTAAAATGAATCTGCCATGACAGTTTCTGTTTTATACGGTATAACCGGGAGGGATACTTTAATGAGCCACAATCAATAACACAGACTGAAAATGTGTGTAATGTTTACAATGCATCGTAGACCACAAGCCACGAGAACAAGGCATGAATGGATATTGAATGGAATAAAACATAGACAAGTAACTCAACACAATGCAGGAAACCCAAATCAAGGGAGCCTGTTAGCACCATGCACACCTTCAAAAGGGCATTATTTATTTCTAGCAGTGCAAACATAAAACATCAAGACACTTTTTAAACCAATAAAAAATATATAACCTGATCTTCATCCTGGCTTCCATCTGAAAATAACAAACGGCACATCATGCTATCGCACCATTTTCAGCACTCTTTAACTAGACATAACATTATAAAGCAATTAAATGTGTTGTCCAAGAACATATTTACATCTGCAGACAGGGAGATTAATAACCCTGTGTGTATGGACTGAGAACATGAACTGCATAACTCTGGGGATTTCTCAATTGATCCAGACAGTTCATAAAAGTTTCACTGAAATGTGTTTTTCATTTGTAATGGCTCGTAAATTTTCACTCCACTTTCATGTCAGATTTGTTTTCATTTCAATTCGATAAGTGTAATTAGTTTGTTTGAGCCTGGGGAACAAGACTAGTTTAATACCCAGCAGGGCGCTTGCTAATATATCTCCAGGAAAGGACCAAACACCCACTAGCTACGTTTCTGATGAGATCTGATGTTTTACAGATTAAAAAAAAAGCGTTAAATGCTATTTGTGAGACACGATTGATGTGCATAGCCATGAAAAAGCACATCAGAATGATTTACTTTTGCTTTCTGACAGACACTGTAAAAGAATGACTATTGATAAATGACTGCTATGATAAAAACCTGTTAAATGGTTAATGGTAAATTTTACAGGGGAAAACCGTAAACTGTCATTCCCAGAATTCCCTGAATTGCATTTCAAATTTTGATTGAATTTGATGCTTCTTAGTTTTTTCTTATCAGTTATGTTTATTAGGGTTCCACATGTAATGTTGTATTATTAATGTTTATTGCATATTTCAGTTTAATGAGTCTCACCATGATGGCAATTAGCGTTTGTTATATCATTATATCAGTTAATGAAATTACGGTATTTAACTGTAAATTTAACTTAAAACCATAAAACCTAAAATGTTGTTACCGGATTTTTTACGGTCAAATTTCGGGGCTACCACAGCTCCCAGTTTTTTTACAGTGTAAATTTCAAAAGATTGAGTTTACAGAAATTCACTTATAAACTTCTAACACATGGCAATGAAGGAGAACGATGAATACAAAAGTTTAGACTCCCCAAACTATATACCTGGGTTCAAATCATCTTCAGAAAATGTTGAGATGGTCCCTATACTGAGTTGTCTTCTAGACTCTCTCTTCTCCCTTAGAATCTGCTGGAAACTCCTGAGGCACTTCAGACGACGTGCATCCCGCTGACTAAGCTCTGCTTCACTACCTCCTTCTGTAGAGGAATCGGTGGGAGGCTGCGTTTCCCCCGCTAGTGCTCTTTGCTCCTCTTCTACTGCTAGATCCTCAGGGGAAAAAGAGTCTGCGATAATGTCTGCAGAGAAACACTGTGGTAAATGAGCATTGACTGGATGTCCAGATGTAGCATCTGATCCATTACTAGTGGAGGAGTCCAGTCCTGGAGAATATGGATGTTCTGAATGGTCAATAATTTGCTGGTGAGGAGGCAATTCAGGTTTTGCTTTGGTGGAAATGCATTGAGGTATCTCTTCGAAGCCTTTGTCTGTTCTGATGGCTTGTGGATGCTCAGAATAATTTGTTTCCATTTGTGTAGTCTCCATCTCTATTTGAATCATTTTTAAATTTGGTGTCTCAGTATTAACAACTTTTCCCATTCCTTGTTGTTCCTCACACGGAGAGATCTGCATATGGACTTCGACCCTTTCACCAGGCACAGTAGCACTAGCTCCATCCATCTTCTTCAGAGCTCCTCGCAAGGCAGTTTTGAAGTCAAGAACTGCTCTACCAAACTTTTTTACATTAAACGCCACATTACTGTCATCAGCAGAGTCTGGCTTCCAATCAGGGACATTCTGATTATATGTACCTTCATCTAGAAGGCTCCTCGATGGTTTAACAATCACACTTTCTGTTAACTCACTTTTAAATGGAACTACGCAATTTTCACAAGACGATGATGTGTGATTTTGATAAACAGAGCTCTGAGGACTGTTACCATCTGCTTTGCATTTACAGCAGCCCAAACCGGGTTCTTCAGGCAGTATGTCTGCATCACACAGCTTCCAATTTTCTCTACCCACAGGAGAGTTGTAGTGTTTACCAGATACTATGGAAATTTGATGTGAGGTGCCCATCATACAAGTACTTGCAGCTCTTGATGAGTCCCAGCTGTCCACGTCACCCCTGCAGCACTCTGCCTCTTCAAAACTGCCTTGTCTGGAGCAAGAATCATCTTCGCTCCAACCGATCTCTCCACTCCTGCTATGTTTTAAAGCCACTGGGTTCCAGGTCTGCCTTTCACCCCCTGCTTTATCATGTCCAGAGGTGGGTCTTTCAGGATCAGATTCAGACTTGGAACTCTGACCTGAAGATAAAGAACTGGTGCTCGGACAGTCCTGTCCATCTTGGCGCTCAAGGTAACCAAAGCTAAGCTTCCTTCTCCTTGCACCTTGAGATACATCAGACCTTGCTTCTTGTGTAAAAGGATGATGTTCATTGTGCTTTGGGCTCTCAACACTATTGAAAGCAGAACACCTCGGTGGCTCTTTGTGCTTCCCATCAACGACTTGACATTCTGAGAGTATATCACCACAGCTACTTGAGGATTCAACAGGGTAGCAGCCCATACTAACAGCATTTGATTTGAGCGTGTGGTGGGAGTGACCCTCAGTGCCACCCATGGCTCCTGGCCAAGTCTCTACCCCAGATTTGTTTCCAGACCGCATGCATTCGATCTCCATTAGGACGGCATCTACACTGCTAGAGACCTCCTCGACCGAGCCACGAACAGATGACAGGTACTCTCTCAAGTCTGAAATCTCCTCTTGAATTTTGTTGATCCCTCGCAATTCCTTCAGAATGTGCTCAACGATAGCACTTGATTCTTCCTCTTGATAGTCCTCGTTATTCCCCTCCACGACTTCATCCAGCATCGCCATATTTAACCTGCACAGCAAAGTCTCTTTCTGACTTTTAGGCTCACCATCAAGCTCTCTACCAGATGAAAACCTAGTCCCATTCAGATCTTGGGTCATTTGGTTTTGAACTGCTGTCGAATTACTGTTGTGCTGCAAAGTGCAGGGAATTCTGATTCCTCCTTCTCGATTTAGTTCCACTTCCCCAACACAAGCTGCCCCAGAAACCGCTCCGTTTGGCACCTGAGGTGAACAGCAGACCTCTGCTGAAGCTAATCCTCTCCTGTAGTAGTTCTGCAGCTTTTCGACATCCTCTTCCCCCTCCTCATCCTCTTCTTCAATTCCAGCATAGTAAAGACCAGAAGGCTGGACAGAATGATCTGCAGATCCCTGCAAGAAACGATGAATTTTCCCACGCAACACCAGAGCAACTTTGGGATTAGGCTGCCTCCTCTTTGGCGCTGAAGTTTTCTTTTTGGGTCGGGGGTATTGAGGGACGCCCGTGCCATCCTGTCCATTAAAGCGGTTGCGGGAGAACATAGTTTTCCTCCTTTTTTCCGTGCTGTAGAGCTGAATCACATTACTCAGGCTTGAAATACAGCATCTGATGATATAAGTGACAGATTATCAGTCGATTTAAGCGGGGCTAAATCCCTGACAATGGGGGAAAAGTACATCTTAAAGCATCACACCAGTGCAAATTCACCAATTTGGTCAAGAAAAGTAAATAAATAATTGCCTTCAGTTAATTTTCTCCCTTATCAAAGTATGTCATGCATTTGCCTCAATACAAAGTAATCCACAACAAAGAGAATGTATCCTCTGCATATATTCTGAATCCCCCAAAGCGCAGTTTGATCAATGGTAGCACACACTGAATATGTGCTATGATTCATTTTCACATTACCTGATCTGAAATACAATCGAGAGGAGCAAAATTTCTTTAAATTATGTGGAAATGTAACTAAATAAATAAATGAAAATAGCTAAAAGTGAAATAAAGTCCCATAATGCTAGCATTCTAGCAGTAAGACTGAAAATGGAACATCACTTTTGGCTTTGCTTATCTGCTGGATTAAAAACATAAAACAGATAAAAAGAAACTAAACACCTTTTAAGAACACTCACTTAAATCCATAGCAACAGTGCAACAGTAAAGTGAAATAGCAAAACAGCACTGACATTTTATGACATGCAATTTCTACTACCAAAAAGTATTTAGTCAGCCACCAATTGTGCAAGTTCTCCCACTTAAAAAGATGAGAGACAAAATGAGAAAAAAAAATCCAGAAAATCTCATTGTAGGATTTTTAATGAATTTATTTGCAAATTATGGTTGAAAATAAGTATTTGGTCAATAACAAGATCTGAGGTTGAGATCTGTAAACTGGCTAGGCCAGTCCAGGACCTTGAAATGCTTCTTCCGAAGCCACTCCTTCATTGCCTGTGCGCTGTGTTTGAGATCATAGTCATGCTGAAAGACCCAGCCATGTTTTATTTTCAATGCCCTTTTGCTGATGGAAGGAGGTTTTCACTCAAGATCTCACGATACATGGCCCCATTCATTATTTCGTTTACACGGATCAGTAGTCCTGGTCCCTTTGCAGAAACACAGCCCCAGAGCATGATGTTTCCACCCCCATGCTTCACAGCAGGTATGGTGTTCTGCAACTCAGCATTCTTTCTCCTCCAAACACCACAAGTTGAGTTTTTACCAAAAAGTTATATTTTGGTTTCACCTGACCATATGACATTCTCCCAATCCTCTTCTGGATCAGAATACTCTCTAGCAAACTTTAGACAGGCCTGGACATGTACTGGCTGAAGCAGGGGGACACGTCTGGCACTGCAGGATCCGTGTCCCAGGGCAGTGTGTTACTGATGGTAGCCTTTGTTACCTTGGTCCCAGCTCTCTGCAGGTCATTCACTAGGTCCCCCCGTGTGGTTCTGGGATTGTTGCTCACAGTTCTTGTGAT
>JAUCMU010000097.1:4060345-4096464 GCA_032275025.1 Enteromius treurensis | reverse complement strand
CGAGTGGAGGACAGAGGAGCCTCTCAAAGAAGAAGTTACAGGTCTGTGAGAGACAGAAATCTTGCTTGTTTGTAGGTGACCAAATACTTATTTTACCAAGGAATTTAGCAATTAATTCATTAAAAACCCTTCAAAGTGATTTTCTGGATTTTTTATTTTGTCATAGTTGAGGTATACCTACGATGAAAATTACAGGCCTCTCATCTTTTTAAGTGAGAGAACTTGTACAATTGGTGGCTGACTAAATACTTTTTTGCCCCACTGTAGATGCTTAAATCAATAAAAACAATGTTTGCCTAAAACAGAGCTGCATTAAAGCCACAAATGACTATTAACTTTGTAAATCCTGGTGCATCATACTATTTGCCATGCCTGTCTCATTCTTTACGCACACAAAATATGACACGCAGCGAGATAAAATGTTGTCATGGAAAATCCAGCAAAATACAGTCATTTTTGGATTTCAGTATATAAAAATAACTGGACTTTTAGGAGAGCTGAAGAGGCATGCCGGCTTATCGACTCCTTGTGGAGAGTCAATTAAGCAAAGAAAATGTCACATGTTTGTGCAAAATCATGTGACACTGGATCAGTAGCTATGGAAACCATGTTCCATACCTGCAGTCAAGTTCTCTATATAAAAATATCTTTCTATACACTAATATGGCAATTACTCTTTGTTTTTTTCATCTATGTTCCTGTTATCTACTCCTAAGCATCAACTTAATAAGACAAGTTACACAAGCAGGCAAAGTGAGGCATCTGTGACACTGAGTGCTAGAGGAACGTTTCTCTTAGGGCAGTTAAAATAATTTCAGAGTCATTTTACCCAGCCCTACAGTTGTCCAGAAGATGCTACACATTACTATTCTTAAACCTCTACTGCAGACATTATGAGGGCAAAACAGTGCATTAATATTGGGAAATCAAAAATAAATGAAAAATAATATTTCTCCTAGGCAAAAAACACTTAAGCAATTTTCAATACATGCCAATAATTTGACTTTTAAAATTAGTTTACTGATGGAAAAAAAAAAATAATTTAGTTGGTGAAAAAAATTATTTGGTGAGTCGAAAAGTGCATCCAATGAATACAATTCAAAATGGTCATCAACACGTATTAACCATTTTGTTGTCAAACTGAAGATATTCTTTGTTACAATAAACTTCCTTATGACTGCAAAATTAATTGGAATTTTTATTAGGAATGACTCAATCAGAGCTCACAGTTTTGCACAGCACATCTTTCATGTAATTGTCTGTAGGTATTAAGCACAATGTGATGAAAGCAAGGGTTTTTAATTAATCTTCCCTTTCACTGAGCTTTAGATTCAGTTCAAACCTGTGTCGTTACGGTCACTACCAGACGCTGTGACCTTGCTACATACAGAAGACACACTCTATAGTAACAACATAGAAGATTTTAATTTGCATGCCAGAATTATTATTTGTACAATGATCAATTATAGAAAATTGCTGTTCACTTTCTCTCCTACATGTCCCATTCTCTTTTTCACAATCATTTTAAACAATGTCCTTGGAAGATCTATTCGTCATTGCAATCAGCTACATATTTTCAGATATTGATCATTCTTCCAGTCTTCCAATGCCATGCCTACCTAGTGTGTTCACAGAAGCCCATTCAAAAATAAAAGGCAAGAAGTGGATAAAAGGTCAAGATTGAGGAGCTTGTTGATCGATGCATACAGTACATGACCTTTCAATATAACTTGGCTACTATTCTGCATGCAAACTAAGTACATTTTAAATCTGCCACACGTTCAAAATAAAATGCATAATAACGGAACAACAACCTGTTGACTTCACTGTGCAACTAAATGAAAACGAGAGTGAGACAGCCAGCCAGATCCAAATATCTATATTACTGGCCATGCACTAAATTACAATAAAGTACCACTAACCGACACGGTTACACTCAAACTTATATCAGTGGATGCATGACACCTTAGATAAGAGAGGAAATATTCCCGTTTATGTTTAAATTGCATAAAACAGTATAAAGATATAGTACTTGAAGAAATCATACACAAATTGTTCTTTAATAATATTGCATAATATATCAAATATAATACAAAACCTTTTTCTAAAATAATGTTGTAAAAGCCAATCATATACATTCTCTGATATAATCTAAAAATATTTAGTATTTAAAGAAAAACACTTACCACGCTGAAGGTGCACAGATCAGTTAAACCACATGTGTATGTGAAAAATAGAGTGAGAGTGGAATTATAAAGAGAGCTCCACATTGTGATTCCAATGTAGAAAGTCCATAAAACGGGACTGAAATGCAGTGAAAATAACAGATTTAGTTTTTATCCAAAGCTCCAGGCAGCTTCCACGAAAATCCAACAAGTTAACCTAAACAAAATCGCTGTGCTCTGTTATAGCACAAGTTAAATAAGTCTGTACAGTCCTGGCAAGCTCCTCAATGCCCTCTTCTCATTTCAATTAGTAACAGAATAGAATTCGTTCAAATACGCGAGTAATTCTTATTCCTTCTCCTTCACACACATATGTGTCAGTGTTCCACTCCTCTATCTCTGATTCTCCAGTCTCTTCCTCCTACACTTCTCTGGCTTGTTGCTAAGAACACATCCACCCTCAGCTGTGTGTGTGTGTGTGTGTGTGTGTGTATTCACACACTTTCACCCATTCTCCTCTCTCTCTCTCTCTCTCTCTCTCCCTCACACTTCTGCCTTATTCACTCTTCACTTCTCCATCCATCTGTTTCTCTCTCTTTTCCTCCCCCTTGCGGAGGCTAGCACACACTCCACATCTCTCCTACAACTCTTCTTCCTCTCACTATGACATCATCTCGTCACTGTGTCCAAAGTACTAGATGAGTTGCATCATGTGTGCAGCAAGTTTTTACAGTACATGCAATTTTTGCCAGAAAAATTGCTACATGGATTAGTTCTTCTACAAACAAAACTGTCATTGTTTATCCACCTTCATGTTATTCCAAACCTGTGTGTGTCCTTGAGTGGAACATGAGAACATTAATCCTTTTTGCCCATAAAATTAAAGTCATTGGCTTGTAATGTTTTTTTTTAACTAGTTTCTTTCCAAGTTTCATTGCATAGACAAAAAAAAGTTTAACAAGCCATAGGTTTGAAACAACATGAGGTTCAGTAAATGATGAGAATTGTTAGTGAACTAATGGATAAGTAGAAAAAAAAACAATCATTGAGGGGGACTGTTTAAAAATGGCAGTTTTGTTTAATTAAGGCTGAGGAAAACCGTAAAGATTTTGTTTACATAATATATGAGAGTACTGTGTATAGTTATTATGTATTTGTGTGTGTGTGTATATATATATATATATATATATACAAACACATACATGCATATGTTTAATAAAAATATGCAGAATATACAGAAATATACAGAAATACATATAGATGCATATACATGCAAATATTTTCAAAATATATACTGTGTGTATATTTATATATACATAATAAATAAATAGCATAATAAAAACCTTTTATTTTGGATGTGATTAAATCAAGATTAATCGTTTACCAGCACTACTTTATAGTTTAAAACAAGGGTACATAATACATATCTTCTGAACATTTAGCAATTACAATGAATATCAATTAGTGAATTATTTAAATAGTTTTATTTTAAATCATTTTGAAGCCATTTTGGAAGATTACTGAGGCCCCCTAGTGGACCTCGGTCCCCTAATTGTGAACTACTATATTCATTATCAAAGAGTATGTGATCAGGACCCCAACATGAGGCAGAGGAATATTTAGTGTCCCTGATTGTGTCTATTTAACTGAAAATATATTTGATTTGTGTGATTTATATAAGATTTTTTTAGAAAAATAAGGATTCAAATATGTGTGTGTGTGTGTGTGTGTGTATGTGTGTGTTTTTCCTGTACTGCCTGATTGATGCTCCATCGACCTAATGCACAAGCTACTGGATGGCATACCATGCACCTTTTCACATTCGCACTTCCTCAAGGCATGTTCTCTTTGATCTTCTGATTAGGGAGACAACATTGGAGAGGTAAAGACTGTCACCGTGTTACTACAGGTTCTGTGGACGCTGTAGAGAAATCAGCAGGAAAAGGAAGCTGAGGTGCGATTGGGAGGGGTGAATTTCTTTGGTGACTTTCAGCCAATGTCATCCTATATGCCTTTGATTCCTTCCAGTTAGTATTCTGTGCATACTCACTACTCAGTGTCAGAAACTCTTCCTTATCCAATTCATTCGCTCCATTCTCTCTCTCTCTCTCTCCCTTCCGCTCAGCTTCTATCTCCCCCTCTCTATCGCTCTGATTTTCTTTGACACATCTTCTCCCTTCCGTCTCTCTAGGGTTTTCCAGCTCTGAGGATGACTATTGTAATGGGCATAGTGATTTGAAGTCTGAAGGATATTAATGTCCGTCCGGTCTGGAATATATATAAATATATTCTGCCCTCAATATCACAAAGAAAAAAAACTTGCCTACATAAATAGACTCATGTTCTGGAAGGCTCTTTGTGAGCCTTTATGTTTGGTATTTTAGAAGAAGTACCACAGCACGGTGCATCATTCAGGTCATTCTTCTGTTAAACTTGATCTTCTTACTTCTTGAACAATGCATTAGAACTAAATTAATAGGCAAAAAAAGCCTGTTAAAAACAAAGCAGAATAATCCAGAATAATCATACTTGTGGTTATTGAATAAGCAACTAGAACAAAGTCATTCATCATGTAAGAAAAAGACCCAACAGCTTTAACTCCACAGAGGAAAGCGCTGTATGTGCGCTGTAGATGCCTGATTGAAAGTATAAGGAACGAATGTGAAATTTACACTGGAAGAGCTAAGAAACGGACAGACGCGTTGTGCAAATAAGCCTTTATCATTCCACTGATCAAATTCAGCTTTACTCCTGCAGGACAAATCTGATCCCGTCATCTTTCAGCTCTCGTCATCTTTCCATTCTCCCGTCCTCTTATATTGTAGTGAATATAAAAAGAATGATCATTTTAAATGTGTCAAAAATGCAACAAAAGACTGCTAAAATGTTTGACTATGTTAGTCAAAATAAGCAATAAAAGCTATATTTCGCCACTATATTAATCTCATCATGTGCTGCTTGTGAAAAAACGTTTGCAAACACACAAAGAATATTTGGTGTTTAAATGGGCATTAAATCCTGGAATATTCTAATGAAATTACCTCAGGTTTTAAATTTAACTATATTATTGTGCCACGCAAGATCACATGGCAAAATTTCTTCCTTTAAATGATCAACTATGCTAACGGCCATTCATGAGGAAATTTAGGTAATATAGTTAATATTTAGTTAATAGTTAGTTGCGAACACCTTGTGAAACAACTCTTCAAGAACTACTTGTGAGCAGCAATGATGTTCAGAATTAGTCAGTCCAGATATACTACAGCTGTATTTTGTCCTTGCACAAGTTCCTTAACCTAGGGTCACTGCAGCGACACTGTCCCTGCAATCAGTTTATGGCAGTTGGCTTTGGAGTCACATATTAAATGGAAGCTAACAAATGCGTACACACAGGAGTTTTCAAATTAAAGCAGCATTAGGGACACCATCCATGCTTTACAGCTGTTAAATTTAAGTGCACTAACTCACATGCTTCCACAAAACCTTGTTCGCTGCAAGCAGTGTGATTTGAAGCCATCGCTTTGAATCTTTGCATTAAAACTAAAAAGCTGGATACTAATGGTTACCACAACAACAGTGGAGCTTATTTTATTTTATGTTATGTGTTGTTCAGGCCACCTCAAAGAAGACATACAGACTCCTACTTTTGCATAATAAATTCAGTATAAAATAATTTTGAGAAATGTGTTGACAGCATAATGACATCTATCAAATTATCTAAAAAGGAACATTTAAATTCACTTCCCTAATCCGGGATTAAATTACGCACATGAATAAAACACTACGGCTAAGCTTTGTTAATAATGGGTTCAACTCATTCTCAAGACATCTGAAAGCAATTTGAACCAGCACTTAATGTCCTTAAAAAAAAAAGAGAAATGTAGTATGATAGTTGGATTGAATCAAACTACAAAAAATATGCATAAAAAGGCGCCCAAGGGCGGCTCCACATGCAACAATCAAGGTTGTGTTTCCATAGTAATGTCACTTAGTTGCCATGGCAAATTATGTCTCATTGAGATACAGTAAAATAGCTATTCTAAACGTAAAGTATTCAGCACTTTGGATTATGTATAGATATTTATAATCATAGTCTGTCTTGCTTGTCCCTTTCGACACTTAACTTACTTAACTCGAGATGAACATGATGCAAACATACAGTACACAAAGCACACCAAACGAACGCCCTCTGCGCTTCAGATCCATTAATGAAGATATTGAACAAATACTCCAAACATTCAGTGCTGAAGATACCATTTAAGCTGTCAGCAGAAAAATAGTGATCACTTGAAGATGACTTTTTTGCCCAACACTTTCCCTGTCACTGCCTTTGTCTCAATAGAGCAATCACCCATCACCACGGCCCTCTCGCTAGCAGCTGTATGCATCAGAGGACACAGCTGCTGAGGCAGATCGCAGATATCAACCAGAACAACAACAACAACAACAACAACAACAAAAACATCCTTCTTTGATTTTACCATCAGTGATTGGTGGACTATCTAAGCACTGCAATACAAACTTCTACCAGTTTATTATTCTATTCTTTTTGGTAAAATTACGTTAACATTTAGTTTGTGTTTGAAGTGAACACCACACTTGAAGCCACACTGGTGGAAGCCATTGGAGATTATTTAAAATGACCTTTTGAAGGCGTCTCAAATATCCTATTTTGTATAATGGGTGAGGAAACTACTGACAGCCCTTACATTGCATGAAAATCATTTAACCTTCGTTTTTAAAAAGCCTTCCCTGCTGGGTTAACAATCATCAAGTACAGAGGGAGGAATTAAGTCACAGCGACAAGCGCACTACAGCCCTTCCAGCAGCCCACATTAAACAATATGAAAAAATAAATAAAAACTCTCAAATCCAAATTAGACCACAGGTAAACAGTAGAGCATACTGTGTGGCACACATTTTTTTCAATTACCAAAGCAACCAGAGTATGACTCAGGGAAAAGCTTAAGAAAGAAAGCAGACTCTTACTATGACACATGCATTTAGTGGCTGGTCTCAATCTCACTCGGCACACACACATACATGAACACACAAGGCATCAAAAAACAAAACAAACACAAGGGCTGTAAATAAATTCGAAACTTATTTTACATACAGTGCACATGGAATTTTTTTTTATTTTTTTTTACATATTTCTTAATCTTATCTTATAAATAAAGGCCATTCAAATAGAATAAACATAAGAAATAACTGATATGTCATTATTTTTATTACCAGCAGCAGCCTGTTTGAATTTGTCAGGTGAATCTCAATCAACCAAACAAGAGAAAGGCAAAGAACTAGGAATGGTTTAGTATAGATAAATATCAAGAGAGCAATCAAGTGAAAGAATGAGGAAGTAGAGGACCAAAACAAGAATAATTTCGTTTTTAACTGTTTGAAAAGGTGAGAGGTGTTTTGTTTTCTCCCTCCTACCTCATGCAGCTTCGCTCTGACTTTATTGATGGCCTTCAACCAGCGCAGACGGGAAGGAGAGAAAGGAGGTGGTCCATCCTCAAAGAAACTGAAAAAACACAATTAAAATGACATAAAACCATGTGGCTAAAACCACTCACTATAACCACGCTTTAGGTTCATTTCCTGAAAGTGTATATTATGAATTTGCATATTATTTGTCACCAAGATGGTCCTAAAGCTATGAGATATTGTATTTACAGCAGATGGAGATCAGAAAGATTCTGTAGCATAAACGAATGTTTCATTATTACAAAGCTTGATTAAATTAGTTGAGGTCAAACAGTACACCTTTGCCAGTGTTGTACTTTTCATTCATTTAAATACTAGCTTAGCTTTCAGGTTTCATATAACTAGGAAACACCCTTTCCTAGTCTTTTATATATATTTCACCCATCCTCTATTCAACACTTACCTCTGTTGCCTCTCTGGCTTTCTCCCGTGATTAGCAACAGGCTTGGGCACACTCCCTCCCTGTACTTCTTTCGCCACATTTGCTAATATCTCTCTTTCCCCTTTTTCTGTGTCATCTGAGGCTGGATGAGGTTGAGCAACAATAGAAGGCCTGATCTGAGCATCTGAATAGCTTTGTTCTTCTGGCTCAGAGCTGAACTGGGAACTTGCTTGGCTAAGGTTACCAGAAGACCCAAATCGAGAACTGTCCACCGGGCTGGTTAAGAAACACAAAAAGGATGTGAACAGGATTAAGACTCATTAGCTCAATGTGGTATTTTTGAAATACAAAATTAATTAGTATCAGTTAATTCTAATGTTTAAATGTAAGTACTGTTTAAAGGATTAAGTGTTTTTTAAATGATTCTTAATAACAGGAGCAAGAAATTGTAATGTTATGTGGTTTATGTATTGTCTTGACAGACAGTAAGAATCCAAAAAAATGATGCAAAAGAGGAATAAATAATAACATTAATAATAATAATAAATAAAAAAATAACATACTGGAAAGATGGAAGGTTATGTACACAACAAACCATAATAAATGGCCTAAGAATAGCAATGTATTATGATTTTACTAGCCTTTTATCAAATGTTTGCTGTTGAAGGCTCTCTGATGGCTTTTCTGCAAAGGAAACTGTATCAGGAGGGTGTTTGTCCTTATCCATGTAATCTTGAGAAATTTTGGATTCGTTCATATATTCTACTTCCAGACTGGATGCCCCTTTAAGTGCTGTTGGACTGTCTGGACTTGTGTCAAAGCTTGGTTGCTTCTGTGAAGAGTTGTCACTTGGACCTTCTGTATCACTGGGATCCGCACTTCCTGAGACCTGTGATTCAGGTGACAATTTATCTGCCTCTGGTTCATCATTTTCTTCAGGCTTCAAGTCTGGGAGTTTAGACTGGGTGGCAGGAGGGGTCTGAGGGGGTGAACTTTGCCATGGGAAGCCTATTTTCCTTCCAAACATCGAAGACATTGTCTCTGCCGTTGAAGAAGTGGACTTCTCTTCTTGGAAGAGACCTGCAGACAAACCTTTTAAACCAGAGAGCAGACCACTGCTCTCTGCTTGTGGATGTGAAGCGTTGGTGCTGACTGAAGAGGCAGGAATGGAAGAGCCAAAAAAGGAGCTGAAAGGTTTGGCTGTCTCTGCCGCTGCACCAGACATCAAACCACCAAGAGAGGATGTTGACAAACCAGGTAAAGCAAAGATACCTTTTGAAGGTGGTGAGGTTGGTAGTTTATCTTCAGCTACTGCTTTGGGTGTTGATGGTGGGGTTTCTTTGTCCCCTGGTGGTATCTTTGAGGTTAAACCTGAGTCAGATATCTCTGTGTTAATAGTTTCAGATGTCTCAGTGATTTCCTTGCTTTCATTTTTTGCTTCATCTTGAGATTTGACCTCTCGCTCTTCAACAAGGTTTAATGATACAGAATCGCCTTGCTTCAGTTCTTCTTCATTTACTAACTCAGTGCTTGCCACAGTCGACTCTGGTTCAGATACTGCACTTGACTTACTAGCATTGAAGATCATTTGCTCTTTGTCTTGTGTTCCATCATGACCTTTCTCTGGCAGCTTGGTTTCATCTGATTTTGCGGTCTCTGTACCTTTAAATAATCCGAACAGATCACCTGTGATGGTGTCCGTTGGCAAGCTGGTTGGAAGGTTGAAAAATGAGCTCTTCTGCTGTTGTGGTTGTGCTGGAGCACAAGGTGGTGATGACTTGAAGAAAGAGGTCTGTGGCACTGAAAAGAAACTAGAAGTCGCTGGTTTGCTAGGAGCACTTGGGCTAGAAAACATCGACATAAACCCTGAAAACGCAGCAGGCTCTGGGGGTCTTTGAGATCCAGGCATTCTTGGTCTTGGCTGATTGGAAATGGCAGGTCTAGGTCCTCTTGGTTGAGGCATTCCAGGACTGGGCTGACAGAAAGGTCCTTCCATTCTTGGTCTTGGCTGAGCAAGAAAACCCATTTTTCCTGGTTGAGGTATGATAGTGTCTTGTTTCTGCTGTTGCTGCTGCTGAACAGAAGAAATCAATTGTGGATCTAAGGATGGTTGTGTGGTTCCCACTATTAATGTTTTGTCAGTTTCATGTGACTTCGTAAATTCATCTAGTTTTTCCTTAATGTCTGCTAGTTGGCTGTCCGAAATTGCCAATACAGTCTCTTTTTCAGATTTAACTGAAGCTTTGTCTGCTGTTTGTCCATCATCAACTTCCTCTGTTACTTCAGTGAGAGTTTCCTCATTATCTGATGGTTTCCCAGAATCCAGAGATTTGTTAGATTCCTGAGAGTTTTCCACTTCCACACATTCTTCTGCTTCCATGTGTTTTTTCACTGGGTCTTTTGACTTTTGACTTGATTTTTCAGAATTTTCAGTTTTCTCAGATTCTAAAGAGACCTCTGATGGTCTCTCAAACTCAAAAGGTTTTAAAACTCTATCTTGCTCTGATGAATTTTCAAGCATGTTTTGGTTTAAATCTTTGTCAGAATCAGTGGCTACAGTTTCTTTTTTATTTTCCACATCCAGTTCCTCATTTTTAAGTTGCTCATTACTGGTTTGTTCCTCACATGTTTTATCTACCACAAATGTTTCTTCATTTTTATACTGCACCTCAGCCACAGGTACAATCTCTTCAGTCTCATTTATTGGTGCCACACAATCAGTTTTCTCTGAACTTGTGGCTAAAGTTTCTTTCTCATTTTTAATGTCCAGCTCCTCATTAAGTTTCTCATTAATGGTTTGTTCCTCATGTATTTTGCTAACAGCCGATATTTCTTCCATTTCAGCTTTCTCTGTCAGTGGTGCAACCTCTTCAGGCTCTTTTATTAGCGTTACCACTTCAGATTTTGTATCATCAATTATAGCATGATGCATTTCATCAGTTCTCCCTGTATCTTTCGTAGACTCTTCCTTCTTTTCATCACTCAGTTTCTCATCCTTCTTGCTAGTAGGTTCAAAGCTGATGTCTGCAGGTACTTTTTCTTTAGCCTCAACTGATCTATTTTCATCTGTAATTGCAAAAGTTAAAGGTGGGGTCATTATATTGCATGTCAGAGAATCTGCCTTCATGGTTGATGCATCTCCAGGTTTTGATTCAGATTTCTTATCATCCACAAAAGACATAAGGCTGAATCCAGGTGATTTTGTTTTATCTGATGAAAACACAGAAGGAACTTTAAAGAGACTTTCTGGTTCAGAGCTTCCCACTGGACTTGGCCCACCAAACATGGAAAACAATCCTTTTCCTGTTGATTCCTTATTGGTAGATTCAACTGCAGCTGCATCATTTGGTGCTTGGGATTGAGAACTACCTCCACCAAACATGGAAAATAAACCAGGGCCACTGTTTTCCTTGACCCCAGAACCAGGCAAAATACCACCAAGTATTGAGGAACCAGATCCAGGTGTTTTTGCAGCAGTTCCCATTGTTGGTGCTGTCGGCTGAGAAGATCCACTGAACACAGAAAATAGTCCTTTGCCCAGTGGTTCTTTGGAACTGGGCCCTCTTGGAGTTGGACCCCTTGGTGGAGGTCCCTGTGTAGTTCTTGGAACATGTCCTGGTGGTCCTCTTGGTACAGGTCCTGGAGCCATCCTCGGAGTAGGCATGTGTGGCAGTCTTGGTCCCACAGGCAGATCCTTTGGGCCAGACATAGGTGAACCTTTCTGGTCAGGTTGTGGCTGAGCGACAGATCCACCAAACAGAGAAAATAAACCTTTTCCAGGTGGATCTTTAGGTACAGATGGGGTTGTTTGAGGACCAGAACCTCCAAACATTGAGAATAATCCTGTTCCTGTTGTTTCTTTAGAGGATGAGGACCCAGGGAGTATCCCTCCTAGTATGGACTGTCCACTCTGAGGCTGGGTTTGACCCGAAGATGAAGTGCCAAAAAGTGAGAATATGCCTTTGCCAGATTGCTCTTCAACAGCTGTGGTAGAAGAAACTGGTTCAGTGCTGGTGGGCATTGCCTCTTCATGTGATTTTGCAGGCCCTGAACTCTGCCCTTCCACTTCCTTTGTACTTGGGTCAGATTTTGATATGGAGGTCTTTGAAGTGTCAACTTTTTCTGTTCCTGATGAAATTGGCCCAGAATTGATACTTGGTTCATCGGACATGACTTTAGAGGTTTTTAGGTTGTCTTCTGATGGTACATTTCCTGTTCCTGAGGACACTGATCCAGAAGTGATGCTCAGTTCCTCAGATATTACTGTAGAGGTTTTTAGAGAGTTTTCTGATGGAAGCTTTTCTGTATCCAAGGACACTGATCCAAAAGTGATAGTCAATTTGTCAGACATTACTTTAGAGGATACCTCGTGATCTTTTATTTTCTCTTCAAACATTGTTGATTCTGTGTTTGCACAATCTTCTAGATCAGACACATGGCCACCCTTCTTGTAATCATTATCAGGATATGTTTTTTCAGAAGAGCTGGCCTCAGGGGAGATGCTTTCATTTTGTTCAACAGTGCCTGGTATTAGTGGTGTGGAAAATGCACCAGAATTGGTGAGTACATCAACAGAGTTATCACTTTTAATCTCTGAAACCTGTGTTAGAGCCTCTAGGGATGCCACCATATTAGAGAGATTTATTTTTATGCTCTGACTGTCGGTTTCTTGAGATTCCACAACCTCAAGGTCTTGAGAACCATCAATGCTTTCCATAGGAGTCTTGTCAATGATAGGATCATCTTTCTCTATTGTATCAAGTTCATCTGCCATGAAATCTTCCTCACTAGGACAGTCTTCAGGACTGCTAGCCTCTGAAATCATGATCTGAGGAATAAGCATCTTTCTGAGGCCCAAACCAGAAATGACTAATGATCGTCCCTCTAGCTCTGTAGGTGAAACTTGAATGAAAGATGGGGTATCCTCAATAGATATCATCTCAGACAAAACAAGCTGCTGGGGAGTAACGTCTACCTTACTATAACGGTCCACCACAGTATCTTGTGGTGAAACAGACTGAGACACCAATTCTATCTGAGGTACAGAGTACAGTGAAGTGCCTTGATCTGTCATATGCTGGCTGTCGCATCCACTAACTCTAGCAGAATTATGTTGAGCTGACATTTCATATGTTTGGCCTGCATCCGTCTGGTTTCCAGATTTAACCATAAATGGTATCTCTTGCAATTGTGTTTTAAGTGTTAAGGGAGTAACTGTAGACACACAGGAAGATGTAGCAGGGCTCGTGGACTTATCACTAGTGACTGAAACTTCAGGAAAGGAGATCCTTCCAGAAGTATTTTTTTGAAGCTGTGTCTCTGCTGGATAAGCACAAACATTCATTGGCTGAGAAATTGTGACATTAAATGATGGAGCTGGGCTTTGAGGAGATGGCTGAGTATGAGGAACATTTGTTTCATTATGTTGTATGAGTGCACCACTTGTTAGAGGCTGGTCAGTGGGAACAACTTGAGCTGGAACTGGTGAAACTTCATTACGTTTGATGGGTGCTCTTGTTACAGAAGGTGGTGTAGTACATACTGAACTTAGTTGATCCACCAAAAGTGTATCTTCCAAGAATGGTGATGTATGTGCTTTAACAGTAGATGCTACGATTCCACTGATCACTGACATGTCGGCTGTTTTCGTCACTGACTGGTTTGGAGAGGTTTTCATTTCTTGAGTAAATGCAATACACACTTTTTGTGACTGTTTGACAATTGACGGTATCATTTTATTACTTTCCTGTGAGATAGCTGTTGCTGGCTGTGAGCTTGCTCCATCGAACATTGAAATCAATCCTTTGACTGACATCTTTGTTGCTGGGCTTGAATTTGAGACTTGATCTGAAGATTCCTGACAACTATCCATGACACTTGGTTTGACAGTAGGACTTGTTGAAAGTGGTCTTGAACATGCCATGGAAACTTGAGAGTTTGTTGTTCTTGTGGGTACAACAACTACTGATTCTAGTACAATGGCAGAAGTCGACATTGGCAGGTTTGCAGCAGTACACACAATATTAGGTGACAAACCATGGTCAGGTGTGGTTACATCTTGAACTGAAATAACTGGAACAACTGAAGTTTGAACAAGTACATTGGCTAATGATAAAGGCTTTTCAATTAAAGTAGTTGTCCCACTCTGAGAGGTGGAATCTCCAGAGCTTTCCACTGTTGATTGTTTGATAATGCCTTTGCGCCTTGAGACAATAGTTGAAGCAGCAGCAGCTGAAGTAAAAAATGGTTTAGTCCCTTCATTCTCAGTTAAGGCCAAGGAAACTGACTGGTGTGTTACCACCTGTCTGCTGATGATAGAGCTTTGAGCTCCTTGCTGATAAGTTGTATGCTCTGAGGAATATATGAGAGGCATAGACCTTGGGGGCAGGTCACTGAAGGTGACCATTTTAGATGAATTACTGATTTGCGTATGAAGATGAGAGCCCTTTGGATCAACACCCATGTTGCTTACAAATGGAAGCTCCTTATTCAAAAGATGTGTTTGCACTGGTTCAGCAGATGCACTTGGTTCGTTATTTTGTTGTACAGAAAGTTTAGAGACATGTAAATCAGTGCTGTGCAAATTACTTTTCATCTGATTGGATATATCTGCCATTTCTGTAGGCACACTGGACTGAAAATATGTGTATGATGCTTGAGATTTAGCTACATTCTTTGATTGGGGGATCAATGCGACATTTCCTGACAGTTGATGAGAATCTTTATTTGTTGTGGTGGCATACAAAACCCCTGTACATCCTGAGGTGTTCTGAGTCAATATGCTAGCAGTCCTTGGAGATGAAAGATCTTTGACATCATCACAACTTTTGTTTCTATTTACGTCAATCACTACATCAGCAGTCAGGTCAACAGCCCCAACATACGAGGTCTTAAAAGCGCTTTTCAAATTTTTTGTCTGTCTGGTTCCAGACCTTGATTTCTCCTCTTCACTTCTAGTAAAATCTACAGGATGTCCATTTGGCAGAACAGAGCAGCAGTTGCGCTTTGTAGGTGAAACAGTCACAGAGAAGTCTATCGGTTTGCTGAAGGGCTGCGATTCTACAGTTTGTGTCTTTGAGATTGATTTTCGGTGATGAGTAGAGATCTGTTGGTGCAACAAAGGTTCTGTAGTATGACGTCCATTCAATAATTGCATTTGACGTGCTTTCTCCTCTAGTAATGATATAAAAGGTGATGTTTTTTGAGAGATCTGCTCAGAACATGAAAAAGAATCAACTATTAATGGCATTCCTATTGAGTCTTTTCTTGAATATTTGTAGATGGCTGCTTTATCTTTGACAAGAGGCATTACTCCATTAGGAAGCCTTTCTCCTGCTAATCCCTCGGACATCTTAGAGGGCGATCGGCCCAAAGACATATCCATTGTGGATTTAATTGTGTTAGCTGGTGCTGAAGGTCCTTTTGTTCCTTCAGCTGTAGTTGTTTTAAAAGAGAAAGATGACATTTTGCCAGGCAATTTGCCTTGCCCACAAACTAGCTTTGGAAGCAAAGGAGGTTCGACCAGTAAAGGTACACCAGATAGCCCTTTTAATACTTCAGCATCAGTGGTTGGTCTTGTCTTTACAAGTGACAGGACACCAGTTTCATTCATGACTTCTCCACAAACCTCTGGTGTATCTGACAAGAGTTTTGGAGACATGTCAACTATGTCCTTGATTGTATTAGCTGGTGCTGTGGGTATTCGGTTGGGCTGTCCTAAGACAGATGATTGCCATGTTATTTGTAACGTGGGACCTTTGCTTTGAAAGTAGCCCTCTTTAGTAGAGACGCTTCTGACTTTACGGGACTGCTGGCTTAAAGTACCACTATTCTTTTCTTTCGGTGTTTCCTGCACTTGTGATGGAGATGAGGATTCTGATCTAAGATTTTCTTCGGAATTAGAGGGTGTTACAATTAAAGGCAAACCAGCTGTTGTCCCTGTGGCAATCACAGCAGCAGACGTTTTTCTTTTCATCAGTGGCATTGGAGATAAATCTTGCTTTTCCTCTTTGACTTTTTCAATCGGCTTTGGAGACATATCCACAGTTGTTTTAACTTCACTCGCTGGAGCAGAAGGTGTTTGCCAACTAGGTGTTTGGCGACTTAAGGCTGGATTTAACTGGGATGTTTTCACATCCACATGCTGCAAAGAATCACTTTGTCTAACATTCCATTGTGATTCACATGAACTCATGAAAAGATTTTTCCGTTGTGTTGGTGGAGGGTCCACAATCAAAGACATACCTACAAGCTCTTCATTGCCATCTGAGATTGATGTTGATCTTGCTCTCACAAGTGGCATAGCCTCCTTTTGAACCACCTCAGTCACCACAACTGAACTAGCTGTTGATTTTGCAGACATATCTAATGTTGCCTTAATCGCATTTGCTGGAGCACTTGCTATTCGATGACAATGAGTAAGTTGCACTGGTAAACTTGCAGTTCTGCTATAAGGATGGATTTTGCTGGGTAAAACAGGGTCTTGTAGAAGCTTGTAGTCATTAGAAGAGAGATGTGGTAGCGATTGACGCCTATGTGGGATAAGACTCTTTTCTTGCACTGATGGCTCGATAAGTAAAGGCAATCCGACAAGCTCTTCATTGCAATCTGAGAGTGATGCTGATCTCGCTCTTACAAGTGGCAGTGCTTCCTTTTGAATTGCCTCAATAACCACAGCCGAATAAGTGGTTGATTTAGCAGACATATCTAAGGTAGCTTTTATTGCATTAGCTGGAGCAGTTGCTTTTTGATGATAATGAGAAGGACCTGCTGTTCTGTCGCAAATATGGTTTTGTAAAACAGGACCTTCCTGAAAAAGTCTGGATTTTCTACATAAGAGCTGGGGTAATGACTGATGCCTTTGTAGGATAAAATTCCCCTCTGGTGCTGATGGCTCTACAAGCAAAGGCAAACCAACAGAATCTGTATTCATTTCTGTGACTGATGCCCGTCTGCTTCTAACAAGGGGTACTGCTTGCGTTGCAGAAGTCTCAGTGATCACTGTCTCCATATGATTACTGGCTGTCTTTAAAGTCATATCCAGTGTTGTTTTGACTGAATTAGCTGGAGCAGTGTTCCGATTATATGACTGTCCAGTCATGTGACTCATTCTCATGGATTCATTAACAAGTGAAGTCTGCCTTGTGAGGCCAATTTTTTTATTTTGAGCAGATATGTGCAATACTTGGCTTAAGACTGGTGATGTCTTTATTTCAGGACATATACGAGTTGCTGGTGCCTGAGACATGGAAGTTGGCACTCGGCTGGGTTTGGAAATTTGCTTAATTGGGCCTCCCTCGATGCGATCAAGTTTAACCGGTGTTGAGGCTGACTTTGATGCTACCTTTAAGGGTGAATCGACCAGGGCTCTGTCAGGACTTACTTGCATACTGCTTGCCTGGGACACCTGATCTGAGGCTTGTCTTGCAAGCTGGGGTTTTTGTCTTGGTGATATCTGTGCTTTATTGTCTTTTTGTAAGGGAATTCCACTGTCTCGAGGAAAGTACTGTGGTCTTCTTGGAGAGGCCGGAGCAGAAACAGTTCCCAGAGACACATCAGACACTGTCGTGGAGATATTTCTGATCTCTAGAGCAGGAAATGTGACATTGATTTCTTTCACTCCCTCATTTAACTCAACAGTTAGATCTACAGCAGCTGGCTCACCCATGTGAGCAGTTTCATCATTCTCCTTTTTAACTTTTGGTTTTGTTGTGGTAAAGTCAATGATATCCTTAATAGACCTTTCAGCATCAGTATCTGTTGGAGTTTTCTCATTGTTATCTTTGTCTTTTTTGCTCAAGGCTCCAGAGAAATCCATAGGTTTACTACAAAGAAGAGAGTCTATTGGCATTTGAGGCTTGTTAAAAAGCAAATTCTGTGGTGGTGGCAAAGATAGTCTTTGATTTGACAACACTGTTAAAGGTTTTTGCTTCAAGGGAACATCTTCAGGCTTCGAACTATCAAGGTTCAATGCTTTCTCTGATAAAGGAGACTGTGTTGACTGTGATGGCTGTCTTGCCAGTTTGTGTTTCTGAGATGCAGCCGAAGGTTTAGAAGTAATACTTATGACTTGTTCTGAGGTCGGTGGAGTAGGTAATACTCGTGGTTTAATGGTTGCACTATGATGTGTAATCCCATCCTGTTTTGGGAAATTTGCTGGTGTTACAGGAAGTTTCCTAGCTGATGTGGGAGACATTCCATTGCCATTCAGTACATCAGAAGGTTTTCTAGAAGTGGCCTGAGATGTATTTGTAGAGCCCGCCAATGCAGTGCTTTTAGCTGTTTGTGGTGCAGTAGTTGTCTTTTCAATAAAGTTTACATTTTGTGAAAAAATAGGGCTGAAACTGTCCCTACTTTGAGTTTTCTGGTCAACATGCTTATCATCTACATGTCCTATCCGAATTTCAGGAACTGAAGGTTTTACAGTTGGGGGATGTTCTCTATAGCCCACTGATGTAGAACATGTCATATGAGAAGAGAATTGGTGCACAGGTACTTCAGGAAAATGGTCTTTAATGCCCTGATTTAACCAGTATGGTCCTCCATGACCGGGGTTCTTCACTTTCCTAGAGAGATCAGCTGCTTGGAGTTGCTCCTCTGTAGAAATTATACTTGGCTCTTGGGAACCCATTTTTACTTTTTTGAGTTTGTACACACTGAAGTCAACAGGTTGCTCTGTCTGTGCATTTACAGAGTCGTGAAACATTTGGGAGAACCACTCAAGATTCATGTTCATAATCGTATTTCCTTTCTGAAGGGCTGAAGACAAATCAACAGGAGCATTTAGGAGCTGCGAGTCACAATGTTTTTTTCCTGGTATCCACAGAACTTCATCTTCATTGAATAGATGTATTTTAAAACCACAGAGTGTCACCTTTGGTTTGTCATTTTTATGCAGAATACTTGAAATATTTTCAGTGATTTGTTTTAAAACACGGCTCTCCTCTGGGGTTGCACACGCATAAAGGTGCTTTCCAGCCCTATCGGTCAAAAGAGTGTATATATATTCTTCATCCATGTAAACGTAATAGCCACAATCTCCTGCCTCAGCCGGCCACCACATTCCCTGCTCCATTAAGGACAACCACTGCTGGTACCACTCAGAATCTTCAAAAAACATGTCATCCTCTATATCTCCTCTGGCAGTTACGGTGCTACTGAGGTTGACCGCACCTGAAGTCAAATCCAACGGCCCCTTTTTTTCTGTGAGTCGCCTGAAGAATCTTGAGTCAAATTTTGGGGTCATTTTTGAGGCATTTTTACTGAAGTCTGACATTGACTGGCACAAAATATGTTTTGCTGGTACATCATTTGAGAGGTTTATGGCAGTGGTTTTCTCCATCCAAGTCTTTTTGGTTCTTTTATCACTGAAGCCATTTAAACTTTCACAGCCTTCCCAGGGTTTCTCGTTTGTGCTACTCATGTCAAACACAAAAATATCATCTCCATTTGCTAGTGGAAGACTATTTTGAAACGGCAGGTTGACATTATTCTGCCAAGGATGTGAAGGTATATGGAATTGACTAGAATCCATATTTTTCAGGTTCAACCATTCAGGTGTCTCTACAACTGGTTCAGTGGATAATGGCATTTCCATTTGATTTGTAGAAACACAGTCTGGAACTTGTGTTGCTAATGTCTCCAAAAGAGCATAATCATTCAGTTGCTGCCAAAGAAGAGCTTCTATGAGACACTGATGCTCATACAGTTCTGGGGGAATCACACCATGCATAGCAAATGTATAGAGTAGATCTTGGTAGCCATAATTAATAGACGTGCCATATAAAAGTCTATGGATCTCCTCCATGTACTGTTGGGTGGACTTCACTGAAGGATGCAGGTTAGCAGGTTTTTCAGAATCTTCACTAACTGAATTGTTAGACTCTGAACCAGTGCTGCTGGTAACTGGAGCAGTAGACTTGTCTTTACTCTGCTTAGACATTAATCGATCAAGGAAGCCCTTCTCGGAGTCCTTTGCTGAAGTGTTACTTTCATTAGAACTACTTTTTGGTGTTTCTTTGATCAGAGAAGGAAATTTAGAGAAAGTGTCTTCATCTGAGACATTGCTAAATAGTCCAGACAAAAAGCCTTTTTGTGATGAAACTTTTTGATCTTTTTCCGCTCCTCCATCTTCAGAGGACATAAGTTCAACTGGTTTGGCTCTCTGAATCTGTGGACGTCCTTGACTAGGTTTAATTCCAGAGCGGTCTTGTTGCTGCTGTTTTGGTTTCTCATTAGGGGAAGCTTCACTCTTTGCTATTGTTACCTCAGCTGTTGTAGTAAGTTTGTTAAAAAATCCAGAGATGATGCCACTAGACTCATTTTGCTGATTGTTGGCACTTTGAACAGATGCATTTGCTTGCTGATTGCTTGACTGGGAGTGTTGTTGCACAGATTCATCCGAGGTGGCCATTTTGAAAATGTTAGAAAACAGACCACCAGACTGACCTTGCTGTTGGGTTGCTCCTTGCGACACAGTCTGACCTTGACATTGTGGACCTTGCATCTGGCTTCCAGAGGCAGGATTTGGCTGCTGTCCTACAGAAGGTGATTTTGGGGCTGTAGCTTCTGAACCCATCTTCAAAAGACCAGAAAGAAGTCCACCCGACTGGTTTGAAGGGGGTGGCTGTTGGGCAGATGTTTGACTCTGTCCTGATGCATCTGGCCTACCTGTTTGTTGATTACGCTGAACTCCAGACACTGATGACTGAGCTGGAGGATCTACTGATGCAAGTTTGTTGAAAAGGCCTGAAAGCAGACTTCCTTGTGATGGTTCAGGGGTTGATGGGGAATGCGATGGAATCGGATTCTGTCTCTGTAAAGGCTGCCTGTTTCCCTGCAGATGTTGACTGGATCCAGGAGGTTTTTGTTGTGATTGTGCTGGTTTCTGATTGGTTGAAAAAAGCCCAGAAAAGAACCCACCCTGTTGGCTAGAAGATTGCTGGGGGGCACTTTCATTTGGACCAGATCTACTGGTTTGCTGTGTGGTTTGTGACTGGGGTGGCACAGCGGCGGTGTCTGCAATCTTATTAAGCAACCCAGAGAACATTCCACCTGTTCCACTTTGAGGTACCGGCTGAGGTGGAACTTGGTTTTGTCTTCGCAAGTTTTGTCTGTTGCTTTGCTGTGCATTAGGTTGACCAGAACAAGGGGCCTCCTGCTGTTGAACATTCTGGGGAGCTGGGTCTTTGGCATTATTAACATCTGATGCACTCATACCAAACAGGCCAGAGAGAAAGCCACCCGTCTGTGAAGGTGGTGGTTGTTCCGGGGGTTTAGGGCCCTGTTGTGAGATCAGGCTAATATTTCCAGGATGTGAGGGTTGAGGGATACTCTCTGGGGCTGTTAGCTTGTTCAAAAATCCTGAAAACATTCCACTTGCTGTAGCAGGTGGTGGTTGTGACTGTGCGTTTGGTTTGCTAGATTGCTGTTGGTTAGGCTGACTGCCAGAACCACTTGGCTGTTGTGACCCTGCAAGAGCACTCTCGGTTAGTTTTAGGAGTCCCCCAAAAAGTCCTCCTGTTTGACTTGGAGGTGGTTCAATAGGGGGAGGCTGAGATGGCTGTGGTTGACTCTTTGAGTCTGATTGTTGTTGACCTGGCTGTTGATTACTGTTCGGTTGTGATGCTTGCTGTTGCTGAGGCTGGGATACCTCTCCTGGTGCTGGGACAGTCTCAGGGGCAGCCAACTTTAAAAGTCCAGATAAGAAGCTTCCTGACTGAGGCTGAGGTGATGCTCCTTGAGAGGGTTCATTAGGTGCACCATCCAATGATCCTTGCTTTAGGGCATTTTGATTTTCAGGATTCGGTGCTGCCTGGGCAGGTGTTGTTTGGGGGCTTGAAACTGTATCACTGGCCAATTTCAATATCCCAGAGAAAATTCCAGTGCCCTGTTGTGGCTGGCTGTGGCTTTGAGCAGTTGCAGGTGTTTCTTCATTGGAAGATTGTTGCTGTTGTGGGCTGATTGATTGGCTTGTGGTTAAAATTTCAGGGGCAGCCATTTTCAAAATTCCAGACAACAGCCCTCCTGACTGAGCAGATGCAGCCCCTGGTTGAACCTGGGTCGGGGTTTGCGAGCCAGTAACAGTGGAAAGTAACCCTGAGAGTAATCCACCCTGTGGAGGTGGACCAGAGCCTCCTTGGGGCTTGCTGTTGCCAGATAAAAGACTGGATAGCAAGCCTTGAGACGGAGGTTGTGCCTGTGTATCATTTTGTGCCCTTGGTTGCTCTTGAGTCTTTGAATGGCATTGGTCAGCTGGCTTGGCATTTAATCCATCTTGAAGTTCAAATTCATTTTTATTTCTGTCAGTTTGGTCTGTATCCAGTGTATCTATTTTAATCTTGCTTTGATTTTCAATGGACATGCACTCATTATGACATTTTGTTGCAGCATCTTCTCCTGCAACTATATCTGCGGAAGCTTCTTCGATATTGGCAGTTTTTTCAGGATTCACAACAACAGTGGGAATGTTTTGTGTAGTTGCTGTTGGCTTTGATAAGGCTGGTGTTCCAGTCTGTGGCTTTGGTGGTTCAGCTGAACTTGCTTTGAACAAATTGGAGAACCAGCCAGTATCTGCATTTCCTTTGGAAACACTTTCAAGCAGTGCGGAACGACTGGACATTGGTGATTTAACACCACCCTGGAGTCCACCAGGTCTAGAAGTATTGGGATCTTCCCCTGTTGTCAGTTTTAGAAATCCAGACAGCATGCCACCATCTTGTTTAGGTGCCTGAGTATTGACTGGTGCATCTGAGGAAAAGAAAGGGAGTTTTAATTTATTGCCAAATGTACCAGACGCATCCTCAGATTTTGGAGCCTCAGCTGGCTTAAATATAGAAAACACTGAGGGAACCTCAGCTGGCTTATCGTCAGGGGTATTGTTTGATATGAGTGAGTTCAATGACTTCTTAAAGGGGCTAAAGAATCCAGTGTCTTCTGTGGATGTTTGACTGGCAGGCTTTGCTTCAGTTTTACTCTCTGCTAGCTTGGGAGTAGCCCCTCTGGGCATGGAATCGGGTAATTCTCCAGATGATTCTGTTTCAGGTAAGAGCTCTACTGAGCCACTTCCTGATCCGCCACATGAAGAATGGTACTCAGGTTGAGTCCCAGATCCCTCTACAGACAAACTTTTGGATTTTTCTATCGATGCTTCTTTAGTCTTGTTTTCCTGAGTTGTATTTGGTTGTGGAGCAGTTTCAGCACTGGATTTGTCTCCAAAAAGCCTGAAAGGGCTCAATCTTCCTAGCACTGAATCAACCACTGTTTGTGTCTGACTTGGAGTTGAGTCCTGAGTTTGAGGGCCACTTGAATCAGCCATGTTTGTAGCATCGGTCTCTGATGTGGCACTAGCTGGTCGACTAACCTCAGGGGACTGAAATGGCAACAGCGACTGCAAAGAGAACTTTTTGTCTGCACTAGTTTCCTGATTAGCAGGTGGTACAACAGCGACAGGAGTTGGACTACTAGCTGATTTAGGTATAAAAGAGAACAGTTTTGAAATACCAGACTCTGGCTGGGGAGGAACTGGATATGGAGTTTTTGTTGCACTTTCTGTTGATTCTGTATTTTCAGCTGCTGGTTTAGCATTTGTAATTGAGCTAAACAATGAGCTCATGGCATTTTTAACACCTGCAATACCTTGTTCCACAGCATTTTCCTCTTTCATCCCAGCTGGTTTATCCTCAATTTTCTTTTCTCCATTCTCCGTTTCTTTTTTAGTGGCAGATTTTTGCATCGATTCATATTTACTAATTTCCTCCTCTCTTCCAGCCAGATATTCTGACACAGAGTCAACTAAGTTCTGAAGTTCGTCCATTGTATCATGATACTCCTTATCTGACTTCTGCACAGGGGACACTATTTCATCTGGGCTTCTTGCGCCCTCATTCCCCATGTTGCTCTGTTGTTCGTAATAGCCTTGTGACCATTCATCATAAGAGGAAATATTTCTTGCATTACTGTAGTAACTGTCATATTCATATTGTGCATCCTCTTCTACAAACGCCATATCATCTAGCTCTTCTTCAGACCCAAGAGAGAATTGCATTTCATCAGATCCTGCAGACCCATATTCACTTCTTACTCTCATCCTTGCTTCCTCTTCCTCACAATAAATTGTGTAGTTCTCAAGGGTGTCTTCAAATGAGTTCTTGGCCCACATCCTGGTTTTGTACAACAGCCCCTCTGTATACGATGGTTGGTTTGTATGGCAAAGTTGACTAATTGAAGGAATGATGGAAATCTCAGGAGGGGAAATTTCCTCTTCGAAGTTGCTAGCTTCCTTATAGACTAAACGGACCTCACTGCTGCTCATTGCTGCTCTCGTGATGGGATTTTCTAATGTGTCATACTCCTCAGCCTCCTCTGGGGACATTGCATCACACTCTGCGGTCTGGTAAAACGGACTACCTTTGGAGTCACCCGGGCTGCTCGCGATTCTATAAATTTCACTCTTGGTGTCATCATCATCATCCCATGTTTTCTGCTCTGGTTCCAGGTAATCATCCAGTATGTTGTCATTAATTTTGTATTTGGTCTCCCAGTCTTCAACCCCCATACCTGAGTCCACTGGAATCATTCTGACACCATCTGTACCACTTGAAAATCTGGTGTGCACAACGTGAAAGTGCCAAAAGCATGGATGAGGAAAAGAAAGGAAAGGAAGAGAAATGAACAAAATCTTAAATCAAAACATGTAGATGGATAGAAATAAAGTAAGACAGAAAAATAAGAATGTATGAAACAACTAAAACAGAACATTTTTGGAGCTTAATTGATTGCAAAAATACTTTCTTAATAGTTGTAATTCTTTAAATTTTGTATATTAGATATTATTCATAGATCATATCCTGATTATATGCATTTTGTCTTAATGCACTGCCAGATTTTTGCACACTGCCCTTGTTTTTATTGTAAACTTTAGACGAGAACACAAGTTTGTGCAGAAAGACAAGACAATAAAAAGAAGTCATAGTATTTGCAGTTGCCCCAAATAAATGTAAAGTTTTAAATAATCTTTTTTTTTTTTTAAGGATTTTTAGATAATGAGTGGGTAATGCTATATTTCAAAATAATGTATGCCAAACTGTACACATATAAAGTATTTAGGGTTAGTGTTTAAACATACCTCTGTTCTTTTCCTTCTCTATAATCCAAGGCATAGCTTTGGGTAGAGTCTGTTCTGGACTCTTTTGACAACACCTGATTCTCTAATCTTCGGCCAATAGGGTACTGATGAACTGAGGAATTGGGTTGAGCTGTGGTGTGGTATCGTGGAGGCCTGCTGTTTGTCTCACTGCGGTAATCACTGTCCCTGTCATCCACAGCACTGTCATGGTCATCAAAAGCTACAGCACAATGAAATCCAGAAGTGAGTAAGGTGTGGTCAGGGAGGATATTACTTAAAACTTGAATGAATTAAATTGAACGAATGCAGAGACGCCAACAACCACGCTCAGGCAGTGATGGTACAAGCTAAACTCCATCATAAATTATTTTAAACAACGTATTTTTTTCAGAAAACTTTTTTTTTTTACTTTCAAAAGGTTCTGTCACAACACAGTATAAAAACTAAAAGTAGACGGCATCTTTGTAAGATTTAAGATATACTTTTGTTGACAAAAAACTTAATTTCACATTTCTAAATACAAATCACGTGCACAAATTAATTTATAAAGCACAAATATATGCATAATGAAGGAATGATGAATAACCAAAATCGAAAAGAAGGGAGAACAGTGGAAAGTTTCAGTTTGCATATGCACTGAACTTCATCTTGATTTATTTATAATAATATTACAGTTACCAATGAACATAAAATAAATAAAAAAAATTATTTAGTTTTGATCTGTAAACCTTATGGCACAGTTAGAATTAATTCTAAGAGTAGAAGTATTATCGAACGATTTAAAGATGCATAAAAAAAATTCCTCAGACACTTTAGTTTTATTTTATTTATTTTTTTATTTACACAACAATTTAGTTAAATTTAATAAATAATAATGAATCAAAAATTTAAAACCACTTCCCTTTCCTTCTTTTAATTCAACTACAAGGTCAAGCCTTGACATTTTGATCTGCTGTTAGTCATAACGTCTTTGCATGAGCTTGTGTTTCCGCTCTCCCACATTTGCATGTACTGTATATAAATGGAGGTGAATGAAGTGAAAAGTGTAGGATGATTCAGTCTAGTATGTCCAAACACATGAGACTGGCAGCGCATATTATAACTTGGTGTCTTACATTCTGATGTTTTTCTTATAAATCCTGTTTTGCTCTCAGAATCTGTTTGTGAATTTCGGTAATGTAAATAAAATTTTTCATTACAAGAGCCTCCACCTTATTTATTCTCTCTGTAAATTATAAATGGTAAATAGGAAGAACGAAGAAAGGAAGTGAAATGATGATTAGTTACAACACACATGAAGTACATACTCTGCTGATCATCCCATCCAAAGTATGTCCAATTGCCTAGTGGTGTGGAGAAAGTTAAACAGCAGAAGATAGATAGATATGAAAACGCTTTACAATAAGGCTTCATTTGATAACATTAAAGACATACATTTGTGAGCAAGAACTAATAATGAAACAAAAGTCTAAAGCATTTCTTAATCTCAATGTTCATTTCATAATTTATTAATACATTATTAAATCCAAAAATATTTTTAATGGACCTGAGCTAACATGAGCTAAGATTGAACAGTCGTACTAACAAATGTTAAAGAGGACATTGGATGCGAAATTCACTTTTACGTGGTTTTTGCATAAATGTGTCTTAGCAGCGTCTGGAGACAACCACCCAACAAATCCATTCACTCTTTTTTTTTTTTATCCCCAAAGAACTAAACAGTCTCAATTAACGATCATACTGCTTAGGCCCCGCCTATAACCGCTGATGGACTATCCCATATAAGCATATTTCTGCCCCCTGCAGTTGTCCCTCAATTTCTCTGCACTCAAGAACAATGTCTCATAAGGAATGCAGATGTTTTGTAGTTGGATGTAAAGATTAATGAATTTTAAGCATTTTGATTTAACATATAAATATATAAATGTAAGTATTTTGCAGATATTTCACAAAAACCCTAAAGAATCCAAACAACTTGTGGAAAATGGGCATCCGATGTCCCCTTTAAGAAAGATTAATAAATACTTTACCCTCACAACGAGCAGTACATTTGTTAGTTTAATGCACTGACATAAACTGATACAATTAGTCAACTAATTTTACTTTAATACTGGTCACAGTTTTTTTTTCAGTTACATAAAAATGTATATTAGTCTAAGTTGAATCCAAAAAATAAAACGGATTACTCTTGGCTGACTGCTAGTTGGTCAGACTAGCTATTTAGACTTTGTCTTAACATGAAGGCTAAGTTTATGCAACTGGCCCCTGCTTTCTTATCTGATATCATAAACGTTGTTACAAAACGAAATCAATATGTCAGTACATTACGTCACGGTTGAATGAATATTCAGTATTCAATATTCATGTTGCAACAAATCTATATGACATCCATTACCATGGAACAAGACAGTAAATGTTGGAGATGTCAAGAAAGTAGAATAAACAAGAAAGTAAATGCATGGAACATTAGACATGCCAGTATTCACTTCCCCTTCATACAATGAAAGCTAATATTGACTATCACATTCTGCGCTGTATTTTATATTCCAAGCAAAAAAAGAAAGTAATAAAGGTTTAAGTTAACATGACATGGTAAATGATGACAGAATCTTTATGTGTTTTGTGTACTGTCCTATCCTTTTAAGCAAAAGTACATCTTGACACTTGCAATATTAATACAAGAAACAGAACATAAAAGTCGAATGCCATAATTATCAGGGCTAAATGCGTTACAACAGCTATAAACTACTGCCATCTGCTGGCTCGCAGGGGACTAATCACATCATTTCATTTTTTCCCCAAGGTAAAGGCTGAAAACAGTACACTTACAGCACTGGGGGGGCACTGGGGGCAGCTGTCTTCTCTGTGCTTCATCTTGCAGTGAATACTATAAACAATAAATAAAAATAAAAGGCAAATTAACAAAAAGGTCAAGAGCCATCAATACCTGTGTGCTTTCATAAATGAGGTGAATCAAAAGGCTAAAATAAAGGTTTACGCATTTATTTACTTTACTTTAATGAATTACACTGGCTAAAATAACAATACACCGTGTCAGCTAGGAATTATGCATTACTAATCAGAAGTGATGTTCATGTGCACTAATGTCTTGGGCTTTTTACAGTAAGGCCCTTGCAATAACTCAACGCTCACAGCAGGAGGCAGTAGAAGATTTTTTTTTTTTTACTTAACTGCAGAATTCCTTTTTTTTTAAAATACCAATGTAATACCAAATACGTGTTCCTAATATACATACAACACATACATACATATACACACACAGACATGTGCTACATAAGAAGGTTCTGAGATTTAGTTTTTTTGAGGCAATAGCTTGGACAGTAAACCCTTCCATTTATTAGGTGCAATAAAAAAAATCTACCAAATACAAAAAAATGCTTTGGAAATGTCAATCCCCCTTTTTTACCCCCGTCAAATTAGCATGTTACTTCTACTGTACATTTTCACACATCTCCACTCCATCTAAACACACGCAGTCTGTACCTCATCGTGTATCCTCATAGAGTTGATGCGCTCCAGCTTTTTAGTCCAGTACTGGGCCTCGTCGTCTGGGATATCTGCACAAGCAAACAAATAATACAGAAATAAGGGGAAAAGAAAGTCTACAGATATCTTTAGATAAAACTCCAGCTTCCACTGTGCCAATGCATCTCTCGCTCCTCCCTTCCAGTTTTTCTGGCCACACAGCACTCAATTCTGTATTCACAGTGTTTAATATGGCATGAGACACAGAGGTTACTGCAGGAACATCACAAATACATCAGCACCCTTTGCTTCCTCTCTTTTTTCCTTAGATGTCCTCCATTTACGTCTCCTTGATTCTTCCAAATTATTTAGATTTTTTTTATATCGCACAGTGGCCCTAAAGAGTACTTAAGTTACTTAAATACGTATGAATTTAGTTTCGTGGCCACTGTATATGTGGCAGTTGAAGGAACTGCTCAGAATCTGTACTAAGAGGTCTATGAAAAGGTAAATCTAAAAATAATAAAAAGGCATATTCTATTCTACTAAATGTGAACTACCAAAAGGGAGCTCAAAGCGCGTGTCCAGCAGCACTTGGTGAGGAGTGGGGTTTTTAGTGCCATATATCTCATCTTCCTTCATCAGAACCTCAGAATCCAGTGAAGTCCATTTTCCAGGCCCCTCCTAAAGAAAGAAAGACAGAGAGACCCGTAAGCCGTCATCCCAAACAGAGAGAGAGAGCATGAAGGTCTGCAGCAAATACAACACACATGTGACCCTAGAGCACAAAACCAGTAATAAGGGACAATTCTTTTTGAAACTGAGATTTATGCATCATCTAAAAGCTGAATAAATACGCTTTCCACTGATGTATGTATTACAACTATACAACAATACAGCTATTTGAAAATCTGGATTCCGTGGGTGCACAAAAATTTCAATAGTGAAAAAGGAAATTCTTAGCAATGCATATTACTGATCAAAAATTAAGTTTTAATATATTTATCGTAAGAAACTTACAAAATATCTTCATGCAACATGGTCTTTACTTACTTTAACAATTACTGCTACTACAAAATATGTTTTGTGGTTCAGGGTCAAAAATGTTTTTTGGGGCGAGTCTTTTCAACAAGGGGACTTTGACTGTATCTGTTTCACAGTCAATTTACAAAATTAATTCACTAATTAGTTTATTAGTGCCACGTTAACTAATTCAACTAAATTTGATTGGTCATTACCTATAACGACAATTTCTCCAATGAAAACCCCTTGTCCTCTCAGATCAAAATGCACTGACTCTCACACATCAGTGTTTTGAACTGCTTTCGGCACTCGACTTGCACATTTTTCTCTCCTAATTCAAATGATACAACTTTTCCACCAAAGAAAGCGTAATAGATGTTTTTTTCGAATTTGAAGTTGAAGTCACAAAAACATCTGTGCTGAATTGCGATGTTTTTATGAGCTGTTTTGACTCATTCTGACGTCACCCATTTGCTACAAAGGATCCAAAGGCTAAGGACGTAATGCTACATTTCTCCAAATCTGCTGTGATGAAGAAACAAACTCATCTAGCTCTTGGATGGCCTGTAAAAAAAAGTAATTTGGTGTGAACTATTCCTTTTATTGACCACCTTTGACCGGGTTATTCCAGAAGTGTCCAGCTGGAAGCAAATGTTTTCGTCATTCTCAACATCTGCACTGCATTCCCCGCCCACCTCAGCTCCGGGCATGACTCAGATGGTCTTAACATCTTGTGTGAAACAAGGTGGGAGTGGCACTTTCATGCCTCGCCGGATAGACAAGCTGAGATGTGTGACTGTCGAGGGCGTATTTCTCTTCATTCCGATTGGCTGGTGGTCCTCACTTACCTCATCTGATTGGCAGATGGTGTTGAGTGGGATCCACGCCGTTCCTATCAAGGTGTCCCAGATGAGTCCTTTATTCCACACCTCCACAACCAGACCCAGGTCCAGACGATTAATCTCACTTAGACCACAAATAGAGATACAGAAATAGAGATCAGACATCAACAACAATGACGAAGAAATGAAATTTCCCAATTCATCCACACCTAAAACACTTCATCAGGGTCCTTAAGGGGAGAGTCTAAAAATAACCTTACCAATGGTGGGTGAATTGAGGAAATGGGCATAAATATTTTGTACAGATCATAAAAATTGAATTTTTAATTATTAATGGACCTTTTTGGAATGGAATTATGTAGTAAGGTTCTCTTGTATATTGGTGGCTAGTTAAATGTGTCTACGTAAAGTCTGTTTTGAGCTGGCTGATGTTTTATTTAGGAGATCATCCCCCATGCACATACATACAGTTCATATTGGCTTAAATTAGCATATTTATTCATGTTGCTGATAACAAAAGTTTTTTTATTGTAAAGTGAGTGATAGGGCTGACGGGGTAAAAAAAAAGCACCATCTAACCCCCATCACTCACTTTTCAAATTTTCTGAATATTTCTTCAAAATTTCCACATTTTCAAAAATAAGGGCAGCAATTTCCATTATTTAGGGGTGAAATAATTTAACTAACTCAAAGAGTCTCCATTTTGGACCATGCTTTAGTGTTAACGGTTTCTTCGCACCAAACCTTGCCTAAACATCTCTTCATATATTAATGATAATAAATGTCAAGCCCATGCAAATCGAAACTACCCAAGCAGAAAATGTCCTTGCACAAACCAGGCTAATTCTTCACAATCATATTCAATATAAAGACACAGTAATTATATCAAGAGGCGGAGGAATTAATTATAGGTCTCTCCGAACAGTACGATCAGAACATTGAGGCTGTCAAGAGTCCTGCTACCTCTAAATATTTTAATTTCTCTGAACAACTCATAATTGTCTCTCGCTCTCTTCCTTAGTGTTTCTAAAGAGCTTGAAGCTGGCAGTAAACCATTAGCGCAACAACTCAACTCCATTACATTCTTGATTTAGAAAACACTATGTTAACCAAAGAAACCTACAGCAGTTAAGTATCTTGCAAGTAGGTCAGAGTAGTGTTCATGAATCTACCCTTTTAAGACTTGAACCAAAGGGGTCAGGGTTTGGCTAGCCCGGTTAGCCCCTGAAGGCATTAAAGTGCCACTATGATGGGTTATGAAAGGTTGGCATGCATGCAAGGTGAAAAAACACTTTTACATAATATGCATTTATTTTTAACTTATTCATTCAAAGGTTCATTTTTTGCTCGATTTCATTTAGAACAGTGTTCGTGAGTTTTTAATCACTAAACATGCAGTACCTGGTGGCAAAGAGTGAATTTGCATTTTTATTCAGACCAATGAAAAAAGACCAAAAAGTAGCCGGCAATATGCTTATGTTTCATTTTGGTGTCAACATGAAATGACTCGTTTATGACTCTAGTCAATGACTCGATAACAACTCCATAACAGGGGCACTTTAAGGACTGTCCAAATCAAAATATTCAATATTAATATAATTAGAAGAAGTACTTATTGCCTTCAGATCAGCATATTAGAATGATTCCTGCAGGATCATGTGACACGGACGACTGGAGTAATGCTGCTGGAAATGCAGCTGTCATCAAAGGAAAAATTATTCCTCTGTGCAAGATTAAACACTTGTAATGTCTATCGCTATCAGTTGGTCTTGTATGTTTGCTTGTCTGATCCCTGCCATTTGAGGTCAGCACGTGGCGCAGTTTAACCCCTCTTTATCCCCAACACTCTCTTTCACACACACACACACACACACACCTGACAAATGTGCACTTACTCTACTAACACACAAGCATGGGAAAACAACAACACTCATATATAGCTTTCTACAATTATTTAAATCTTACAGAAAATAAAACATGAAAAAATGGTCAAATATAACAACAAACTCTCTCTTTCATACAGGGGGTGCATTACTGTTCAATCATTCACTCTGTCTTTTAAAAAGCTGATGTAAATAACAGATGTAATGAAAAATTTAGCCATTATATAGCTGTCCATCATGATCTTCAATAATCCAGCTGTTAGTAATCCTAATCTTCCCATTACATAATCAGACGGCATTGTACCGCTCCACAATCCCAGAATTTGTGCTGACAGTGACGCAAACACTTCCTTTTCACATAATGTTCACGACTGTAACAATTTGTATTTTAAACAACTAAATATATATATATTTTGCTGTTCAATAGTTTTTTGGCCTAAGCATACATGTTGCTAGTAAATATGTTAAAATATGTTTTTGTTTTTCACATGTCACGGAAGAAGAATCACAGACATTTCAGCTGTGATCTGTATAGAATGGCTGTCACACATCAAAGCCTCTTTTTGGGCACGTAAGCCTCTTAAGAGAGGTCAGATTTTAGTCCATATCAACTGATTTATTATACTCGGAACCGGAAAACGTGTATTTTATAGCAGACGCTTTATTGGCAAACTCAACTACGCATTTGTTTGTAATTATTCAATCTGGATAAACACTTGTAACCTAATCTATAATTGGAGACGCCCCTCTCCCTGGACAGATGCTAAATTAATTTTGCCTGTCATATCTAGGAAGCATATTTAAACCGGCCATCTACTCGTGGCTGAACAGCACAGACTAGCCACAAACACAGAAATGACAGCTGGGAATATTGCGTCCGCTCTAAATAAGATAGTGTGACAGTTTTCTGCATAATGTGTCACACTAACATTTACTCCTCGGTAACCTCCTCCTAGCTTCTCTATCAATACCTCTCTCTTTCTTGAATGCATTTACTTCATCCTTCTATCCTTTACAAACAATGCTGTTTCAGTCCCTCAGGGAAAGTGTGTTATGTGTGTGTGGACTTTAACCTGCCGATCATTCGTGAGCGCTGAGCAGCAGGACAATAATCCAGGCACAGAGGATCTCCGTCTGAATAGAACACGCACACAAAGCTGAGCCACTGGCCTAGAATCCTAACACACTATCCCTATAATTATACAACGCTTTCTCAAAGCGGTAAAAGGCACATTGCTTTGAATTTCAGGTTTTCTGACTGATGTAACCAGACAGAGTGGCCGATATTGTTTGGACAGTTTCTGGGTGTTTCTGAGTGTCTGAAGTGATCTGAGTGACTGAAGACGCGGAGGATTAACTTTACATTTGGTTCTGAAGGGAAACGCGCCCTTGATCAACCGAAATGCGTTTATGTTTGCGCAAATCACTCATGATCCAGCCTCACCTACAGAAGCAGTGAGTGTAATGTCTATTAATGAATCTTTGCAATTCGCCTTTCCTAATAATGTGCTAATTAACAAGTTTCACTACGAATACATTTAAATAAACATCCTCTGAGAGCGCCTCGGAAAAGAGGGGCGGGGTCAGCGGAGCTCGTGAAGATTTAAAGGGGAAGTACACAGAACATAGTGATTTCTACAGAGCTGTTTCTGACAGGGGAAAATTAGCGTTTTTTTACACTATCTTTGAAAATTTTTAAAACAAACTATATTACAAACTTTCCATTAAGACCCTATAGAATCATATCAGCTTGAGAAAATAGGCTTTATATGACCCCTTTAAAACATATGAAATCACTTCATTTCTTCACTATTTAAAATTTTCAAGTACAATAAATTAGGGATCGAGTCTTTTAATCTCTAAAAAAGTATGCAAGAGCTTCAGGCTTCAAGAACTTCGAATGAGAATCAGGCTGAAATAAACCAGTTTTTAGATTTGATTACTGACAATATTGGGGAAACAAGAAATAATCGTTTCCATATCTCTCTTGAAGAATGAAGAAACGTGATTTTTGAAGAACAGAAAAATTAAAAACTCGAAAATGTCAGTCGTTGTGTTTTTGTGCTCCCTCTCTCTCTCTCTGGTAATCACTGCAGCCGACTCTCCGAATTCTTCCTGAAGAATTGCCAAAATTCTTTCTGGAACAATCCGGAAATCAAGGACAATTTCTGGGACGCACAAATCCTCCTGAGAGGCCATCAAAAACCTATTTGTCATTGCAACACAAGGTAAGAGAAGGTAGGACAAACTTAAGTGTGTAATTCAACGCAGGAACAAGAAAAAAAAACCTACGTGAAGATATATAGAACATAACAGCTATAACTCTTCTAAAATACATGTTACACTCTCCTAAAAGAAATATCGCTCTTTAAAAATATAAAATTGTTTTCCATTTCGAAGAACATCTCTCCACTTCTAGTTTTATGTGCTCATAAACAATCGTCCATTTTCCACAGCAAAGTAGTTTGAGTGTTTTTTTGCTTCAGCAAATCCCATTCATTAGGCACAAACTTGAGTGTAACAGTGATACAGACATTTCCAAAAGCATAGAAGCACATGACGATAACAGAAATACTCACAACATAAAGTCCTGTTCCCAGCACGGCTGGTCTCCTCGCACCGTGATGGTTGTGCTTTTAACATTCTGGACCTTCAGCGTGACATACACATTAAACTTGTCTGCAAAAAAAAAAAACAAATAAAGATAGAGAAACACATTAGAACATTAAAGTCTTTCAGCTCAAATAAAAAGTGTCTTATCCTCAAGTTCTTCGAAACCCGTACGGCCATTGAACATGAAAAACTGGTCACTAAACGCTCTTTTTTTATGTAAACTACTTCTTCAAGCAAAGGAATACAGAACTTAGTTGAGGAATCCAGCTTTCTCTTTATTAAACGAACCAAATCGTGTGATGTCATAGCAAACTGACAAGTATTGTAATGGAAAATTGAGATGTGACATCCACCTCTAAGTGTGTGTTAAATATTCATGGTTTTATGTAAATGCAATAGTTATTATGTGCAGCGACACAGACAGGTTGAAATAGGCTGTCAGAGGTCAAAACAAGCAGGCATAATTAAACCTAGATAAAAGAGCTCCACGAGAGCCACAAGTACAGAGGAATATGAAGACCATACCATCTCTCCAAAGTTGACTTTATAAAAGCAGTTCCCTGTAGAAGCTCATTATTAAATGGTTTGAGAACGTTCTTCAGGATAACAAACTTTGGATTTAAAAAATAAAGGCAAACGCCATTTGATCGACTGAGATGGAAAAAGTAAAATGCACCTTTCAGAACGGCATCCAACTTCATCCTCAGTCCAAAAAGCCATATTTTAACTAGGCTACAAAAACAATATGTTTGTTTAAAAGTGTTTAACATCATTCCAGCTTCTGTGGCTATTTTCATGGAAAGAAATATTATGGCTGAATTATATCATGCTTTTATAATGTATTTTTGGCTACAAAAAGAAAATGTTGCATTCTCTAGGATGCATACACCACTCACTTATTGGCGTGCATTATACAAGATTGCCTTGTCATTTCGGTCCGGATGAATTGTGTACATAGGACTTAGCTTCACTGCATCTGTGATTGTTGGTTTATGTTGAAGGCAAGGCTCCTGGGGCCTACTTCTCAAAGGAGGTTCAAACAACTCGGAGTTTAAACTCGAACTCTGAGTTGATCAACCCAGAGATTAAAAACTCAGAGATCGGAAGAGCGTC